>CAUYUJ010014662.1:350334-386316 GCA_963575745.1 Prorocentrum cordatum
GCTCTGGAGACAGGCCTTCGGTGGACTAGAGGCCCGCTCATTTTCATTACCGGTAATGAAGAAGTCTGTACAGGCTGGCGGTGCCGTCTATTCGAGCAACCGACGGGTGTGAACGTTGATCTTTGGCGTCGCATAGGTAAGGACCTCGCCACCAGATCCAGAGACCCCGCAGAGACTGCTGTCATGCAAGTGTCTTCTCACCTCGACAAGGAAGTGGAGCATATTGTCTCCACGAATCCCGCGGTTGCAGACAGAGTCTCAGCTTCTCAGAGACTCAGAGACACCGTGTTGCGATGGTCGAGGCCGGCGCGTGCAAGGTCAGGCACAGGCTTCTCCGGGCCACCCTCGAGGTGGCGGAGCTCGCTATGGACGGGTCTTGCGCCTCTACTCGTGCTCCCCCTCCCTCCTCTCGTCAGTGCGCGGCTGTGTTCGGAAGCTCTCACCAGCTCTCTGATTGTGGGAAACAGTGTACAGTGCGCAAGAGCTCAGCCTCAGATGCCACCGAGGTCGACTGGCTGACTAGCCCGTGCTTTCAGCATGAGGCCCATTCCAGTCTGACGCGCAGGTTGCCCAAAGGTCGTCGTTTACATCTCGCTGGAGTCTGGGTTCACCAGCCCCATCCCATGGAGCTGCTTGATGGCCTGAACATGTGGTTTTGTGGGGTGTGCGGGTGTTACGGATACTCTCAGCTTCAAGGTCCCGGTCAGCCCTGCAACCCACCACTAAGACTCGGAAGGCAGTCGAATTTCCAGAGGTCTTTGGCCAGAAGTGCTTAGCCAGGCTGAGCAGGCTGCTGAAGCTTAATTACTTGTTTGGCTCTCGTCGCGATCGGTCTTATCTTATCTTATTCCCGTTTTCCCTATTTCGCCCCACGCATTTAGAGCCATGTTCTCTCATGAACGCCCCCTCCCCACTCAGACCCACTCGGCGCATTCAGACGTACCCATACTGAGCCTCGTTCATATTAAGTCTCACTCATACCCAGGCTCACTCAAATTCAACACACTACTCATACCCTGGCAGCTCACACCCAAACTCATTCAAAATCAAACTAGCCCATCCTCTCACTAAATCATACCTGGACTCAGTCGTATTCGGGTTCACTCTTACTCAGACTCATATCTCTCATGTTCATAGCCGAACTCATTCACACCCAGACTCATTCACAGTCAGTGCCACTCGCTCTGAGACCAGTTCACAGTCATATTCACGCACACTCATGTTCAATACTATTCATATTCATTCACATTCAGGCTTATTCACTTTCAGATCATTCACGACCAAATTCACTCACACCAAGGTTTACACACACACACGTCACAATGTGGCTACCGCGATATAGCATGCGTGGCTCCTGGACACTTAGAATGTCAGCAGGTGCCGCGAGTAGCACGCCAGAGAGCGGGCATAGCAACGCCACGCACGATTGTCCAAGTTGCCGCAATAAAAACGGCAAGAGGAATCCCCCCTCGCTCTTCAACTTGTGTTTTCTGGATGCATCTTCCTTGATGTCCAAAGGAGCGGGGCGTCACTGAAGTCGTCGCGGTCGTCGTCGTCACTGTCGCGCCCGTCGTCCACGCGGAGTCGCTCCCACACGCAGGTGCTCACAGACAGAGTTCCTCAGCGAGACGTGACAGGAGTACTAGATGCACAGTTTGGGATTCATCGTCGAGTAGCTTCTATCTGTATATGTACGCATTTCCCCAATCAGCGCTTGCACTGAAGGGGTCCTCGCAGAAGTTGAAAGATTTGGTGAAAGTTTCCCGCCGACTTTGGTCGCACGCTGGGTTCCCGGTTCCAGGTTCCCGGGTTCCTGGTCATTGGTTCCGAGCCGATTTCGGAGGGCGGCGAGGTTCCCGGCGTCCCGGGTTCTTGGTCGATCTTCTTATCGATCGGTCTCACCATCGATCTCATTACCCACTTCTCTGTCGATCTCACCATCGATGACACAATCGATATCATTATCGATCTCACAAGCGGTCTCGCTAGAGATCGCATGAGCGATCTCGCGATCGATTTCACGACCGATCTCATTGAATCGATTTCACCCTCGGTCTCACGATCGACCTTACAATCGCTTTCACTATCGATCTCAGTATCGACATCACACTCGATCTCAAACTCCATCGCATTCACTTTCAAATCATCCACTGATTGGGGTTTTCCCAGGTAGCGTACCCTGATGGTCTGGTACCGGAAATTTTCGGTAGCGATTTCGACGCACCCCGAATTTCGGTAGCGACCGGATCTTCGTTTGAGGGCGTTGAAATAGCGGATTTCAGAACGGTCTGATACCGGTATTGGGCGCTACATTTCGGTATTTCGGTAGCGACCGATCTCTGCGGAGCGCTACCGGAAATTTTCGGTAGCGGACCATCAGGGTATACTTCAAGGTTCGTAGTTTCTCCTTCCTCCCAACCCCGGGCCAGGCACGGGCACAACACCACGGGCCACAGGCGCGAAGCGCGGTGGGAGGCGGAGGAGGAGGAGGAGGAGGAGGCGGAGGAGGAGGAGGAGGAGGAGGAGGCGGAAGGGGATGGATGGATGAGGAGGAGGAGGAAAAGGAGGAGGAGGAGGCATTTCTGAGGAAAAGGGGTGGATGGATGGAAGCGCGGTGTGGCTGCGTGCCCCGACGGGGCGCCTCCCGCCCAAAAAACGGCTGCGCAGGCGCGCTGTGCCGCGCGAAGGCACGGGGGCCGGGCCGTCGCGCCGGCTGTTGGCGCCAGATACGCAGGAGGGAAAAAAACACACAGACACAATGAATCCTCCATTCCCCAGAAAATATGGGAAAATATGGGGAGTGGGGGGGGAGACAAAAACCCAGAAAATATGGGAAAATACGGGGATTTGTTTTGTTTGTGTGTCTTTATTTGTGTGTCCCAGTTCCCCTTCAGATACGACGGGCCGCTGCGAAAACCACGGGTCACAAACAGACGCGGCATGTATGCCCTTCTAGGACGCGCCTCCCGCCCGGCGCCGCCGCGCTGCCGCGCGGCGCACGGAGGCCGGGCCCGCCGCGCTGGCTGCGGGCGACCTTCGCGACGGGCCGCCGCGAAGAGCGCGCGGGTCTGGGTTTCGGCACGGCGCGGGCGGCGCCCCGCGACGAAGCGGCAGTCGGCGGCAGGCCGCCGGCTTGCGGCGGGCGCGGCGGGCAGCGCCGCCCGCCGAGCGCGGGCGTTCGCCGCAGCACCCTGCGCTTCGAGGGGTCGTTGGGCGGGCGGCGGCCGCCACGACGTGCGGCGGGCGGTCTCCCGTGGCCCTCAAGGGGCCCCCGGGGGCCGTCAAGAGGCGGCTCGTTCGGGGCTCAAGAGACGGGGGTCAGTGCACACGGGGGTCAGTCAGAGCGCTGGACCTTGCAGGAGCCTGCAGAGCCAGGGGTGTGGGCTCGGGCGCAGGATCCTGCAGGATCCTGCGGAATCTTGCAGGCTCCTGCAAGGCCTCACTGACCCGGGTCTGCATGGACCTGGATTCGTAGATCCCCGACGCCCCCTCCCCGCCGCCGGGAGGGGAGCGGTGTCGCGAGGGCGGCGCGGCCCCCGCACACGCACACCGCATGCGTGCGTCAGTGGATCGGCGGAGGCCTGATGCGCTGGTCGCCACGCCAGGGTCCCAGACCCCCGACGTCATGATTTTCTCATGACGCGACCCCCAGAGGTCCCAACCCATTCCCCGGGACCGCTTTTTCATCCTTAGTCGATTTTTGACGGTCCCGAGGCCCGGTGAGGGCCCGAGGCCGAAAATGGCAAAAAAACTGCCCGTCGTGATTTTTTCATGACGCGAGGGGGTCTGGGGTGCGAGCCGCCGCAGGTGCAGCCCACGGCCCTCGGCCTGTCGAGCTGCCACGCCGCCGCCCCGACCTCGGAAGGGCCGCCGCGTGCGGCGCCGGCCGCGAGAGCGCGGTAGCATCACTATTCGCAAGGGGCATGCTCCCTGGACGCAAAGAGGCAGCTTCTGTTCTGGAGGCCGCCAGCATCACTATTCGGTCCGAGCGTGTTCGTCGCGCCATTGTGCCATGGGCGCGCTAACTCTCCCAGGCGCTGGACCGTACTCCAGATTTCGCAATAAAAGGGAGGGGGTCTCAACCCTCCCAGACGAAAAGTTTTAGACCCCCCCCCCCTGGGAGAACCCTCCAAAACATCGTCTTTCTTGTGGCATCTTCGAGCCCAGTCAGAACAGGGCGCAGCCGGACTTGCACAGAGGAGGAAAGGAGGAGGAGGAGGAGGAGGAGGAGGAGGAGGAGGAGGAGGAGGAGAGGCGAGGCGAGCTCAGCAGGCTCTCGCGGGCGTCACAGCGGACCGCTGATGACGCCGCCGGCGGTGGTGACGGCGGATCCCGCCATCAGGGGAAGACCCCCCCCGGGCCCTCCAAGATAGCCTGGAAGAGACCCCCCCCGAAATGAAACCCCCCTCCCTTTCATTACGCAGTCTGGAGTACCTCGGCACCTCCTCTTCCTCCTCCTTCACCTCCTCCTCCTCCTTCACCTCCTCCTCCTCCTCCTCCTCCTCCTCCTCCTCCTCCTCCTCCTCCTCCTCCTCCGTTTGTTACGCAATCTGGAGTGCCTCGGCAGAGCAGCTGCCCCGCGGAGCGCGGAGGAGGCGCTCGGCGGGCGGCCGCGGCGGCAGGCCGCCGCGGGGGGAGCGCGGAGGGCGGAGCGCGGAGCGCCGCGCCGGGCGGTTTCGGACGGCGCCTCCTCCTCCTCCTCCTCCCTCCTCTCTCCTCCTCCCTCCTCCTCCTCCTCCCTCCTCCTCCTCCTCCTCCCTCCTCTCCTCGCTCCTCCTCTCCTCCTCCTCCTCCTCCTCCTCCCTCCTCCTCCTCTCCTCTCTCCTCCTCCTCCCTCCTCCTCCTCCTCCTCCTCCTCCTCCTCCTCCTCCTCCTCCTCCTCCTCCTCCTCCTCCTCCTCCTCTCTCCTCCTCCTCCTCCTCCTCCTCTCCTCCTCCCTCCTCCTCGCTCCTCCTCCTCCTCCTCGTCCTCCTCGTCCTTCTCCGCGTGGGAGCGGTGGCACGCCTGGTCCCTCGACCCGCGCGTTCCATGGGCCGTCCGTCATGCACCATCATCAACAACAGCATCATTATCATCATCGTCGTCGTCGTCACCATCACCATCATCGTCAGCGTCGTCGTCGTCGTCCCCATCCCCATCACCATCACCATCACCATCCCCATCACCACCACCATCACCATCCCCATCACCATCCCCATCACCACCACCATCACCATCATCGTCCTAATCGCCATCACCACCACCATCATCATCATCATCATCATCATCATCATCATCATCATCATCACCACCATCCCCCGACCCCACCCACACGCATCATCAATCATATTCGTTGCTCATCCTGCCTGCTACATCTTCGCCATCAAAGTACCTATCCTCATTTTCCTCCTCCAGCCACTCCTTCCTGCCTCCTCCACCCTCCCATTCATCCATATCCCTCCCAGCATCATCCTTCCTCCGTCATACTCGTCATCATCACCTGAGCTCCTCCTCATCCTTCCTCTTGACTCGCTCCCCCTCTCTGTTCATATTCCCTCCTCGCTGGCCCTTGCTTCTTTTTTCCTTTTCAATTTCCTCACCATGGCCATCATCAGCATCATCACTGACATCATCATCATCATCATCATCATCATCATCATCATCATCATCATCATCATCATCATCATCATCACCAACACCATCACCATCACCATCACCATCATCACCATCATCACCATCATCACCATCATCACCATCACCACCAACAACGCCACCGCCACCACCACCACCACCACCACCGTCACCATCGGCGTCATCGTCGTCGTCGTTATCGTCATGCCTCCCACCCCCATCCCCGCCTCCACCCTCCCGCCCCTCACTCCCCCCACCTCCCTCATGTCCTCACCACCGCCACCGTCACCGTCGGCGTCCTCGTCATCGTGACCATCATGTTTCCCACCCCCATCCCCGCCTCCACCCTCCCGCCCCTCACTCCCCCCACCTCCCTCATGCCCTCACCACCACCACCGTCACCATCTGGCGTCATCGGCATCGTGATCGTCATGTCTCCCACCCCCATCCACTCCCCCCACCTCCCTCATGTCCTCACCACCACCACCGTCACCGTCGGCGTCCTCGTCATCGTGACCATCATGTTTCCCACCCCCATCCCCGCCTCCACCCTCCGCCCCCTCACTCCCCGACCTCCCTCATGCCTTCACCACCACCACCGTCACCATCTGGCGTCATCGGCATCGTGATCGTCATGTCTCCCACCCCCATCCCCGCCTCCACCCTCCCGCCCCTCACTCCCCCACCTCCCTCATGTCCTCACCACCACCGTCACCGTCGGCGTCCTCGTCATCGTGACCATCATGTTTCCCACCCCCATCCCCGCCTCCACCCTCCCGCTCGTCACTCCCCCCACCTCCCTCATGCCCTCACCACCACCACCGTCACCATCTGGCGTCATCGGCATCGTGATCGTCATGTCTCCACCCCCATCCCCCCTCCACCCTCCCGCCCCTCACTCCCCCCACCTCCCTCATGTCCTCACCACCACCACCGTCACCGTCGGCGTCCTCGTCATCGTGACCATCATGTTTCCCACCCCCATCCCCGCCCCACCCTCCCGCCCCTCACTCCCCCCCACCTCCCTCATTCCTCACCACCACCACCGTCACCGTCGGCGTCCTCGTCATCGTGACCATCATGTTTCCCACCCCCATCCCCGCCTCCCCCTCCCGCTCCTCACTCCCCCCACCTCCCTCATGCCCTCACCACCACCACCGTCACCATCTGGCGTCCTCGGCATCGTGATCGTCATGTTTCCCACCCCCATCCCCGCCTCCACCCTCCCGCCCCTCACTCCCCCCACCTCCCTCATGTCCTCACCACCACCACCGTCACCGTCGGCGTCCTCGTCATCGTGATCGTCATGTTTCCCACCCCCATCCCCGCCTCCACCCTCCCGCCCCTCACTCGCCCCCACCTCCCTCATGCCCTCACCACCACCACCGTCACCATCTGGCGTCATCGGCATCGTGATCGTCATGTTTCCCACCCCCATCCCCGCCTCCACCCTCCCGCTCCTCACTCGCCCCCACCTCCCTCATGCCCTCACCACCACCACCGTCACCATCTGGCGTCCTCGGCATCGTGATCGTCATGTTTCCCACCCCCATCCCCGCCTCCACCCTCCCGCTCCTCACCCGCCCCCCCCTCATGCCCCCCTCTGCTCTGCCCCCTTCGCCGGGGCCCCCCCTCCCGCAGCCGCCTTTTAGGCATCCCGAGGCGCTCGCCCCTGCCCCGGCGCCCTGCCGCGGCGAGAGCGCCCGGCCCGCATGGCGCCCCGGCGGGGCGCGGGCGCGGCCGCGGCCGCGCTCGGGCTGCTCCTCGCGGGGCGCCCGCCGCTCTTCGCCACGCCCCAGGAGCGGGGCTCCGTCTCTCGAATTGGCCTCCTGGGCGGGGTCGAGGGATCGCGCCGCGCCGCCGGTGCATCGCCGATGCGGAGCCCGATTTGCCTCACGTCGACGTCGCCGATGCATCGCCCACGTCCACGAGGCATCGCCGATGCATCGCCGATGCATCGGCGATGCGGCGCGATCCTCCGACCCCATCTACTCCGACCCCATCTAGGAGGCCGCTAGTCTCGGCCCAGTTCTAATTCGGGCATGCCCCTCTACAGGAGGAATGTTCAAGAATAGCAAAAAAAATGTCCGGGGACGAAATTTCGATTATTTTTTACCATGTTTGCTTACTTTCGGACTATGCTTAATTTTGCTTCCAAAAGCCGCCTGTAGGGGGACATGCCCGACCAAAACCCAGTTCTGATCGGCGTTGCGCAGAGGGGAGGGGGGAAGGCTTCTCAGAAAGAGGCTGCCTCTCAGAAGGCGCGGTCCTTGCTACAAGTGTGAGGCTGGCGTCTTCGGAGTTGAGGCCTTCTTCCAAGAAGCTTCCCCCCCTCCCCCATTCGGGCCGAACGAAAGGGGGGATAGGGAAAGGGGGGGGTACGAAATCCGATGCGTGCAGCTGGTTTCGGCCTCACCAAGGGGCCCATTCCTCGATACATGGGCGCCTCCCGGGGCGCCTCCCGGCGCCGGGAGGCGCCAGGAAAATCAGCTACGTGAGTCGGGAACCTTGAGACGGGGGTCAATGCAAACGGGGGTCAGCCAGGGCGCCAGATCCTGCAGGATCCTGCGAAGACTCCCTCTGGCTGACCCCGGTTAGCGAGCCGCTCGTGGCCGCGAGGCGGCCGCGCGTATTGGCTGACCCGGGTTTGCGAGCATCTGCGTTGCAGTTTTTACCTAACAGCGAAGACTGATAGGTTTCTAATGGGGTCAAAAGACAACATCTGATGACTCCCCAGGGGGGTCTGGGCGGGAGCCGGACAGGCGAGGGCCGGGCTCGTTTTAAGCAAACAGTCAGAAACTTCGTGCTCTTCGACCTCCCAGAACTCCATTCCCGGGCCACATTTTGAATGCCCGGAGCCAACTGTAGGCCACTTCGTGCTCTTCGACTTCCCATAGCTCCATTCCCGGGCCACATTTTGGATGCCCGGAGCCAACTGTAGGCCCTTTCGTGCTCTTCGACTTCCCAGAACTCCACTCCCGGGCCACATTTTGGATGCCCAGAGCCAACTGTAGGCCACTCCGTGCTTTTGGACTTCCCAGAACTCCATTCCCGGGCCACATTTTGCATGCCCGGAGCCAACTGTTGGCCACTTCGTGTTTTTCCATTTCCCGAACTCCACCCCCGGGCCACATTTTGAATGCCCGGAGCCAACTGTACGCCACTTCGTGTTCTTCCACTTCCCAGACTTCCAAGACTCATCATCTTCATCATCATCATCATCATCATCATCATCATCATCATCATCATCATGATCGTCCCCGTAGCCTTCTTGGCTACAGCCCTGCTTTCGAAGATTTCCTTGTGCACGGTGCTTCTCGGCGTGCGTACTTGTAATCCTAGTTCCAGCAGTAGTAGGACTGCGCGGCCGCGGTGCTTCTCAGCCTCCGAGTTTCTGCGGTGCTTCTCAGCCTGCAAGTTTTGCCGACTGTCCGCTTCACACGCCGCTCCTCATTGCGCTCCTCTTCCGTTTGCGAGATGTCTTCCAAGATTTGGTTGGAGGCAGAGAAAGACGGACAGAACAAGTCCAAGTAGCGCGGTCATCATCCCATCATCCTCCTCAATCATCACATCATCATCATCATCATCAATGGCTTCGCTGAGCACCCCGGTGGAGACTCAGGTCTCACGGGTCCGTGCCCTACTATTACTACTACTACTACTACTACTACTACTACTACTACTACTACTACTACTACTACTACTACTACTACTACTACTACTACTACTACTACTACTACTACTACTACTACTACTACTACTACTACTACTACTACTACTACTACTACTACTACTACTACTACTACTACTACTACTACTACTACTACTACTACTACTACTACTACTACTACTACTACTACTACTACTACTACTACTACAACGACATTACACTAAATCCATCCATGGGAGTGCCTGTTTTGGAGCTACATTCATTGATGCAAGTGTGTCGTTTGAGGCTCAACCCGTTGATAGCAGTGTCTCGTTTGGAATCACATCCGTTGATAGCGGTGTCTTGTTTAGACCTCAATGCATGTATACAAAGATCTCATTTGGAGATACCGTTATCGAAAGCAGCGTTTGTACTGCTAATACCACTGCTCCCATTACTCCTACCCGTTCACTCCACACACTACAACTACTACTTCATTGTTACCACTACTACCATCACTACTACTTCTATTGCTACTACTACTGTTACTATTACTGCTGATGCTGCTGTTGCTGCTGCTAGTGTAGCTATTGCTACTGCAACTTCTGGCAGTGCCACTGCGACTGCCGCTGATGTTACCACTGCGACTGCCACTGCGAATCCGAATGCGACTGCGAGAACACTAGAATTCTGCAACAGCACTCTTACATGAATACCACAGGCATTGTTTCTAGCTATGCTTCTACACATCGCTGTTAGGTTGCTTTGCCGGGATATTTTTTTCATGCGTTGCAGTTTTTGGTTTCCTGTTGACCCGGGTCTGGATTGACCCGTGTCAGAAGATCCCCGAGTGAGCTGATTCTCACCCCCCCCCTTTGCTATCCCCCCATTTTCGCCCGACCCGACCCATAACCCCCCTCAGCCCGCCGCCGGCACGGGGCTCCGCCCCGACCCGGCTCTCACTGCTCCTCCAGGTCGCAGCGCTTCGAGGGAGCGAACACCGCTCGAGACTGCCGCTGCCCTCCTCCAGGGGCAGCCCAGTGCGATGCTCCGCTATGCCCAACAGCTGGCCCCACCATACCTTCACGCCTCCCAGAAGCGTTAGCAAGAGGAGGAGGAGGAGGAGGAGTCGAGTCAACGATAGTTGGCCTTCGGGATTGCCCCGCCTCGCCAGGGCTGGGCGCAGCTGGGAAAATTGGCGGGGGTGGACGCCGTGAGAAAAAAAACAGAGACCGATTTTGAGCTGCCGTTATCTCAACTCGCACTGCTCCGAGTTAGCGGGGGGGGAGGATGAACCCAGGGTTGCGGGTTCGAGTTCAAGGTTTTCGGACCTTCTCGTCATTCCTCGGCGGTGTTGGGCCTCGGCGTACTCTCCAGCGGCTGCGCCTCACCGAGAGCGTGCCGGGGGTGCCCGGATCGTGCAGACCGGCCGCCAGAGACACGAGCTCCGACCCGAAAACCAGACGGCACGGATCATTAGCTTGGCGTCGTTCGGACGAGTGCATGTTTCTCGGCGCGGCCAGCGCCAGGAAGTCTGGACCGTGTTGGGCCATGTTTGAAGACACGAACGCACGAAACCAACCAATATAGGGGGATGAACGTCCGAGCGATGGCAAGTTTGGGGGATGGGCTCAGAGGGGAATGCGTCAACCCCCACTCGCGCACTCATCGCTGGTAGGGGCCTCGTGGCCCACCCCGCTGTCCGAGGGCACATCGCCGACACCTTCCAAGGGAACGTGTCCCCTGCCCCGAGCCAGTGCCCCCCCCCTCTCGTCCCCCCCCCCCCCCAGTTCTGCCCCGCGAGACTCGGCTCGGTCCGTCGGTGCTCCGACGGTCCGCTGCGGCCGCACGTCGTCCAGCGCCTCGGGGCGGTCAGGGCGGGGCGTGGGCAGGGCACCTGGCCCACGCCATGCCGCCGACGTCCTCCTCCTCCTCCTCCTCCTCCTCCGTAGCCATTTTGGCTCAAGGCTGATGCTGCGGCGGGCTGAGCCCGCATTGGCAGAACTGGATACCGCTAGTCCGCGGCATACCCCGCTTGCTTTGCAGAGCCTGGTCCGCCCCAGGTCTCTGCGTGCCACTTGCTGCCCGCAGGTGAGCACGTCCGCGCGGCCGCCGCGCGATTGCACCCTTGTTTCTCAGTGCGCAGCGGCATGGGATATGGCAGTGGGATTGCAGCGGGATTTTTTGGAAGTAAACCGTGTGGATATAACTGGAACTGGAGCAGTAAGACCGAGTGCTTCAAGTGCAAGGCAAAGCTCTTCCCCACCTTCGGCGCCCCACCACCACCGTCAGGAGTATGGGCACCGAATGACAAGCATTCTGCGGGTTGGTCAAATTCAGGACGGCCATGGAAGAAGTGGGCGCCGTGGAAACGTTCCACCTCCACCCACAAGGGCGACACGGCAGGCTGGGACAACGCGGAGGAACCGACGGGCGACGTCGGACAGCCCGACCCGCTCACCACGGTCTCCCTCATCGCGAGCTTGGCAGCAGACCAGGGCGTCGGCGACCAGTCGGACCCCAAAATCACGGCCGCCTTGGACACGCTGCGTCGCAAGGCCCTGGAGGAGGAGGAGAACGCCAAGCCGGCCCCAGCACCGCCCAAGCAGCGCACGGGTGCGCAGCTCCTGGGCGAGGCCAACCGCGCGCTCAAGGACCTCGATCATCGCATCGGGAAGCAAAGGAAGAAGCTCATGGACGCGCAGCTGTACCTGGGCGACCAGAACGACTACATAGAGAAGTTGGTGCAACAGCGTGTCGAGGTCCAACAACGGCATCTCTTGGCCCTTCAACAGGCTAATCATGAATCGGGCATCCTCGTGCTCAAGCCAGAGGATAAGATCGGCGGCGGCACCCTCAAGGTCAAGTTCGAGTACGACGACAAGCTCTTCGAAGGCCTTGAGGAGTGCGACATCCCCAAGGACGAGATGGACCGCATCATACAGTGGAAAGGAGAGCTCGAGCAGTTCCAAATGGATCAGCTCGGCACGCTACAGGCGAAGTTCAAGTACATCGAAGAGATTCACGAGAAGGCGAAGAAGGCGCTGGCAGCCCCCAAGAAGAAACGAAAGGTACTGGCAACAGATGGAGACGGCACGAAGGCGGAAGCAGTCGACGAAGAGCCCCGTTCGGCGGAGGCGGCGGCGAGTTTCGGCGGCAGCGACGGCACCTTGCAGCAGTGGCTCGAGCACCCTCCACCCTGAGGAGGAGAAGCAGAAGATCCGAGAAGCCAATCAAGTGGCTTTGGAGCAGGCCCGTGCTGAGAGGCGCAAGGCTCGCGAAGTGGATGGTAAAGGTATTGACGCTGCTAACGGCGCTGGCCAGTCGCAGGTTTAGCGAGCCGACGCCCGACCAGCAGAGCGACCAGTTCCAGGTTCTTTTCGGCAACATCACGGAGTGGGGCCCTCAGGGTCAGAACTACATCGAGGGCCCCAACAGCAAGCAGTTCGACTGTATCGCGTTCGTGGAGACCCACAAAAGGCCAGCGGACGTGCCCACTATGAAGACGTTCTTGCAGAAGGAAGGTTGGAAGGCAGCGACCACCCCCGCAGTGCCCAGTGGCAAGTCGCACAAAGGTCTGTCGACCGGGCAGATGGTCGCCACGCGCACGCATATACAGGCCACTTCTTTGGAGCACTGGAAGAGCAAGCAGGACAAGCAGGGCGACGCGACCCTTGTGGGTTTCTCCCCAATGGCACTCCACCTCAGCATCAGCAATTTCATCCTCATCGCGGCGTACCTGCAGCCGAAGCTGAACTTCACGGGCAGGAATCGGAAAATCATGGCAGCCCTCACAGCTGTTGTAAAATGGCAGAAAGACCCATGGCTTGTGCTTGCAAATTGGAATTGCGTTCCCAGCGAACTACTTGCCTCAGGTTGGATAGAGCAGATGTGAGGGGAGATAGTCACGGGCCCAGAGGAGGTGACTTGCGATAAAGGCAAAGGTTTGTTATATGATTATGGAGTGGTCTCGACAGGGTTCAAGGATGGCCTCACCATCTCCAAGGAGCTCGCGGTACCGTGGGCCACGCATTGTGGGCTACGGATACGGATGGCTGGAAAGAAGCAGCGCTGGTGGCACCGCATGATGGACACCCCGAACAGTTTACCATCTGAGCCGAGGCCGAGGAAGCAGAAGGACACCAACAGCAAGCGGAGCAGGCAGCAACAGCGACTACAACAGCGACGAGAGGCTCTGGCTCCAGAATTACGACACGGATTCGATCTGCTAGAACAGGGCCCAGAGGCAGAGGTTCTGGGCACATCCCCGACATTTGTGACGCGGACGGAGGCTGCTTCAACCACCTCCTTTCTACATCGGCGACGACAGCTGGGAGCACGCCAAAAGGGGACTGTCTGGTACCATTCAACTCCGATGGGAGCGATGGCAGCCGCAAGCCTATCGCGAGCGCCCTCGACTGGCGCACTATTTGGCGAACAGCTACGGCATGTGGATCACTACAGTAGAGGAGGCAGTACTACAACATTCAGAAGTACCTGTGCATCAACGAGATAGTTTTCGCGGCAGAGCGCAAGGTTTTGGCGTCAAATGGAAGGTAAGCACGGCATCACCAGGCAGACCACAATTGTATAACCCCGAAGCTGATTGGGTGGGTGATCACTCATACGCAAGCGGTCGCAATCAGTGGCCTGGTCAGGAACAACAGGGACCCGCAGCAGTTGCAGCAGAGAGAGCAAGATTTTCGGCAACGCATACAGCAGGTGCACGCGGTCAGCAAACACAAAGACGTCGAGCTCCTCAATCAGTGGCAGCAGCAGGCGCACGACATTTTTAGTCCAGTGCGACAGGAGCGACAAGACGTGATAGAAGCCACAGAAAGATTGGCAGGTCAAGCAGCGAGGCGTGCTATGGCTGACGACACCAAGGGCTTCATCAAGTGGGCTCAGGATATGTGGAAGAAGACCCCAGGTGCTCAACGCCGATTGACAAAAGACAGCCAACAACCACGACTCGAGGAGATGATCTCGGGCAAACTAGTGGCGGACCCCGTCCTCATCATGAAGCACAAGAGTGACACTTGGGCCAAGAAGTGGGCCGCCACAGCCCACAGACAAGCAGCACTTGCAGAAGCTCTCCAACGTTGCCGACAGCTGGCTGGGTTGGAAGAACTACCGGTACTCACCATCCAGGACCTCGACGGGGCGACACGTCGCGTGGGAGTGAAGAAGGCAAGAGGGATCGACGCACTTGGCCGTTTAGATATTGAGCGTCTCCCAGACCAAGCGAAGGTTGATTTTCTGGGCATCATCGCTGACGCCGAAAGCTATCTCATGTGGCCCCCACAAGCACTCGGCACCATTGGAGCGATCGCGGGCAAACCTGCTGGAGGTGATAGAGTGTTGGGGCTGTTACCTATGACAATACGCATATGGTCACGTATGCGGTCTGGAGTGGTAGAGTCCTGGACGCAGCAGCTGGAGGATCATTGGGACACGGCGCTACGTGGATCTTCGGCACTACGAGCGGCATTACTCAGAGCCACGCTCGATGAAACAGGGCACACAATGGGACTTGCGCACGCGGAGTTGTTCGCCGATATGGAGCAGTTTTATGATTCATTGGATCTTGGGTGGCTGATAGACACGGGGGTCAAGCTGGATTTCCCGCCGACAGCTATGGCAATGGAAGTGGAAGCGTTCTTGGGGCCACGGCATCTCAAGCACGCGGAATTGATAGGGCCCAGACTCGACCCGACGTGTTCGATCGTCGCTGGTTCGGCACAGGGCACCAGGCTGGCTAAAGTTTACATCTTCCCCTTCTTGGAAGCAGCACAGAAGAGAGTGCAGGCAGCGGGCTTGTGGTCGCACGTGGACGACACGGTTGGACGCGTCGAAGGCACGGAGGAAATGGTTGAGAAGCAGATGTCAGAGTTGGCTGACGAGTTCATACACCAGGCCGCTCAGCGCAACCTGACGACCTCGCCGAAGACGGTGCTAGTGGCGTCGAACCCCAAGTTGCGAAGGCGCATCTGGCTCAAGCTCCAACAGCGCGGTCTCCCAGGCAAACAGCAAGCAGACATGGTGGACCTCGGCACCGACGTCAGTGGCATGGGCAAGCGAACACAAAAGAAAGCCAGAGCAAGGCAGCGCAAGGCCAAAAAGAGAGCAGGCAAGATCCTTCGAATAAGACGAATGGCGACGAAGGTTGCGAAGATCACCCAAGGCTTGTTCACCACGGGCGTTTCCCCGCAGGAGTCGTACGGGCACGAGGTCTGGGGCATCGCACCTAGCCGCATATTACAACTACGAAGGATGGCAATGCGATCGGCTGCTGGTACTGGACCTGGGAGGTGTCTATCCACGGGCATGGCGGTACTGTACCACCTCAAGGACCCAGGCATCAGCTTACGGAGGCAGCTAGTCAGCGAATGGCTACAACAATGGATGCACCACCCTGAGCTCCACAGACGAGTGCGCCAAGTATGGGGCCCAACGTACCGCAAGCTGGTCAGAGCAGGATCTAAGATGTGGCGCAAGGTGAATGGACCAGTGGCGGCAATACAAGCTACTTTGATCGCGGCAGGGTGGAAGCCAGAGCAGGCAGCGCTCTGGAAGCGACCTACGCAGCAAGGAGACGAACAGTGGCAGCCCCCTTTCATCGACGACGACGGCAAGTGCGACATCGATGCCATAGAATATATTCAATTGCTAGAAGACCTCGGGCACGACCTAGACGCAGCACGGTGGGCACAAGCTGCAACACATTTACATGGCGAAGATTTACTACGTGGAGGAGATATTTGGCATATCAGCAAGGAGCAGAAAAAGGTTCAGCCAGCGCGCAGAGTGGCAGGACTGGGCGCTCAACAATGCGGTGGTTGCAGGGGGACAATGGACACGACAAAGACAGATACAAGCTGGCTGCGAATGCGACACAAATATCTGCTCGAGGTGCAAGCAGGAGCCCGAGACCCTTTTCCACCGCATCTACACTTGCGCTGCAAACACAGGGCACGAGACCTACGAGAGGACGGACTACTTGGTGCCCAAAGCGATGGCAGGAGCGGAAGCGAAGCCCACCCTTTGGCTGCGTGGGATCCCGCCAAGGGGCTTCACTCACCCAGAAGTCCCCGACATTGATAGACAGGACTACGCCAGGCCCGGCAATTACGAGGAGGCCCGAGTACCTGGACGGCGGCTGTATCTCTTTGGCGACGGGTCAGGAGGCACCCATGGTGCAGACCCACGATGGCGGCGAGTTGGCATAGGCGTGGCGGCTATGAAGATGATCGATGGCAAGTGGCAGATGTCTGCAGGTACGATGGCAGATTTACCAGGACGGCGACAAACAGTACCAAGAGGTGAGCTCATGGCGTTCGCGATCGCGATCGAGGAAACCCGAGGAGACATTGTGTACGCCACGGACCATCATCCACTACTCAACGCCTGGTCGAGAGGTAGAGCACACGACCCAGGTAGAGGTAAGAATGCGGACATATGGGCACGTATCAAGCGTGCAATCATGGACACAAGCCCCAGGCATATCGAAGTGGAGCGGACCCCCTCACATCAGGACGACGTGGAGGCAGAGCTGATCAACCCGATCTTCGCGATGGGCAATAGTTTCGCAGACGCTCTAGCGACAGTTGCAGCGGAGGCATCATGGGACAGAGTGAGCAGGTCCCTACCTCGCACGGGTGAATGGGACGCGATCTGTGCACACGTCAGACTTCGAGCACGGCAGGCACTGGCAGACACAGCGAGCACGGATCCCTGGTGCGCAGAGAGACCCTCCACGGCCAGGCCCAAGGTAAAGCGAGACAAGCAGCAGGAGATCATCAGCAGCGCCAAGCAGCACGACATGGTCAAGCTCAAAAATAAGTGGTTCTGTACAGCGCGCAGGCAGTATATCGCAGCGGACGCCCTGCACGAGTTCGCGAAAACGGCGTGCAACGCCTCGTTCACCACGGCGAACGAGATCGTGGAGGTCAAGGGCGACAGGTTCATAGGCAGTGGGAAGATACACCAGAGTCATGCTATCAGTGAATGGGCTCGGTATGGTCTGCTGTCCCGTGCACGGTGTGCGGCGTATGGCACGACCATCGGTAAGAGTCTGAGGGAGCCGTGTGACGAGACGATCACCAAGTACGGGCAGGATGCGCTCAACAGGATACGAGATGGGCGATACCCTGGCTATAAAGCACCACCGAAGGCGGCACAAGAGGCGGAGTTGGCACGGACTGTCAGGGAGTTGCGGGATCAGGAGCGCCTGGCCCCGCATGAGGAGCAGGCCCCCTCGGTGCTGACAAACCCCCCACCAGAACCACATCCACAGCCTCGACCTTGAAGGACAGCGAAGCGACGACCAGCAGCGAGATGCACACCACCAGCAGCACATCCTGCGGATAGCGCAGACGAGGGCCAGCGCACTGCACAGCCCGAGACGAAGGCAGATTACGACGACTCAGACCTGCAGCGGGACCTAGACGATTTTTCTGAGTTCCCCAGCGCGGAGAGGGGTTAGACCGCATAGTGCCCCTGCGCGGCGAGGGGTTAGGCCACGGCAGTCCCCAGCGCGGTGAGGGGTTAGACCGCGGCGGTGAGCAAGACGCGGACTTATTGACCAACAGTGTGGTAGACAGGACCTCGCAACTAACAGAGCGGACCCACACCCTGGGAAACCGACAGGCTGAACGCGAGGGGGAGGGCTTGGCCCGCGGATACCACGTGAACCGCGAACACAGCGAGTGGAATAGTCGGGGGACCGCTCCCGAGCCAGTGGGCGGCACCATCAAGGATGGGGACAGTGCGAGGCTGGGGCTTGGCGTTCCCCCGCGCGGTGAGGGGTCAGACCGCAGCAGCAGTGATCCCCAGCGTGGCGAAGGGTAAGGCCACTCTCTCCCCCAGCACGGCGAGGGGTTAGGCCGCAGCAGTGGATCGGCAGCAAGCTCGAGCAGGTTGCCACGGGCACCGACTGGCGACTACATCGAGCTAGAGCTGCATGACGATTATGAAAACGATGTTCCCCAGCACGGTGAGGGGTTAGAGCGTGCCCGACCCCAGCACGGCGACAGTGCGGGGCAATGCGATCCCCAGCGCGGCGAGGGGTTAGACCGCAGCAACCCCCAGCGCGGCGAGGGGTTAGGCCACCGACCCCAGCGCGGCGAGGGGTTAGACCGCTTCCTGCCCCAGCGTGGCGAGGGGTTAGGCCAGGTCCCTGACGAGCCCAGACAGCATGACGCGGACTACGTCACCGACACGGTGGTGGACAGGACCTCGCAACTAACAGAACGGACCCATTCCCTGGGCAACCGACTGACTGAACGCGAGGTGGAGGGCTTGGCCCGCGGATACCACGTGAACCGCGAACACAGCGAGCGGCATTGTCAGGAGACCTCGCCCGAGCTAGAAGACAGCAGCATCAAATATGGCAACAGTGCGAGACTCGACGTCCCCCCGCGCGGCGAGGGGTTAGACCGCAGCAGCAGACCCCAGAGGGACAAGGGGTTAGGCCACAGGCCCCAGCGCGGTAAGGGAGTCGGCCGCACCGATCCCCAGCGTGGCGAGGGGTTCGGCCATTCTACTCCCCAGCGCGGCGAGGGGTTAGGCCGCAGCAGTGAAATGGCAGCGAGATCGAGCACGTTGCCACGGCCACCGACTGGCGACTATATTGAGCTAGAGCTGCATGCCGACGATGACGACGAGGCCCCCCAGCACGGTGATGGGGTTAGACTGCACCCGACCCCAGCACGGCGAGAGCGCAGGGCAAGGAGTTCCCCAGCGCGGTGAGGGGTTAGACCGCAGCAGCATTCCCCTGCGCGGCGAGGGGTTAGGCCACCGACCCCAGCGCGGTGAGGGGTTAGACCGCTCCCTGCCCCAGCGTGGCGAGGGGTTAGGCCACAAAATTCCCCAGCGCGGCGAGGGGTTAGGCCGCAGAGGGTTTGCTTCGAGTTCGAGCTGGTTGGCATTGGCACAGCCCGCCGACTACATCGAGCTGGAGCTCTACGATGAGGACGATGAGGCTCCAGGCCCGTCGCCCGCCAGCGGCGTGACACAGGCGCAGACCTGTGCGCCTGCCGCTGCCGCCGCCGCCCACTCGCCGTGCGTGAACCCCAGAGTGCCCGCGACCTTGGCACCTGGGAGTGGGCCCCCGCTGGGAAACGGGCCAGCGGGCGGCGGTGAAAGAGACTGATGGATTAACCACGGGCTCTCCATGTCGCGCTGGGGCCTCGGTGTCAGCGCGGGGTGGCGACTCTAGTGGCGTGCCTAACCTAATCCTCCTCCTCCTCCTCCTCCTCCTCCTCCTCCTCCTCCTCCTCCTCCTCCTCCTCCTCCTCCTCCCCCTCTTCCTCCTCACTTTCCTCCTCCTCCTCACTTTTCCCCTCTCCTCTCCTCCTCCTCCTGCCTCCTCCTCTCCTCCTCCCCTCCTCCTCCTCACTTTCCTCCTCCTCCTCCTCCTCCTCCTCCTCCTTGTCGTGGTGGGTGCGGTGATCCGTGCTGGGCAGCCTGGCGGAGGCCTCCGCGCGGCCGCCCTTGGGCTTCTGGGCCGGCGCCTTGGCGGCGCGCTCGCGCGGCGGCGCGTTCGCAGAAGGGGCCCCAAGAAGCAAAAGGTCTCCGCGGAGGCCTCCGCTCCTGGCGGAGGCCTCCGCGCGGCCGCCCGGGGCCTCTGGGCCGGCCCTGGCGGCGCGCTCGCGCGGCGGTGTGTTCGCAGAAGGCCTGCGTGGACTCTGCGCGCCAGCTGGAGCACAGGGCACGGGCCCGAGGCCGTGGCTCCGGAGGCCAGGCCTCGGCCCACGCCGCCGCTCTGGCCCCCTCGTGGGGCCAGGGCGTGGGCAGGGGCAGGGATCAGAGGTCGATCGCCCACCCCAGAGGCTCCGACGTCGTGGAAGACGTTGGGCATCGTCAGAAATCACGGCCGGAGCCCTATAAAGAGCCCATGCCTCTGCTGCACTCTTCGAGCCGCATCGGTCTGTGGGCCCCACCCCTCGGAGCCTCGGGGCCCGCAGCAGGGCAACACCGCCCATTGTGCAAGAATCGCAGCGCCAGGATCTCATGGATCTTTCTCTTCCGCTTACCTTATATTGCGCCCATCGTACTTAAGGACCACGTCGCAGAAATAAGTTCGAGCGCTCAGAAGAGTGTCGAGACGGTGTCGAACGAGTGTCGCCTCCCAGGGCCCGACGCGTGAAAACCCTTCGGCTTCGGTACTTGCGTGGTGCTCGAATTGTTTCTGTCGATCAAAGCAAAAGCAGGTTGGAACATCATAACGGTTACCCGGCATGCCGCTGCCCAGCACGGCCCGCCGCCTTCGCCGCCGCGCAAGAATCAGGAGGGGGAACAAAATGCACAGGCAGAACTGATCGGCGACTCCCAGGAAGCTACTCGGGAAAAAAAACGGGGGGGGGAAGACGAAAACCGCGAAAACATTAGACGATATGGGGGATCCTGGAATTTGTGTCTGTTTGTTCGGGTGTCCCAGGGCGCCTTTGAAATAAAACGTCCCCAGCAGGGGGTCGCGCCGCCCCGCGCCGCGTGCGAGGCCCCAGCCGCGGCCCGCGTGTCCGAGGCCGACGTCGCCGCCTACCGGCGCGACGGCTTCGTGCACCTGCGCGGCGCCATGGGCCCAGAGCCCAGTGCCGGCGGCGAGCGAGGGGGGGAAGCGCGAGGGAGGAAGCCTTCTCTCAGGAGGGAAAAAAACACACAGACACAATGAATCGGCGATTCCCCCAGAAAGTCTGGGAAACTATGGGAAGTGGGGGGGGGGGAAGACAGAAGCCCAGAAAGTAGAAAAAAAAATGGGGAGCAGTTTTATGTGTGTGTTTCTCTGTGCGTCCTGGGGCCCCTTCCTTCTCGGAAGGCAGGAGGCCTCCGGCCTTCCCGGAGGCGCTTTTGTTTCCTGCATCTCCGGGCAAGGCTCTTGCAGAGCACATCTCGGCAGGCCCGAGGCCTGCCGAGCCTCCTGTCTTGAGGGAGGGAGGAGGGAGGGAGAGGCGGGGAGGGATTACGGAGGAGGTTAGGAGTAGGGATGGAGGGAGGAAAGGGAATGGGAGGGCCGGAAGGGAAGGGAGGGGAGGATGGTAGGGAGGGGGAGGACCTGAGAGCTTGTATCTTCGTTAGTCTGTGCTGGATGTCCTCGTAGTTCTTATGCTTGCTTCTGTCCTATTTTACGGCTTCTTTATCTTCTTGTTCTTCGTCGTTCTCTTGCTGCGGACTGCTGGAGGACGGCGGAGGGCGTCGGCTTCTGTCGGAGAGGGCGGCTTGAGCAGGAGGAGGCGAGTAGGATGAGGATTCGGCGGAGTAGGCGGCTGATTGTCGTCTTCTTCGTCTTCTTCTGCTAGCTTCGGTGGGAGGAGTTCGTCTGAGTGCGCCGGAGATGCGTGAGGATCTGGACTTCGGCGGCTGTTTTTATTAGAACCCCTCTCTCCTTGCCCGCTGCCTGCCGTCTTCTGCTGTCGGCCTCTCCCCTTCGCGCTTCCCCCCCCGGGCTCGCCGCCGATAGTCACCACCCACCAAGCCACCCCAACCCAACCCGGAGGCTCAGATTTACCCTCGATTTCCAGTGGGGGGGGGGGTCGGAGAACATCGAAAAAACACATGTGGAAGCCTTACCCCCCCCGACCCGAAATTCGGGTCTTCGGGTTGGGTTGGGGTGGTCTGGTAGGTAGTCAGATAGCGGTTCTCGGAAGCGACAGGGTCCTTTTTTCTCTTCTCCCGGTTCCGGCGCCGTGCTTTTGTCTTTTAATCCCGTCGCCGTTCTTTCTCCGACGCAGGCGTTGGTGTGTAACCGTGTCAGTTCTCAAGGTGAGCACTTCTGGACATTATCATATATAGAGATGAAGAACAATAAGTATGTAGTTATGGTCTATTGTTATTATCACTAGTATACTTGCGATTCGTAGTAGTTGTTGTTGTAGTAGTAATAATAAGTATGATGGTACGACTAGAAATAGAAATAACAGTAATACTGATACGGCTACGGATTCTAATAACAACTAACAAGGAATTGATAACAATAAACATCAGTAATAATAGCAATGGTAGTCGTAATGATAGTAATTATAATAACAATGGTAATAACCACAACGCGTTGCCGCTTCCAAGAACCACTAAGGCCCGGAGTGGCTGGGCCGGATGCGGGAGGCTCCAGCGGACGGCAACGGGGCGATGCAGTTCTGTCACAGCGGGCGAGGTTGCCTCGCTTCGCACCCCGGGGCCGTCACAGACCGATGCGGCTCGAAAAGTGCATCGGACGGGGCCAGGACAAGAGCCCGTTTCTTGATTGCTTGGGGCACGACGGGCGTCATGGCCCCCGCTCCCCCCCCTATGACGTAACGCTCCCCCCCCCCAGTGCGCTCCGGGCACTGCCGCCCTGCGCATGGGAATCCGCTCTCTGGAACGGACTCATCCTTGAAGGATGAGTCCGTTCCAGAGCCTGCCAGAACGCTCTCAGAGCATTCGGGAACGCTCTGAGAAGTCCGCGGCAGACATCCTCCAGAGCCGCCCGATCTCAGGAATTCTCGATGCATCCTCGCCCGATCTGATCCTCGTCCTGGCTCTGTCTTCGTCCAGGGCTCCGGTCGTGATTTTGACGATGCTGCAACTTTTTCGCGACGTCGGATCTCAGGTTTGGTCGGGCTGATGACAATGGGGGACCATCAGCGTGGGGGGATCGTCGGTTGCAGCTTGCAGGAAGGTAGCCCTGAAGCCCCGAAGGGGCTCCAAACGGCACCTGAATCCCAGACAGCCGCCTCGACGTAAATCCCCTTCGGCGGATCCAAGCCATTTGCGAGTACAGGGGAAGCCCTTGCCAAGAGACACCCTGCTTGCCTCCAGGGTGCCCTGGGTTTCTTGGGTTTCGATGGTTTTGCTATGGAAACCGTGACGTTCCAACACCAACATTCAATTGACGTCCTGGGGTCTCAGGGTTGGGTTTCTTGTGGAAAGTTTCTTGTGGTCGAGCGCCTACCCGAAATCACTGTGCGAGTGTGGAGCGCGCTCGTCTAAGAAAGGTGCACCTCTTGTGCCCTCAAGGAGCCCCAAGAGGGCGCGATCCGTGCACTTCCCAGACATCCGGCCGCTCCAACTTTTGTCGATGCGTGGGCCCCGGAGGTCCGGACCACTTCCCCGGGCCCGGTTTTTCGTCACAAGTCGTGTTTGTTGACGCTCCCGAGGCCCGGCGAGGGCCCCCGCAGGCCGCAAATTGCCCGCATCCCACCGCTCCACATCTTTGGGAGCGTCGGATCTCTGGGATTGCCCCCGCGGGCCCAAAACGTCGACAGAAAGGGCACGGCTCCGAACCCCACACGCCCACGGTGCCCCCTGTGGGGAAACAAAAAAAAAAACGAGCACCTGGGAGGCGTTCGCGGAGTCGATGGAGAGGCCGAGCCCGCACGCGGAGGTGGTGCCCGAGGAGCGGGCCGGGCGAAAAAGGGGGGGACTGGGAAAGGGGGGGTTACGAAATTTGCTGCATGCAGCTGGTTTCGGCCTCACCGAGGGGCCCATTCCTCGATACATGGCCGCCTCCGGCGCCGGGAGGCGCCGGGAAGATCAGCTGCGTGAGCCGATTCTCAAACCCCGCCTTTGCTATCCCCCCCTTTCGCCCGACCCGAGAGGAGGCCGAGGTGATGTGGTGGAACCCCTTCGCGCCGCAGGCCCCCAGGGGGCGGGGGCCCGGGCTCGTCGGAGAGCGCGGCGGTGAGCCGGTGGCTCTGGACGCCCGACATGGGTACCGAAAGAATGGGTACAATGCCCAACAGCAGTTCCTGCTCATTCTGAACAGGATTCGCTGTCCACGCCGCCGCGGCCTGTGTCCATTCGAGACAGGAGGCCGCCTGCCCAACAGCGGCCGCTGTTGGTTTGGGACAACATTTGCTGTTGGGCATGTTGCCCATTCTTTCGGTACCCATTTCGGGTGTCCAAATTGGCGGGGCCGGCGCCGGGCGTCGGTGGGCGCCCCTTGCCAGGAGTCCAGCAGTGGCGGAGCGTCCTGGCTCGCCGATTTAGCCCCACTGAACCATGTTCTAAGGACATTTTGTGGTTCCCACGGCATGTTCTCAGAGCATTTCTGGCGGAGTCTGTCTTGTTTAATCACATCGGGCTTATGTTCTGAGAACACTGTTTTTGTTCTTAGAACAGGTTTGGGTTCTAAGAGCATCTCGTGGTAGGACTCTAGGAATGCCGGGACGGTCGGTCCCTGCTCAAAGGAGGCACCTCACGCTTTGCTGGTGCACGTTGGGTTGAAGGCTTGCAGCGGTGGTGAAGACCCCCCCGCAGCTGGCAGGGTGCCCTGAGTTTCCCAGGCGCGGTGGCGTTTTGGGGCGCGCGCCGGAAGGTCCCGAAACCAGCGGGCACGGGGGGCACCCGGAGTTTCTTCTCTGGTAGCCGCTACGCAAGAATCCCACGCCTGGCCTGTGAGACGTCAGCGGCTTTCAGGATTGGGTTTCTAGCGATGGGTTTCTTGTGGACGAGTGTTGACTGTAGAGCGCACCAGACTACCGCAGAACAGAGCCTCCTGGGAGCCTCCTGCAGACTCACTGGGGGCCCCCTGGCGACATCCTGGGGGCTTCCTGGGAGCTTCCTCGAGATCTCCTGGTGCCATCCAGGCGGCGTCATGGGAGCGTCCTGGCGACCTCTTTGGATGCTCCTGGAGGCTCGGGCCGGGCGAAAGGGGGGGATTGGGAAAGGGGGGGTTACGAAATTTGCTGCATGCAGCTGGTTTCGGCCTCACCGAGGGGCCCATTCCTCGATACGTAGCCGCCTCCGGCGCCGGGAGGCGCCGGGAAAATCAGCTACGTGAGCTGAATTCTCAAACCTCCGCCTTTGCTATCCCCCCCTTTTTCGCTGAGAGAGGATGAAGGGGGGGGGGGGGGGGGAGGAAACCCGAAGCGCCCTCACAGCGACACAGATTCCTGAGGTGATGGTGGGCGAGGGCCAGCCGTGGGCAGGTGGGCGCCCGCGCTTGCCAGCCGTGTCTGGCGTTTTCGATCTGAGCGCCTCCATGTCTGATTGGGCGGTGATGTTTTCATGTGCTATCGACA
Source organism: Prorocentrum cordatum (assembly GCA_963575745.1). Classification (NCBI taxonomy): domain Eukaryota; class Dinophyceae; order Prorocentrales; family Prorocentraceae; genus Prorocentrum; species Prorocentrum cordatum. Next base: position 375,592 of record CAUYUJ010014662.1, read on the forward strand.
CGGGCAGGAAAGAACAGGTACGAAGACCGCTTGCAGTTGTGGTTCCTTTGGAACAGGACCATCGTCGTTGTCGCCACGGAACGTCCGTCCATGGGCCGTCCGCCTCAATCGGGGCGAGAAAGAGGGGGGTGCTGACTAGGAGGGGGGGGGGGGATATCATGGCGGGGGCCATGATATTTCCCCAGATTTCATGGCGCCTCTTCTCATTTCATTACGTCCCTGGCCCCCCCGCTGGGCCGCGCACATGCCGCCGGTCATGATTTGCACCCCCCCCTCTTGGACACCCCCCTCTTGGCCGCTCCCGACTCAAGGCTCCTGCATCCGCCCCAGACATGCATGAACATAGTATCCGCGCGGTTCTCTGGGATCGGCGTTGGGGCCCCCTGGAAAGTATGTTTCTACCGTTGGTTGTTCCTCTACAGTCGGGGCCCTGAAGAAGGAACCTTTTTCGTTGGGGAGGGGCTCGGTGTTCCTTGATTGGTCTGCAGTTTGCCTTCTGTTTTCCTGAGGTTTCCCATGGGAAATCGAAGCTCAACTTATGGAAAAAAGGGGCCTCGTCCCTTATTTAGGGTTCCTTAGGTCAACGCCTCGAGTGTATGCGTGCGGGTCTGGTGCCTGGGAACGGCGTTTCAAGGCTTCTGTCTCGGCGTGGTGTTCGAGCTCGGTGTGTCCAGCGATTCTGGGGTGGTGCTTCAGCCTCCTGTGTTCGCCTCGCTGGTGACGTAGCCTGGTGTGCTCGCCTGTCTGCCACGTCGTGTTCTCAGATGATGCCACTGACAGGCTGTTGTGATGCGTTCGTCTGGTGTCATCGTATGGTACCCTTCCGAGCCTGGCGTTTGGACATGGTGTGGTGCTCTAGTCTGGTGCCTCAGCCCAGTGGTCCACTCTGGCGATTCGCTCTGACTTTGTTAGTCTGGAGTTTGGGTCGTGTTCGAGCCTGGTGTTCCCGTCCGAGGTTGAAGCTCGCCAGCGCCGCACGCCAATGCCAAGCGGTGTGCGGGTCGGGCCCGCCCCCTCCGCAGGCCAGCCGCCGTCCCCGCAACTCCTGGGGCGACTTCATGGACTTCGTCTTCTTCGAGCACGGGCGGGGCCGGACGCCAGCCTGGGACGCGGTCGTCTCCGGCTCGCCCGCCGCCGCGCTCATCGCCGGGCTGATGGGCTCCGCGACCGCGGCGTTCTTCTACGGGCAGCTCATCCTCAAGCGGGGCGGCGCCGGGAGGGTGATCCCCTGGCACCAGGACCTGCCCTACTGGAAGATCGCGGGCAGCCAGGTCGGGACGGTCTGGGTGGCCCTGGACGACATGCCCGCCGAGGCCGGGGTGCGGTACATCCCAGGCTCGCACCGCTGGCCCTGCGAGGCCCGCCAGTGCGTCGACGTGTCGGAGGCACAGGCGGCAGACGCCGTCTCCTTCGCGGTGGCGGCGGGAGACGCCGTGTGCTTCGACGCGCGCGTCGTACACGGCTCGCCGGGCAACCCAGAGGGCCCAGGCAGCAGCCACCGGCGGGTGGCCCTGCGCTTCGGGGGCGATGACGCCGTGTATTGGGAGAGGGCAGGCCATACGCCCATCCCCGTCGCCGAGGTCGACCGCGCCCACGGGTTGAGGCGTTCGGGAGACACCAGTTGTCCACCTGCACCGATCCTGGCCAGGCCCATCCTGGGCCCAGGATCAGTGCATCCGCCTCGCTGGCCAAGCCAGGAGTGCGCACACACACCAACCCTCGGGCCAAGATTGGCCGGGCCAGCCAGGATCGGTGCAGATGTATCGCTCGCGTCATCCTAGGCATGGGGAGCCCATTGCGTGCGCGCACTTCCCGCGCGTCTTCGCGGACGCTCAGGCGTGACGTTGCATGGCCAGGATGTTTCTGATCGGCGCCATTTTCTTGTTTAGGGCAGGGACCGCTTACGGCGGCGCGTTTCCGGATTCTCCCGGTTTTGTATCTAGAGCTCTCCTGAGCCAAGGATTCCAGTTTAAGGGTCTGTGCTCTGCCTTGTGATCTGCGCATCCCATCATTTTTAAAGTTTCAAGTTCCATGGGTGTGCTTACAGAGTTTGTGTTAATTCCCCAAACCGTGCTAGCACTTGGTGCTTCTTGTTGCGATTCGATGCGTACTTGAATGGGTTGTGGTGAGGTCTCGCCTGGTGAACGGCCGTGTGCGCCTCGTGGGCGCCCCGTGCGGTGGGCGGGTGTGGCAAGGTGTCGCCTGCTGGGCGGCCGTGTGCGCCTGGTGGGCGCCCCGATGCGGTGGGAGGCCGTGGCGAGGTGCCGCCCGCTGGGCGGCCGCGCGCGCGTCGTGGGCGCCCCGCGCGGCGGGCTCGCTGTGGCGAGGCGTCCTCCTCCTCCTCCTCCTCCTCCTCCTCCTCCTCCTCCTCCTCCTCCTCCTCCTCCTCCTCCTCCCCCTCCCCCTCCCCCTCCCCCTCCTCCTCCCCCGTCGGGTGGCCGGCCCTGGGCGCCCGGTGGCCGCTACACGGCGCACGCCGCGGAGCTGGAACGTCGCAGCTTGCGCCGCACAGCTCGCGCCGCACCACACGGGTTGCGCCACGCAGCCTGCACCACGGAGCCCTTGGCAACGCTCGGACGCGTGCCTTTTTCCCTGCGGCGAGGACCCTCGAGGAGCGTCCCTGATCATTTGGGGAAACCACCACGCACGAAACCGAACAAAAAAACACGGGGAATGGACGTCCGAGCGATGGAGAGAGCCTGCGCCACGTGTTTTTGCGCCAGCGAATCCACACCGCCCTAGCCTACACATCCGCGGTGCAGTGACTCACTGTTTGGGGCACACGCTGGCAAGCATTGAACTACCTCGCCTTTTGTGCTCACGCCAGTTTGAGCTTGGAGCTCGGCTGCCCGTACTTTTGGATGCGTTCGGGTGAGATGGCATGCTTACTCGGAAGTTCCTTTCACTCGAACGTTGGAGCACACGCTTCAATGGCAAACTTTTTAGTGTGTATTTTTCAAGCACTGGGCGTCCAAGTGGGCCAGATGGTCCACGGGTCGACGAACCCCTCGACGTCTCAACATCGCGCACAAACGCGTTGCTTCCTCGTCGCCCCTCCGCCTCCTCTTCCTTCCTATTTCAATATCATTATCTCCCCGTCCCAATCCCCATCAAGACCCCCACCATCCCACCAACCCACTTGGGGATGCGCCCCTCGAAACCGGGAAGGAAGAGCCTCTACCCCCATTCACCGGGGTAAACCAGCCAGTGGGCCCCAGGCCACGCCAGTGGGGATAGAGATCGATTAAGGCAAACGATGTTCACTATTCCTCCCCTCTCCTCATCTCTCCTCCTGCTCCCGGTCCGCATCCGTCGTCCTCCGTCCTACAGTGGGAACCCATGCCAAGAAGCACCTTGCTTGCCTCCAGGGTGCCCTGGGTTTGTTGGGTTTCGATGGTTTTGCTATGGACAGCGTGACGCTCCCACACCAACAAAAACAATTGGCTTCGTGGGGTCTCAGGGTTGCTTTTCTTGTGGAAGCTGTCTTGTGGTCCAGCTCCTACTGCTCTCCTGCTCTGCCCTGCCCTCTCCTCCTCGCTCCTCGCCCGCCTTCCTCGCCGTGGCTGCCCCGCGCCCGGCTCCTCCCTCGCGAGGCCCTGGGAGGAGGAGGAGGAGGAGGAGGAGGAGGAGGAGGAGGAGGAGGAGGCGGAGGAGGAGGAGTGGAGTGGAGCAATCGGACGTAGTCCGTTCGGGAACCCAGAGACGCCAGGGGGGCCACCCAGAATTTCTCGGAGAGCCGTGGGGGGCGACATCCCACGGCACACCGCGACAGGCCCCCCTGGCCTCACAATTTACTCAGAGGCAGCGCCAGCCGCGTGAGAAACGATCGCGGCTTCGGCTGCCGAAACATGCATAGCCTCTAGAACAGACTTGCTGGGACCCGATCTGGACGGATGGAGGCCTCGCCTGATCCTGCTGAGGTGTTCGAGGCCTTTGCCAGTGGGTCCCAGGGCCCTGCGCTCTCCCACTTGGTGGGTGAGAGGGCAAGGGAACTGTAAGCTTTTGACCTGGTGTGTGGCCGTATGGCCGCACTTCACGCAGAAGAACATATGCCACTTGGGGATGGTGGCCAACGTGTGGGAGGGGTGTATCGCCTTGCCACTGATCACACGGGGACCCCTCGACCACAGCACCTCGCCACACGCAGCAAACTCGGGAAGGGGGCAAGGCGGTGCACACTCCGTGGCGGCGGCTGGAATAACCTGGCAAGCATCGACGATGATGAGGCAGGCAGAGCATCGCCATTTGTCTGCACACCGCTCGAATTTGTGCTGTGAAGCCGCGATCGCGGTCTGCAACAGAGAACGAGGGGCTGCCTCCTGCGTGGGTTGCCTCTCTGGCCACAGTCCTCGAGGCTCTGAATTCTTTCCAAAGGAACGTAGGATTAGTCGTGCCCGCTGTCGGACAATCGCTGCGATAGCATCGTATTCGTCAGTCCTGGGCACAGGCGGGAGGGCAAGGGTGGCCGACTTGTGGGCCGCGCTTCCCGCAAGCGCATCGGCTTGCTGATTGCCGAGAGCTAGGAATTTCTGAAAACCGTGAAGAGTCTGGGGATCGGCATGAGATGGGGTCCAGAGCACCGTGACCGAGGAGACGCCGCAAGGTCGATCCTGCACGAGATGCCGAATTCTCAGCCAGAGATCTCCATTCTTATTCTTACCTTTGAGGCTGCCTGGCCTGAGACATCTGCCATTCTGCCAACCACGCTGCAAGGCTAGGTGATCGGTAACAAACGTGAAATCCTGATGGCACGTCTCTAGTGCCAGGCAAAACACATATAATTCTCCTCTTGGGACGGTCTGGCGGGGGCCTGGGATGGGGGGCAAGGAGGCCCGCGTGGAGGGTCCAGGAGGCCGAGGGAGGGTTCCAACGGAGGGCCGCGAGGCCAGATCCGACGCGACGTCGCCTGACGTCGTCAGAAAAGGCACCGCCAGACCCGTCGCCAAAAAGAAACAACTCACCCTCTGCGTTACGAGCACCTTCCCAGGACGGCAAACCCTCCCGCACCGCACCAACAAACTCCCACCCGTCCCTCCCAGTCAATGGCTCGAACGTGGGCGTAGTGAGAGCAACAGAGGGAATGCCACGGAGCCACAAGGCGGGGTCGGCGTCGGCCCCCGCCAAGGCTCGCGGCAGTAGCTTGTCGCTGGCCTCAAGCTCGGGTCCAACGTTCGCCTCGCACTGCCACACTCGGTGAAACAAGGTTTCAGGGACTCCAGCGCTGCAGCGGTCGCAGTTCCTGTCGATCTGGTAGCCCGCGTTGTGGAGGCGGTCTCTGGTCCACTGTCCTCCGCTGATGATGGTGTCGTTGAGGGCCCAGTCGCTGAAGTCGCCGTTTGCGAGGAACCTCCTTTGTTCAATGCGGATAGTGACCATGTCTGCGCCTCCAGCCAGCGTGTCTCCATGGGCATGCGTAGCGGCCTGCGTCCAGAGGAGCCTGTGTAAATCCTCGCTGAGGTCCTGCAATACTGTGTGAATGTCGGCGTCGAGGAGGTCGGGGTCGTCGGCAGGGGGGAGGTTCCACTCCTCGATGTAGCCGTCCTTCGTACGCCTCCACTTGGTAGCTGAGGTCGGCTCCCAACTAGCCTCCAGCAGGGTCGCGATGGCCGCGCCTGTGGGGCCCTTGACCTTACACCACAGCTTGGGGCCAGCGGCGAGCAAGGTGGTCTTGATCCTTGGCCAGGCCCTGATGATCCTGGCGTGCGTGCTCGGGTGGCGTATCCAGCGCTGAAGCCAAGCCTCGATGAACTCGATCCTTAGGGAAAACTCCTGGGCCCATGCCGTCAAAAGTGGCGCCGAGGAGGGAGGTGAGGCATCGGCCTGCGGCAGCGCCCGTGGCTGCAATGGCGGCCTGACGCCGCCAGCGTAGTAGAGCGTGCCGAGCGAGGCCGTGAACCTGATGACCGAATACTCCTTCTGGGAGAGCACCAGTGCGCCACAGTCCAGCTGAGATTCGGGCCTGCTGTGCAGTGCTCCGTAGTCGGTGTATCTTGCGAAACCTGGCTGTGGCTGAGATCTGTCGCTTCCTGGCTTTAGCTTGTACACGTCGAGTAGCCGCGGCCGCGTCAACTCCAAGGTCGACGGCCGTGGAGGTCGCAGTAATTGGGATGTCGTACTGTCGCATCTTCTTGGCTAGCGAGTGGCGGACCTTGGGAGTGGAGCCAATGAGGACGGTCTTGTCTGAGATAGGCAGCTCGAACTCCTTTAATCCGTCGCAGAGCGTCCTGGCGGCACGGGGGAGGTGCTTCTGTAAAGCACGTAGGACTCCTTCGACTCGAAGAACCGTGTCGTCGACGAAGGTCCACATCTGGGCAAGCTCTGCCTGAGCTTGGGCTTGTCGAAGGATTGGTAGCAAAATAAGTCGTGCCAGGGTGGTGCCGTGAGGGGAGCCTGCAATGATGCCTTTGGAGGCGAAGATAGACATACTCACCCATTGCCGACTGCGCAAGAATCTGGGCGCCAGGTATAGCTGCACCTCCAATAATAGAATGATGGGGGAAAGCCGCAGTTGAGGCCGACCATGATGAGGTTGGCGAGCTTGATATTGTCGTAGAACTTCTGGGTGTCTAATAGCAAGGTGGCCGACTGTATGCCAAGTGCTGAGGCTGTCTCGTCTAACAAGGCCCTATGTAGGGCGGCTTGGAGAGCTGAAGAGCCTTTGATGGCTGTAGTCCAAAAGTCGTCCAGACCTTGCGTCCAGGCTGCCGATGCGGTAGATCTAATGCGAGACCAGAGTCTGGCCATATGAGGGAGCATGCCGAGGACCCTGTCGCCTCCAGACTTCTTGGCGGCGAGAGTTGCTCCACTGAGTTGAGGATATCTGCATAAGCTTCGACTGCTGGTTCTGGTAATCGATGGAGGTCGCGAGGTCCTAGGGCGTCAACTCCGCGTGCTTTACTGGGTGGCATGCGGCCGTGAATGCGGTGCACGAACTCGGCTGTGATGGGCTCGAGCGGTTGATGAGCAGCTGTTGCCTTGGCCTTTGACAGGGCCTGGAGGATGTCGTCGGAGGTCCCGGTGGCTTGCCATACTTGCTGCCATTGTTGCTTCTTGTTGTCCATGATGACGGTGGGGTCAGCGATGGTCAGGTTGACCGTGTAGGCCTCGATGCGACGTGCGGGTGCTGGCTTGACATGGGCGTGTAGTACTCCAGGGCGGTGCTTCCATTGCTGGGCGAGCCAAGCCCCGTAGGCCCTCTTGGACTTGGCGAGGGCGGCCGAGAGGGCTCTGGAGGCCCAGGTAGCGGCAATGGTGACCAAGTCGTCGGTGTCATCCTTGTCCAGGTGCGGGGCCCAGACGAGCGCAAACCAGCGGAAGATGGTGTCCTCATCCTTCTCGAACTGAAGGTCGTGCATGTGAGTGTTGAAGTGGTCCGCGCGCTGCTGGATGATGGTGGCCTGCTGCTGCATAAGCGCTGTGTGCTTGGGCTTGTCGTGAAGCGCGGCGTAGCGCTTGATGAGGGTGAGCGTAATTGCCCACCATTCCGAATGTGGGTCGCGTACGCGTACGCGGCCTGGGGCAGCAGCTGTCTTCTTCCAAGATAACTGGTAGCCCTGAGCTCGGCCAGTGTATGCTGCAGCTTCCTTCGGGTCAATCTGGTGGTGGCTGATCATGGTGTTCTCGAGCGCCGTGACCCATTTGGCGTACTTGAGGTTGAGGACGTCGGCGTCGTGCACCCAGTGTCTGTACACGAAGTGCGCGTGTGGCTGCTTACAACGTGTGGGTACCGCTTCCTGCCATTGTTTTCCCGCAAGTCCATCGGGATGGCGTAGGGGATAGGTTCCTGTGCTGCGGGCTCGCCTTGTGGCTGAAGCTGTGCTGCTGCTTGTTGGAGTTCAGGAGGTAGATCACGGAGACGTGCTGCTCGAGCTTCAGCTGTTTTACGTTTCTTGATGGCGGTCTTGCTGTTGGGGTCTGGCGGAATCCTGGGTCTGTCCACTATGGGGAAGGACTTGGGGGTATCGATCGACTGATACCACCAGGGGTCTGCACTGCCTGCTCGAACTTCAAGGCCAACGTGGGTGGCCCAGGGTACTGTGGGGCACTGGCGAATGGAGATCGTGTGCTCGATGCCAGTCTTGACCAATGCGAAATCAAGCGTGAGACCCTGGCCCTTGTCGCAAGTGGCGGATCCAGGTGCTCGCACGATGGTAGCATTCCATTTGGCGAGCCACTCTGTCGCTGCAAGCTGCTCAGGTGTCATGTTCCAATCGGCCAGGATGATCCAAGGGTCTGTGAGCATAGTAACGAACGCTCCCAGCGAAAGAAGCTTATCGTGTACTGCACCCTCGATCTGCCTGTGGGGTTCCAGATACGCGGCAATAACAACCAAGTTGCCAGAACGTCTGTGCCATACCATGGGCGTGAAGCCGAGGAACGGGTCAGGCCTGCGCTGGGAGATGGCAAGGTCACGGAGGTGGTTGAACGTGGTGGCCTGGACATGGTACCTGGATAAGATGATCTCGCCACCCGTGTTGCCGCCGTCTGATCTACTGGTAGGAGTGGCCGTAGTCGATGAAATTCTCCAACCATCCGCTGCTAGCTTGTCGTAGATGGGCGGCGCTTTTCCTTCTTTTTTTTTTTGTTTTTTTTTTTTTTTTTTTTTTTTTTTTATTTTTTTTTATTTTTTTTTTTTGTTTTTTTTTTTTTTTTTCCAGGCGAGATGTGTGTTTCAACTAATGCGACCATCTGATATTGCTTGCCTGGTCCTGCCAACCATTTCTCCGACTGTGGCCCCCATTGAGTAATGTTGGAGAAGAACAGGGAATGGTCTGACAGCGGGGGCTTCGTAGGGCCTTCGTCTTGGTAGGCGGGACTAGGGTCGGCTCTCGGGCTGCTGGGCTTCCATGGCCCTTTCCCTGCGGGCGTGTCGACAGCTTTCGCCATCTCATCGCCCCCTACCAAGGACTGCGTCTTGGGCGGGGCGGCATCAGGGTTTGCCTTTGGCGAAGGCTCCCCTGGTTCCTGCACCACTTGCACGTCGACAGCTTGCGCCGTCTCATCGCCCCCTACCGAGGACAGCGTCTCGGGCGGAGCGGCATCAGGGTCGGACCGCGTAGCACGATGCGGCTGCCCTGGGTCCCATACCACGGGGTCGACGGTCTGTGCCGCCTCATCGCCCCCTACCGAGGACAGCGTCTCGGGCGGGGCGGTAGCGTACTGCTCGGAAACTGCGAAATCGATGTGGGCGTCCAACTCGGCCAGCTCGTCGAACGGGTCGAGGACTGCGTCCATTGTATTGATGATCGGTGGGTTGTCGTAGATCGTGGTCTCTGACGGTAGGCGCCCCGTCTCACCATTCCGTCCAGGGTCGGGTTGTAGTCGGCTAAAGAGGCTGCTGCGGTCCAGCGGCGGCGGCAGCAGTGGGCTTGCGCATCTGGCTGAGCATCTTCTGTGCCTTGTCTTCGAGGTCGGGGTCCTTGTTGAGTGCAGGCACAGGCTGTGTGGCGTAGCCGCCGTCAGAAGAAGCGCCAGCAGCAGGTGCGGGAGGCTCATCGCTTGGCGCCGCTGGCGGAGAGGGCGCAGTGCCCTCAGCATCCGCTGCGGCTGCCGCTGGGGGTTCGCCTGCTGCAGCCGAGGCGGCGGGCGGTGATCCACCCCCCTCTCTGGCGTGCCCATCCTCGTCAGCGCGCTGCCGCTTGGAGGCGAAGCGCGTGCGCATGGTGCTGGCCTCTGCTCGGAGCTGGCTGATGCGGCTGGCGGTGTTGCCGAAGAGCTCAGTGACCTTGGCCTTGAGCTCCGTGGCAAAGCGCTGTTGCAGGGATTCCCATGCCTGGCGGTCGCTGTCGTCGATGTCGAGGCCTTGGAGATCGAACGCTGCACCCGCTTCGATGGAGATGTCGCCGTCCTCGAGGAGGCTGGTGAGGTTGAAGGTCGGGTTCTGCTGCGACGGCGTAGAAGTAGCTGTGCCGTCCTTGCGGGCGGCTTGGAGTGCGTCGAGAGCCGCTTGGGCCTCCGCCTGGGCTTCAGCCAACTTGTAGGCGGCCTCCTCCGACGCCTGCTTGCGCTCTGTGTACCAGCTGAGCGCCTTCTGCTCGCTCTCCAGCAGCCTCTCCAGGTTGTTCTTGCAGCGGCGCTCCGTAGCCTGGGCGCGGCTGTAGATGTCGTTGAGGTCGGCTGGCTCCTGCGGCTGGGGCGGCGGAATCTGCGACTTGATGCCGTCAATGGCTGCCTTGTCGATGTGGGGGGCGATCGCCTGGAGCTCCGCCAAGATGTCCTCGGCGGAGCGAGCCTTGGGGGTGTCGTTCTTGCTGGCCCACCAGTCGTCGTCTTGGTCCTTGCCGTTGCCCTTGCCACGGCGGCGGCGGGAATTGGGCCATGATGACCACGGCTCCCAACCTCCCTCGGGGCTGGACTGCTGGGTGCACTTGGCCTCGGCCTGGGCTGCGGCTGAGACACGGGCCGCCCAAGCACCTTGCACCGGAGGCGGGGCATCTGTCCACGGCGCCAAAGCTTTGCCACACCAGTAGCACGTCTGCTTGGTCTTCCAGTTCCAGGCGTACGAGCAGGAGTAGCACTTGACGTAGCCGCTGCGCTGCTGCGGAGGCGCCATGGACGAGCTGAGGAACAGAGAAAACTCACCTGCGGGCAGCAGGAGGCACACGGAGCGTTGAACAAAACTGTCGGGCTAGAGAGCCCTGGCACTGGCCGCGGACTAGCGGTATCCACTTGTTCCCCTGCGGAACTAGGCATCTTGAGCCAAAATGGCTACGGAGGCGGAGGAGG
>CAUYUJ010014663.1:0-105000 GCA_963575745.1 Prorocentrum cordatum
TGCTCCCACCCTGATTACACGTCTACGGACGCGCTCATCCCGCAGGCGTTGGCGAATGCTGACCTTGACCCTTCCTTGTGGCTGAGGGGAGTGCCTGCAGCCAGTCTGACAGTTCCTCGGTTTCAGGAGGGGCCTGGTTTTTCTGATCCCATTTCCTTCGGCCAGTGCTTGCTGACGGAGCTCTCGGCCCCTGCGGGACACCCCCCCCCTACCTGCTTGGGGACGGCTCAGAGGGGGGGCACAGCTCTGACGATCGTCGGGGACGCTGCGGAGGAGCGGTGGTAGTCATGCGTCGGACTTCGGACGGGGATCCTTCTGAGGCTATGTGGCCCCCCGTCTGCGGTGCGGCTGCCTGTCTCTCTGGGCGGCGACAGACTGTGCCCCGATCAGAGCTCCTGGCGCTGGCCTTGGGCCTCGAGAGTTCGTCTGGTGATATCGCTTACGTTTGTGATTGCAAGCTTGTGGTTGAAGGCTGGAGGTCTGGCCGCGCTGCTCGGCCTTATGGCCGAAATGCGGATCTCTGGGTTAGAATCCTGCAGGCGGCCAAAAATCGGGGGCCAGGGTCCGTTGAGGTTGTCTGGACTGCTCCCCGCCTGGAAGCTGAGCCCGAGCGTGCCACCTCCCCTTTTCAAGCCTCCCTCTCTCACGGCAATGCATGCGCTGATGTCTGGGCGGGGTGGGCGGCGAGGAGGGGGTGGGGAACGTCGGTCAGACACCCGATCCCGTTCACGGATCGCTGGCATGTCACTGCCTTGCTTGTGCGGAGAAGAGCGCGGCGCGCTTTGATTGATAGTGTTGCTGTTGCCCCTGAATTCGGCCCCAGGGTATCCAGACCCAGGGCCCAGTCCTTGTCCAAACTGGCGCGGGCCCTGGGCTCTTCGTCGCACCGCCTTTCGCGGTGCAGCAATCGTTGGATGTGTGCTGGTTGCTCTCAGATCGCGCCTCGGACTAAGCTCCTGGAATTCGCGGCCACGGCTTGCCCAGCGGCTGCTGGGCCTGGCCTTTCTTCCTCCTCCGCTGGCCTCTGTGGCCGTTTCCTTGGCGACGGTTTCCTGGCGGTGTGCGGGGCGACCAAGGTTGGAGGCGTGGCCTTGCATCCTTCACACGCCCTCAGGGAGTGGTCTCGCTTTGGCCTCAAGTTTTGTGCTGTTTGCGGGTTCACGGCTGCGGTTGACGGAAGCAACCTGGCCAACCCCTGCGCCCCCCCCCCCCCTCCCGCAAAGGGAGGGGGAATCTCAGCCGCCTCGCGAGAGGCTTGTATCCGTCGTACCGTGGGCCCCCCTCGTCGCTGGTGGTCGCCGAGATCCAGGCCCAGGCTTCGAGAGCCCAGTCCTATCCTCGGCATCCTTCGTCTGAGGCTGTGCCTGTCCGCCTGAATGAATATCTCAGGTTTGTGTCCGTCCCAGATGAGGATGGTGAATTTGCGTGGCAACCTGAGTTCGAGTGTGCCCCGCTCACGCCGCACGCGGGCGGGGCTCCACAGTCGAGTGCCCTCTCGGCCCCATCCGTGGGCTGCGGAGGGAAGGACGGTGGGCAGGGGACTTGCAAGGTAGAGGGGGCGGGGGCGCCGTCGTCGGTTGCGGCGGCGAGGGCGGTCGGCGGGGAGCGAGCGAGGGTGAGAGCCCCCCCGCGCCGCCGCCGTGCCGCCGCCCCGCGTCGGCGGCCTGCGGCATCCTCAACGCCAGGTGCGCCGCCCCCGCCCCCCCCTGCTCTTCCCCCACCGTCTGCCCAGCCTTGCACGTGCGTGCACTCTTCATCCGCATCCGCATCCGCATCCTCCTCCTCCTCCTCCCCCTCCTCCCTCCTCCCTCCTCCTCCTCCTCCTCCTCCTCCTCCTCCTCCTCCTCCTCCTCCTCCTTTTCCTCTCATCCTCCTCCTCCCCTCCCCGCCCTCCTCCTCCTCCTCCCCCTCCCCCTCCTCCTCCTCCTCCTGGGCCCTCCGCCGACCCAGCGGCGTCCCTCGCGAGGCCCTGAGGGCCCCGCGGGGCCGCCCGAGGTAGAGGGGCGAAGGCCGGGGACGCCTCCAGGGCCAGGGGCGCCTCGGGCAGCCCGCAGTGGAGGCTCGGGCCGGGCGAAAGGGGGGGATTGGGAAAGGGGGGGTTACGACATTTGCTGCATGCAGCTGGTTTCGGCCCCACCGAGGGGCCCATTCCTCGATACATAGCCGCCTCTGGCGCCGGGAGGCGCCGGGATGATCAGCTACGGATTCAGCTACGTGAGCTGATTCTCAAACCCCCCTTTTGTTATCCCCCCCTTTTTAGCCCGGCCCGAGAGGCGGGGGGGTGCACACTCGGTATCGTTTAGCCAATCCCCATCCCCATCCCCATCCCATTCGAGACCCCAGCCCAATTACCCCCAGTTGGGGATACACCCCTCGAAACCCGACGGGGACGGCCTACATCCCCCATCTAGGGGGGCATATCGGCTAGTGGGGCCCAGGCCACGCCGCTGGGGATGGGGATCGGTGAAACGATGCTCAGAGGTGGAGGGGTGGGTGCACACGCCGGTCGTGGCAGGGTAGGCACTCCGGGACCCCCAGGTCCTGGTCCAGTTTTTCGGGCGCCTTCCCATTCCAGGGGGAGCCGATGTGCCTCTGCTGTATGTGCTGCTCTGCTCTGGGAGGGCCCGGGCACGGTTTGCTTGCTTCGCCTCCCTGCTCCATGCTTCTGCCTGCTTCTGCCGACCGCCCTTGCAGCTGCCAGCTCGGGGCCCCTCCGCGGGTGGGCGACCGGCGGCCCTGCTCTGGCGAGTTCCGACGCCCCGGTCCGGCCCGATGCCTGCGTGGCGCTGCTCTGCAACCCGGCGCGGCCGACCTGAGAGTCGGCTCCGACGCCACGCCTCTGTGGTTCAAAGATGGTGTCCTTCACGAACGAACAACACACACCCATACCCATAGGGGGGTCGTTGGGAGGAGAACTGGCTATGGGTATGGGTGCGGCTTGTCGGACCCTGGGGAGAGCTCCCGTTCGAGCGGGGGCCCCCATCCGACAACACGCACCCATAGCACTCTCCGACCCCCCTATGGGTATCGGTGCGTGTCGTTGGTTCGTCATTAAGGATGGTGTCTTGAGGGATGGGGTCCTGAGGATGTGAATGGGTCCAAGGGTGGACGTGCGTTCTTTGGGGCACCCCGTCCTTGGCACCCCATCCTTGAGGGCCCCATTGTTCGGAACCGCAGGATCGGGGGCGGCAAAGAGGGGGGTGATGACTGGGGGGGGCGGACATCATGGCGTGGGCCATGATATTTCCCCAGATCTCATGGCGCCTCTTCTTATCTCAGTACGTCCCTGGCCCCCCCGCTGGGCCGCGCACGGGCAGCCGGTGATGATTTGCACCCCCCCCTCTTGGACACCCCCCTCTTGGCCGCTCCCGACAGAATGCCGATGCTCCAGCTCCGCGGCACTGCCCGGTGCGATCCGATCTCCCGTCTCGGTGGATCGCTCCTGCCCCGGAGCGGTGCCCGGAGACCTCTCTGCGCCTGGTGAGCAGCCGGTGCCAAGCGCCATGCGTCATGCGGGAAGTCAGGGGGCAAGGCGAAGGATCGAGTAGCAGATCGACGACATAATTGATGTACCCCGAATTTGGCATGTTCGTCGAATCACAAAGCATGCGCAGCTTGATTTGTATGTGCGAGTCTTCCACATATTTTTTCATATATTCGCTGACAGCATCGGAAAATCTGGAATGAACCAATCATGTAGTCGATCTCCCACAGGTGCTTCGGGGGTGGGCGAGCATACGCATGATCAAGGGGGGGGGATGCATCGACCCCGGATCGGCCATTCACCGCCGATAGAGCCCGATAGCCCACACTGCCCAAGGAATGTGCGGTCTCCCGATCGGGGGCCGATCGCCGATGCATCAGCGATGCATCGCAGACTCTAGGTCGACGTTTCCCCCTTAGCCAGTCCCCCCGATCGCTGGCCCTGAGGGCAGGGGTGTTTGGGGAAACGGGCTTGGTGTCCCATGACCGCGAAGGATCGCTCCAGAGCGTTCCGCAAGCGTCTTCGGGCCCCACTGCTGTGGCACAACGATGCTGGACGAACTACCAGTCCCCAGGAACTGACAGCAGTTTCGGGGCTTTCGTATTAGCACAAGTCAGGACACTGCAGGTCTATATGTTTTCTTCAACGTGTGGGCCCCATGGCCGCCGCAACGAGGACGACGAGGGAGGAGGAAGGGGAGATGCAGGATCGAGCTTCGATGATCCAGCAGTTTTGGCTCTGTGTGACACCCTGGAGGCCTCCAGGGACCTCCGGGAATCTGTGGGGGTTGGCGGTGACATTTGCTTCCCGTTGCGGGTGATTGTTCTCATGGTCCAGGCCCCGAGAGGGCCTCCCAGGGGGAACCAGACATGACAGACACGGCCGTCGTTTTCTGTTCGTGGCGCTGGGAAATTGGGGGTCGATCGCCAGTCTTCGGACGTCTTTGGCCTCCAACGCGTGGCCCCTGGTCCTCGCGACCCCTTCCCAGGGACGGCTGTTTCCTCCCAGTCAGCTTCTTGACAGCCCTGGAGGCCGGGGGGCGTGCCAGGGCGCAGGCACGTACGAGGGTCTGCCTCTCTCTTGGGCGAGCCCTCCCCAGATCTGACGGTGCCCCCGCACATCTGTCGGGGGCGGCAAAGAGGGGGGTGATGACTGGGGGGGGGGGGCGGACATCATGGTGTGGACCATGATCTTTCCCCAGATCTCATGGCGCCTCTCCTTATCTCATCACGTCCCTGGCCCCCCCCGCTGGGCCGCGCACGCGCCGCCGGTGATGATTTGCACCTCCCCCTCTTGGACTCGGCCGCTCCCGAGAATCTGGGGGGCGCGGTCGCCCGATGCTCGTTTTGGGGCCCCTGCTCTTGGGGCCCGCCGGTCCTGCAGTCGGGGCGCTGAGGAAGGAACCCTCTTCGTTGGGGAGGGGCTCGGTGTTCCTTGCTTGTTCTGCAGTGTACCTTCGGTTCTCCTGAGGTTTTCCATGGGAAATCGAAGTTCAACTTATGGAAAAAAAGGGGCCCCGTTCCTTATTTAGGGTTCCTTAGGTCAACGCCTCGACTGCGGCAGGAGGCAGGACGTCGGCTGCTCCCGTCGCACCGGTCGGGGCCGCTCCCGTGCACGGGATCGGTGTATAGCGTGCCCTCCCCGGCCAGGCCAGGAGTACCGTCGGGGCGCCGAACAAGGAGCCCTTTTCGTTGGGGAGGGGCTCCGTGTTCCTTACAATTGTTTCGCGGTTTGCCTCAGGGTTTCTTCAGGTTTTCGATGGGGAATCAAAGTTCAATTTGTGGAACAAAAAAGGGACCCCGCTCCTGATTTAGGGTTCCTCAGGTCAACGTCTCGACTGTACACCGATTCTCTATCCCAGGATGGGCGTCGAACGCGTGGCGAAATCCGAGCCCTGCCCCCATCGATCCATGATGATCGATGGTCGGTGGGGGGTCGGGGTGCGGATGCCGCCGCCTAACCAATTGAGCAACGCAGAACAACGGGGGCGTCTTCGCCGACATTGGCGCGTAAGCTGCCCGCATCATGTTGCGCGTGAGTGCCCTTGCCTCCAACGTGGCGTACCGCGCCTGCGGCCCGCGTAAGCCACCGCATAGGGTCGCTTTGCCATCTCTCGTGAGACCCGCTATTTTCCGTCGCTCAACACTCTTTCTCAGGATGGGCGTCGCCAGGATTCGGATGTTGCTAGGAGTGCCCCCGGCCCAAGGTGCCCCCAGGATATTCCCATGGGGGCCTCGAGAGCATCCCTCACGAGGCCCAGAAGGCCCCAGGGGGCCCAAAATGGAGCAACAAGCTGGGGGCCCACTGGACCAGGGGCACCTTCTGGCAACCCCCCGAAGGCTCGCCGAGGTGGACGCACAGCAGCCTGGCGTGCCCTGGACGGCGCAGGCCTGTCCTCCTCCTCCTCCTCCTCCTTCCTCCCTCCTCCTTCCTCCTTCCTCCCCCTCCTCCCTCCTCCCTCCTCCCTCCTCCCTCCTCCCTCCTCCCTCCTCCCTCCCTCCCTCCCTCCTTCCCTCCTCCTCCTCCTTCTCCTCCTCCCCCTCCTCCTCCTCCTTCTCCTCCTCCTCCTCCTCCTCCTCCTCCTCCTCCCTCCTCCCTCCTCCTCCTCCTCCTCCTCCTCCCGCCGAGGTGGTGTGCGGCCGCTGCCGGGTGGAGACGCAGGCCGTCGGCGATCCTCGCGCGCCCCCGGGGGGGGATCGCGAGGGAGTGCGTGTACGGATCTGCACGAACGAGATGGGCATGGAAAGAATGGGTACGATGCCCAACAGCAGTTCCTGTTCATTTTGAACAGGACTCGCTGTCCGCGCCGCCGCGGCCTGTGTCCATTTTAGACAGAAGGCCGCCTGCCCAACAGCGGCCGCTGTTGGCTCGGGACAACATTTGCTGTTGGGCATTGTGCCCATTGTTTCCGTGCCCATTTCGGGCGTCCAAAACGGAGCGAGTGGGCACACGCTGGTCGTTGGAAGGAGGTCTTTTGGGAAGTCCAGGTGCCAGTCTATGTCAGGCGTCTTTCCCGCTTCAAGAGTCCAGCGGTGCTCCCTCCTCCCTCCTCAGCGGGTGGGCGAAGACCCAATCTATTTCCAACGCCTTCATGCTTCATGTTTCCACCCTCTTCTTCCGAACGACGGGTACGGGTACGGAACGAAACGAAACGATCGAAGTTTGCACGGAACGAAGGGGTACGGAGGCCACCAGCGGTCTTTCGTGAGTTTGCACAGGATCCAGTGTCGTTGTCGCCGCGGACATTGTCCATTTGAAGCAACCGTTGCCTGCCTGACAGCGGCCGCCGTCGGTGTTGGACAACATGTATTGTTGGGCATCGTACCCATGTTTTCCGTATCCATCTCGGGCGTCCAATCTCGCGCTTATGGGGGGATAACGAGTCAGCCACGCGCAGAGGGGGTATGGGCGAGGCGTGAGGGGGGAGGGCTTCTTAGAAGCACCCCTGTTTCCTAGAAGGCGCGGGACCCATCTGTAGATGCAAGACTGGTGCCTTCTACGAAGCAGCCTCCTAGAAAACCTTCCCCCCATCCCTGCACCCTCTTGCGCGAGCCGCCAAACCAGAGAGCGCCGCCGAGCTCGTGGGATCAGAGTCGGCGGGGAAGTCCAGGCCTTAGCCGCTCGATGGGCGGCGGGTCTAGAGCCCGGAATGCGTCGATCTCGCGGCGAAATCCGATCGATCCATGAGAATCGATGGTTGGTGGTAGTAGGTTTCGCATGCCGCCGCCTACAACAGCGCGAATGTCCACGGACTCCGACGCCGACGAGGCCTGGCGCCTGTCAGCAGAGGGCGGCGCTGCACTCGCAGAAGGTGTAGCAAGGCAGAGTCAAACGCTCAACACGGGCACCAAGTACGGTACAGTCGGGGCCCTGAAGAAGGAACCCTTTTCGTTGGGGAGGGGCTCCGTGTTCCTTGATTGCTTCACAGTTTGCCTCGGGTTTTCTTTTGGTTTTCGACGGGAAATCGAAGTTCAACTTGTGGATAGAAGGGGCCTCGTTCCTTATTTCGGGTTCCTTGGGTCAACGCTCCGACTGTAGGTTCGCGTCGTGTCGACAGGCGGCGACCCCGCCGCCGGAGATCCACGTTGAACGCCGCTGGCGACCCAGAATCCGTCGACTTTCGGAGGTCGACAGATCTCCTACCCTGACACGTCGATTAAGGAATTGGCCGTTTTCGGTTCGCGAGGGGGCGTCGCGGCCGTCCTTTTTGCGGGTCCAGGTCCGTCGATTTCGGTCCCAGGCCGCTTTCACCACGGGGAGGTTTACTAAAGGGAGGTTTGTCCACCGCCGAGACTTGGACGATCTGACGTTTCGGAAACGGCCGATCGATCAAGGCTGAACGATCCCCGCGGTGTCAGAAACCAGCGCCGAGGTCGGCACTGCACGAACCTGCGGCAGGCAGGTGCAGCGAGCGGTGCAACACGGTGCGGGGACGAGGGAGCGGCACCAAACCGGGCAGGCACCAAGGGGCGGCGCTCCTCCCGGGCTGGTGCTCAGCGCCGTATCCCTGGCCGACGCTCAGGACAGGTGCCAATACCCGACCTCGCGCTGCCGGAGCGAAGGGGGAGGCAAGGGGGGTGGACTTTGGAGCCGGCTGGGGGGCTGAGGTGACCCAGCACTGGTTCCGCCCAGCAGATCTGAAGGGGGGGAGGCAATCAAGCGGTGGCGAACCGTCCTGGCTCGCCTATAGCCCTGCCAGGCAATGTTCTAAGAACAATGTGTGGTTCCCACGACATGTTCTCAGAGCATTTCTGGTGGAGGCTGTCTTGTTTTAACATATTAGGCTTAAGTTCTAAGAACACTGTTCCCTACCTAGGCTCTGCCTAGAAGGGTTCTTATTGGCTTGGCTTAAGGGGCCGGGCAGTGGAACACGCCCAGGGCGGTTCCCCTGGCATCCGCCCCGCGGTTCCCCCAGTTACGTCCCCTTAATTTGGCGTTGCTTATCTCATCTTAGTTTAGCTTGTTTCATCTTAGATTAGCTTAGCTTCATCGTAGCTCAGGTTTATCTTAGCTTAGCTTACCTTCATCTTAGCTTCGCCGAGCTTTAGCATAGCAGAGCACAGCATAACATAGCAGAGCGTAGCATAGCATAGCGCATCACAGCATATCGTGACATAGCCCAGCATAGCATAGCATAGCGCAGCATAGAATAGCATAGCATAGTATAGCGCAGCACAGCATAGCACAGCGCAGCATAGCATAGCAGAGCAGAACAGAGCATATCATAGCACAGCAGCAAAGCAAAGGCAAAGCAACAGCAGCGACAGCAAAGCAAAACACAAGCAACGCAAAGCAAAGCAAAGCAAAGCAAAGCAAAGCAAAAACAACAACAAGGCAAAGGAAAGGCAAAGGAAAAACAATGTGCGACAGATGCCGAGCGAGCTTCGATGGCCGGACCGCAGCCCCCGCAAGCAGTGCCTTCCGTAACCATGTCGGTTCAAGTCCCGAGGCCCTGCCACAGAGCCGCCCACGCTCATGCCCCGAGGTTGGCGGGGTGAGGCGTTCAGCGGTGCTGCACAGCCCGCCTCGGCACCAGGTGGTGCTGCACAGCCCACCCGGCCTGACAGCGCAGGATGACATAGCATAGCTTAGCATAGCTTTGCATCGCATAGCATAGCGTAGCTCAGCATAGCGCCGCATAGCATAGCATAGCATATAATAGCATAGCATAGCGCAGCATAGCATGGCACAGCATAGCATAACAACGAATGCTGTTTCCCTAGGGGCTCCAACTTCTAGGTAGGGTCGCACTGAGGTAATTTTTGTTTTTAGAACATTGCTGGGTTCTAAGAATATTTCGTGGCAGGACTGTAGAACTGCCGGGGCGGTCGGTCCCTGGTCAAAGGCAAGGGGCCGCCTAGTCGCCACGGCTGGACGCTGCTCGAAAAACTATGGAAAGTTCGGGGGGGGCGATGCTGAGCGGATTGCCCCCAATCCGCCCCTCTTGACCGATTTGCCCTGCGCTTATCTAGCTCCGAGCCCGCGGCCGCCTCCAAGGTGGATCAGGAGGGAAAGAAACGCACAGTCACAATTAATCGTCGATCCCCCAGGAAAATATGGGAACATATGGGCAGCGGGGGGAAAACCAAAACCAAACACATATGAAAAATATGAGGAATCATGCTATTTGTGTGTATTTACTTGCGTGTCCCAGGGTCCCTTCATGGACCCAGGCCCCCTCGCGTCGTGGAGCACCACTCACGAATCGGAGTCGGCAAGTGTTCGTCCGCTTTCGGCCTCCAGGGGACCTTGCCTGGCACCAGGGCAGCCACAGACCCGTCGGGCCAACATCTCGGTTGTCCCCATGGTCTAGTTCGAGGCCCATGTCGGTCCGTCCTTTGGAGTTGATCCGGGAAGGGGGAACCTGCCAACGTGACAACAGGGAGCGGCCGAGCGTCCGAGAGGCCCGTTTCGATGAGTCCGGTACAGCAGGAGGCAGGAAGGGGCGAGGGAGGATGCGACGGATGGATGGACAGCGCCAAAAAGGAGGACGACAAGTAAAGAAACGGCAGCAGCTATGGCCACAACGATGGTTCAGGACAGTGAAGCTTGGAGCATCTGGTCATCGCAGGGCACGGCCCGCCGAAGGCAGCGTCGGATCTCCAAAGGCTCCTTTAGGCCGTGCTAAATCAACACCCGCGCGCGCAGCGCTCGAGAGCCCTTGCCGAGAAGAGAGGCACAGGAGGAGGAGGAGGCGGATATGGATGAGGAGGAAGGGCAGGAGGAGGAAGAAGGCTGAGGTGGAAGTTGGAGGTGCAGGATCGGGGGGGGCGAGCACGGCTTTCTCGTCACACTAGATGTCTGCTGACCTTCTTGTTTGCCCTGGGGCTGTCAAGCATGGATCCAAGATGAGTTCGAGGATCCATTTTGAGCGCAATCATGGTCGCGGGAGGGGCGGTCGAGGTTCGAAGGATTGACGGGCAGCAATATGAGGGGAATGGAAGTGGAGGTTTCAGATGGGGGAGCTGGAGTTGGTGGCCCAGGAGGAGGCGAAGCGAGAGGCAGAGCGAGACGAATATGAGGAGGAAGGGAAGCAGGAAGAGGAGGAGGGGGGAGGAGGTCGGGTCGAGCACGCGGGCAGAGCATAGGGAAAACAGGGACAACACTGCTCGACCGAGTCGACACCGAGGAGGCCGAGAGATCAGAGAGCCAAGAACATGCATGGTGAGAAGCGACCAGGAGTACGTACCAAGAGGATCGAGGCCCGACGAAGGAGACCGGTCTAGTGGAGGATCAGTGGAGATCGACCCATGCCCCAAGTCTCTTGGAGGAACAGAGACACACGATTGTCATGCTTGTCGGCCTTGTGGCCCGTTTTCGAACCGTGGGGACCTTCAAACATAATCCAGGACCAACACAACAGAACAGGGTAGGGTGTCCGAGTTTGCAGGGGGCATCGTTTGTAACAAATGAAAATATTGGAAGTCCTGGAGTCGACCCAGGGCAGCACCGAGACCGCGAGCACCCCTTGGAGGGCCAGCTCACGGCAGGGGCCGCGAAGCGATCCGCTACCATGTTTGCCTTTGTGGGTCGCAGGACCTTCGGCCGTTTCCCACCTTGTCGGCCACCAGGGAGGCCCTCGTCGCCACCGCTGGTTTCGCCTCGAAGTCCTGGTCAGAACGCACCCCAGGAGAGGTCTGGGGAGCGGCGGTATCAGTACCTGTCGGTTTCCCCAGGCGGGCGGCGCTGGCCCCCGCCCAGAGGCTGGACCGCGCTGGGCGTCCCTCGAGCGTGGTCCCGCTGGGGAGAGGACGGAGTGCCACTGTCTCTCGATGAGAGAGCCTTGGCATCGCTCGGACTTTTTGCATTTTGTTCGTCGGCGAGGACCATCGAGGAGCATCCTCGATCGTTTGGCGAAAAAGCCGCGCACGAAACCGAACAAAAAAGCACAGGGAATGGACGTCCGAGCGAGGGCGAGATGAGCGCATGTTGCCTTCTGGACCCCCGGCTTCCATCCTGCTCTGCAGCCGGCGCCTCTTTGTCCCCGGTGTTCGAGCGGCTGCGCCTGTTCCTGCCTCTTCGCCTCTGCTGGGGCTTGGGCGGGGGCCCAGGCCGCCTCGATCGCCCTCCTGCTCCGCGCGTCTACCCCTACGTCGGGCCTGTCCCCCTACAGGGGGGCTTTTCGACGAAAAATGAGGAATACCCCCAGAAAGAGTCAAAAAGTAGTCAACACATAATCCGGGGGCTATTTTGGGGGAGTATTTTTTGACCTTCTTGGCGCATGCTTGGGGTATGTTTTATTTTTCGTCGAAAACTCCCTGTAGGGGGACACGCCCGACAGAACGCTTGTTCCTGCCTCTTCGCCTCTGCTGGGGGCGGGCGGGAGCCCAAGCTGCCTCGATCGCCGTCCTGCTTCGCGTGTCCACCCTTAAGTCGGGCCTGTCCTCCTACAGGGGACTTTTCGACGAAAAATACAGAAAACCCCAAAAATGATCAAAAAGGAGTCCAGCAATAGTCCGGGGACTATTTTTGGAGTATTGTTTGACCTTTTGTGGGCGCATGTTTGGGGTATTTCCCTACCTCGGCTCTGCCTAGAAGGGTTCTTACTTTCTTTGCTTTGCTTAAAGGGGCCGGGCAGTGGGGCCCGCCCCGGGCGGTTCCCCCAGTATCCGCCCCGCGGTTCCCCCAGTTACGTCCCCTTAGCTTAGCGTTGCTTATCTCATCTTAGCTCAGCTTATTGCATCTTAGAGTAGCTTAGCTTCATCTTAGCTCAAGTTTGTCTTAGCTTAGCTTACCTTCATCTTAGCTTCGCTGAGCTTTAGCATAGCAGAGCACAGCATAGCATAGGGTAGCATAGCATAGCATAGTGTGATTCCCTACCCAGGTTTTGCCTAGAGGGTTAGCTTAGCTTAGCTTAGCATAGCGCAGCGTTGCATTATCATAGCATAACATAACCAAGCATAGCATATCATAGCATATTATAGCGCAGCATAGCATAGCATAGCATATCATAGCATATCGTATCATACCTTAGTATAACGCAGCTTAGCACATCATATCATGCCATAGCATAGCTTAGCATAGCACAGCGCAGCCTTACAT
Organism: Prorocentrum cordatum; assembly: GCA_963575745.1. Lineage (NCBI taxonomy): Eukaryota > Dinophyceae > Prorocentrales > Prorocentraceae > Prorocentrum > Prorocentrum cordatum. The sequence continues at coordinate 12,527 of CAUYUJ010014663.1, forward strand.
ACCATAGTTTAGAATATCAGATCATAGCATAGCAAAGCGCAGCATAGCATAGCATAGCATAGCATAGCGCAGCATAGCATGGTATAGCATAGCATAGCACAGCATAGCATAACATAGCAACTGATGCTGCTTTCCTAGGGGCTCCAACTTCTAGGTAGGGTCACATGGGGTAAGCTGCTTATTTGTCGTCGAAAATCCCCCTGTAGGGGGACACGCCCGACATAAGGTCTGCCCACTGCCCTCGGGCGGTGGGCAGGCTGCGAGCTCGGCAGGCTCGCGCCGCGACGAACGGGGCGGCGGCCTCGGCGTGGGCGCTCCCGGCTGGCCCGACCTGCGATGCCGGAGAGCCTCGCTCGGTCGGGGCCGAGCGATCCCCGCGGTGTCTCAGGAGGGGAAAGAACACACAGACACAATTAATCGGCGATTCCCCGGAAAATATGGGAAGTGGGGGCGAAGACAAAAACCAAGAAAATATGTGAAAATATGTGGAATCATGTTATTTTGTGTGTATCTATGTGTGTGTCCCAGGGCCCCTTCAGCTCAGTCGGGGCCGAGCGATCCCCGCGGCGTCCTCGAGCCAGCGCCGACGCCATCGCGACGGGAGCCCGCGAAGCCACAGGGAGCCCGCGCAGCGCGCAGGGCGTGCCCTGCAGCCGCAGGGGGGGTTGGTATCGAGGCGCGGCGGGCGCCGCCGGGGCCCGGGCGAGGGCCAGTCCTGGGCCCAGGGTCGGAGCAGGCGCCCTCCTCCTCCTCCTCCTCCTCGTACTCCTCCTCCTCCTCCTCCTCCTCCTCCTCCTCCTCCTCCTCCTCCTCCTCCTCCTCCCACCAGATCCCCTCGGGTCATGGCAGAAATCACCCCGGGAGGTGTGTCGACATGTGCGGCCTCCAGGGGCCCTGACCAGGCCTCGGGACTGTGGGCACAGTGGCTCGAGGAGGAGCCGATCCCGGGGAGTGGGTCGAGACCTCTGGGGGTCGACGCCATGAACAACATTCCTGGCGTCCGGGGTCGGGGGCCCCGAGGGCCAGGAGGGCGCGCACGCTCGGCGAGAGGGCGCTCTTCGGTTTGGCGCTGGCGAGTGTGCTGGCATGGCACGTCGCCCCGCCCGCTGCCTTTTCCTGCTAGTGCTCGGGCCGAGCGGGCTTGCAAGGGTGCCCCGACCTGCGCAAGTGCTAGATCTCCCTTCGTGCCACGCCGAGCCCTCCGCCCGCTCCCCCCTCCATGCGGGCAAGCCTGCAGGAGTCTAGACAGAAGCGGCCGCCGACCCAGGACCCTGAAGATATATGCAGCGCCAGCCCAGACTTCCCCTCTCGTTCTCGGGCCCTTCGATCCCGATCCCGACTGTCCAGGCCAACGATCCATCATCTTATGTACATATATATATATATGTATGTGTGTGTCTGTCTGTATATATATACCTGTTGACCGATGTATATTTTTATATATATATGCCTATATATCTATATGTATAAGCTATATACATACATAAATTGTTTATACATACCCATCGACATATTTACATATATATATATATATATATATACATATATACATATGTATATATGTATTTGTATGTGTATATATAAACAGCGCTGATTGCCGATGCGCCGTTTGAGAAGCCTTCACCGACCGGCTGACCGATCCCCTGCCTTGGCTTGGGAGGGTGGTTGGTGAGCATGTCTGGCCTCACTCCAGAGAGGAGGGTCGGAGGTTTTTTCGAGCTGTGCTCAGCCCCCAGAGGTGGACGCCTCTGCGGCGCGTTACCTGGAGAGCACCCACCCCGCCAAGGAGCGGGAGCGACGATGAAGATGACGGCGCAAGCGGCGGCGGCGACGGCGAAGGCAATGACGACTTGTTTTTCCCCACATGCTTCGTGGGGTTCTGGTTTTCTTCCCTGCCGCGCCGCACCCGCGACACACACCTCACCCTTCGTACAGCACAGTTCAGCACAGCACAGCACATCACAGCACAGCACAGCACAGCTCAGCTCAGCACAGCACACAGCTCAGCTCAGCTCAGCACACAGCACTGGCGCAAAGCCTAGCAGGCGTGGCACTTTCTCGACACCAAAGGGGGTGGGCAGGGGGTGGTCTCTCAGCCCGGTCGCTATCCACGACACTGGCGCAAAGCCTAGCAGGCGTGGCACTGTCTCGACACCACAGGGGGTGCGCAGGGGGTGGTCTCTCAGCTCGGCCGCTATCCACGACATTGGCGCAAAGGCTAGCAGGCGTGGCACTCTCTCGACACCACAGGGGGTGCGCAGGGGGTGGTCTCTCAGCTCGGCCGCTATCCACGACACTGGCGCAAACCTAGCAGCGTGGCACTTTCTCGCGTGCGCACTCTCAGCTCGGCCGCTATCCACGACACTGGCGCCTAGCAGGCGTGGCACTTTCTCGACACCACAGGGGGTGCGCAGGGGGTGGTCTCTCAGCTCGGCCGCTATCCACGACACTGGCGCAAAGCCTAGCAGGCGTGGCACTTTCTCGACACCACAGGGGGTGCGCAGGGGGTGGTCTCTCAGCTCGGCCGCTATCCACGACACTGGCGCAAAGCCTAGCAGGCGTGGCACTTTCTCGACACCACAGGGGGTGCGCAGGGGGTGGTCTCTCAGCTCGGCCGCTATCCACGACACTGCGCGGCAGCACTATCCACGACACTGGCGCAAAGGCTAGCAGGCGTGGCACTCTCTCGACACCACAGGGGGTGCGCAGGGGGTGGTCTCTCAGCTCGGCCGCTATCCACGACACTGGCGCAAAGCCTAGCAGGCGTGGCACTTTCTCGACACCACAGGGGGTGGGCAGGGGGTGGTCTCTCAGCTCGGCCGCTATCCACGACACTGGCGCAAAGCCTAGCAGGCGTGGCACTTTCTCGACACACAGGGGGTGCGCAGGGGGTGGCAGGGGGTGGTCTCTCAGTCTCTCAGGCCGCTATCCACGACACTGGCGCAAAGCCTAGCAGGCGTGGCACTTTCTCGACACCACAGGGGGTGCGCAGGGGGTGGTCTCTCAGCTCGGCCGCTATCCACGACACTGGCGCAAAGCCTAGCAGGCGTGGCACTTTCTCGACACCACAGGGGGTGCGCAGGGGGTGGTCTCTCAGCTCGGCCGCTATCCACGACACTGGCGCAAAGCCTAGCAGGCGTGGCACTTTCTCGACACCACAGGGGGTGCGCAGGGGGTGGTCTCTCAGCTCGGCCGCTATCCACGACACTGGCGCAAAGCCTAGCAGGCGTGGCACTTTCTCGACACCACAGGGGGTGCGCAGGGGGTGGTCTCTCAGCTCGGCCGCTATCCACGACACTGGCGCAAAGCCTAGCAGGCGTGGCACTTTCTCGACACCACACGGGGTGCGCAGGGGGTGGTCTCTCAGCTCGGCCGCTATCCACGACACTGGCGCAAAGCCTAGCAGGCGTGGCACTTTCTCGACACCACAGGGGTGCGCAGGGGGTGGTCTCTCAGCTCGGCCGCTATCCACGACACTGGCGCAAAGCCTAGCAGGCGTGGCACTTTCTCGACACCACAGGGGGTGCGCAGGGGGTGGTCTCTCAGCTCGGCCGCTATCCACGACACTGGCGCAAAGCCTAGCAGGCGTGGCACTTTCTCGACACCAAAGGGGGTGCGCAGGGGGTGGTCTCTCAGCTCGGCCGCTATCCACGACACTGGCGCAAAGCCTAGCAGGCGTGGCACTTTCTCGACACCACAGGGGGTGCGCAGGGGGTGGTCTCTCAGCTCGGCCGCTATCCACGACACTGGCGCAAAGCCTAGCAGGCGTGGCACTTTCTCGACACCACAGGGGGTGCGCAGGGGGTGGTCTCTCAGCTCGGCCGCTATCCACGACACTGGCGCAAAGCCTAGCAGGCGTGGCACTTTCTCGACACCACAGGGGGTGCGCAGGGGGTGGTCTCTCAGCGGCCCTATCCACGACACTGGCGCAAAGCCTAGCAGGCGTGCACTTTCTCGACACCACAGGGGGTGCGCAGGGGGTGGTCTCTCAGCTCGGCCGCTATCCACGACACTGGCGCAAAGCCTAGCAGGCGTGGCACTTTCTCGACACCACACGAGGTGCGCAGGGGGTGGTCTCTCAGCTCGGCCGCTATCCACGACACTGTCGCAAAGCCTAGTAGGCGTAGCACTTTCTCGACACCACAGGGGGTGCGCAGGGGGTGGTCTCTCAGCTCGGCCGCCATCCACGACACTGGCGCAAAGCCTAGCAGGCGTGGCACTTTCTCGACACCAAAGGGGGTGGGCAGGGGGTGGTCTCTCAGCTCGGCCGCTATCCACGACACTGGCGCAAAGCTAGCAGGCGTGGCACTTTCTCGACACCACAGGGGGTGCGCAGGGGGTGGTCTCTCAGCTCGGCCGCTATCCACGACACTGGCGCAAAGCCTAGCAGGCGTGGCACTTTCTCGACACCACAGGGGGTGCGCAGGGGGTGGTCTCTCAGCTCGGCCGCTATCCACGACACTGGCGCAAAGCCTAGCAGGCGTGGCACTTTCGCGACACCACAGGGGGTGCGCAGGGGGTGGTCTCTCAGCTCGGCCGCTATCCACGACACTGGCGCAAAGCCTAGCAGGGAACATTCGCGACGAGGGCCCAGAACGCAGGATTGTGTATATATAGATATTATACACATAAGCAAACACATAAGATTTAAATTAAGTATGTGGGGTTCCTCGGTAGCGTAATGGGTTGTTTCGTTCTTGCTGGCGGGGCGCCCTTCGACGACGACGACGGCAGCGACGAGGAGGGGGACGACGCCGACGGCGGACGCGACGAAGACGGCAACGAAAACGACGACGACGCAGGGGTGCGTGCGGGCCAGAAGCCCCGGAGGAATCCGGCCGTGGCCACGGAGCCTCCCGCCCGAAAAGGACGTCCTCGACCGTGGCGCCAGCGGCGGTGGCACCGGCGGCGGCGGCGGCCGGCGGTTGGCGGCGAGGCCGTCGCCGTCGGCGTCGGCTGCCGCCCGCGGCGGGTGGCGCCAGAGGCGCTGGCGGCGGCGGCCGCGGCGGTGGCGTCGGCGGCGGCGGCCGCGACGGGCGGATCGAGGGCGCCGATGAGGGAAAGGCTGTCGGCGACACGGGGAGCCCATGCGATTGGAAGGAGCCACTCCTGATCTCGAAGACATGCTTTCTCGGAGGCAGGCGCGGACCTCACGGAAACCATGTTTATGCAACGTTTCCTTCCCTTGTATGATCGTCGTCCCAGCAGATACTGCGGAGGCTGTGTAGACGGGGGGGGCTTGGGCGTTCAAGAGGGGGGTGTTGGATATCCTTGCTGGGGCCATGATGTCACGTCCCCTGCCCCCCCCTTGTCCTCGCTGATGCCTCGCGAGGCATGAGGTTCGAACGCGCCTCTTGGACACCCCCCTCCTCTTGGATGCCCCCGAGCAGCCCCGCTGTTTCAAGCCGCCCTAACTCACCCCCGACGACGCCGCCGCCGACGACGGCGACGGCGACGACGGCGACGACGATGTCGACGATGACGACGTCGACGACGATGCCGACGACGACGACGACGGGACGACGACGACGACGTCGACGAGCTCGACGAGCTCGACGACGACGACGACGACGATCACGACGAGCTCGACGACGACGACGGACGACGCCCCCGAGCGAGGGCTCTGTGCCTCACTCGCCCCGCCCCCCCCCACCCACGGAGCCGCCGCCGGGCGGCGGCCAGGAGGAGCCGGCGCCGCCGCGGGAGGCGGGCGCCGCCGCGGCGGCGGCGGCGTCCAGCAGGCGCGGCGCCGCGGCTGCCGCCGCGGCCGATGCCGCCGCTGCCGCCGCCGCCGCCGCCGACGACGACGACGACGACGATGACGACCACCGCCGTCCTTGGAGGGCCCTCGAAGGGGCTTCCGAGGGCTCTCGGAGGGCGCTCGGAGGCCCCAAGAGGGCCCTTCGAAGGCGAGGGCGGTAGCGACGTCCGGGTCCCCGTGGCGGATGGAGGACTCATGGGGTGGTCTCCGAGTCGCCGCACTGGTCGCTGCCGTCGCTGCCACCGCTGCGGCGGCCGCCGCAGGTCTTCGTCGCCGTCATCGTCGCCGTCGTCGCCTTCGACATGGACGTTGCCGTCGCCTCGGGTGGTGTACTCCGCCTGGTGCAGCGCGTCGGCGACGGCGTTCTCTGGCATTTTGGGGGCGGCCGGGTCCGGCTCGAATTCTGGTCGGAGTTCGCCACAGGAGATGTGCGGGGGTCATCGCTGGCCCCTCCTCCAACGGCCCCTCCTCCCGTTCTCCCTCCTCCCTAACCTTACGCTGCTCCCACGTCCTCATCCCCCCTCCCCAGCCTGGTGCACAGGCGTCTATCAAGGACTGAGTCTTTTCAGAGTCGCATTTCCCTCTCCTTTACCTCCACCACATCCTCTCCCTCCTTACCCTCCCTCACCTCCCCCCTCCTCCACATCCCATCTCCCTCTCGTTGCCCCCTTGCCTCCCGCGTCTCTCTCTCTCTCTCTCTCTCTCTCTCACACACACGCATCCGTCGAGTTTCCCACCCGCCCCCATCCCCCTTCCCCTCACGCCATCATGATGTTCTGGGTGGTATGCCCAGTCGCAGCCCGCGATGTTCCTCAAGCGCATCTCATATCTTGATTCGCGTAGCATCTCACATCATATGTTCGTCCTCCTTCTTCCCAGTCTAGCTGATGCTAGCAATTTCGGCTCAAATTGCATTATTAGTATTCACCTTAAGTTGTTTAAGTCTATTGTGTTTTCACCCGCAATGTCTACATGATAGTTGGGAACATGAGGAGATGCGGGGGTATTGCGACAGGATTCGCACCAGAAAAGAACGACGGCCGTAAGAGCAGTGGGACAGATACTCTTGCCATGAAAGCCGAGAATGAGGAGGACTCAGACGTAGAGGTGGTCTCAGGAGATGCGGGAGGTGGAAAAGGCGGGATAGTGGAAACACCACCGGCATGGTTTCAGAAGTACCACATACGCCAGAATAGAAAGGTCAATGACCTTACCCGGCAGTTAAAAACGTCAACCAGGTTGTGAAGCACATCAAGGACGAGGTAAAAGGTATAACAGGCAATCTACGATAATTGGGGAACAGTGTTGTCGATCTCGAATGCGAGATTGAAGTGATCAGAGGGGACACGGATGACCTGTTTGTGACGCGGGATGACGTGCAGGTCAATATCACATGTAGCAGAAGTATTCCGTATGGTTGTGGTGGTGAAGGGCGGTTCGGGGAAGGAAGAGAAGGTCGCATGATCTGATGGTGAGGGAGAGTGGCATACCAGAACAGCGGGGAAGGCAGATGAGACGGAGGTAAAAGAGGATATACAGAAATGAAAAAAGAAAGTACACCCAGAAAAGAATGCAAAAAACGAGTGACGTTACGACCACGCTCACGGCAACGACCTCGCCAAGATCAATACCATTACGTGTTCATTGCGAGGGCCTCTACAACATCGAATCAGTTTTAGGAAGAGTTCCCTACGCCTTCGGTTCGACACCTTATGGGGCAGATGGGGTCTTGTCCCATTCAGAGGACGGTTGCACTACAGGAGTATTCCGATGTCACACGACTGTTGGGGGAGTACCGCTTCAAGTTATCACTTCTCCCACGACGGCGAGAGAATGGTTGGCAATCGACAGCCTGGTGCAGAGTTGATTTCCCCCACCTCTTCATATGATGGTGGAGTTTCGATTGCTGCTTTGAACTCTGATATCGACAACGGCGTTTCTATATACGTGTACATGTGTATATATATATATATATGTGTATAGATGACGGTTCCACGGCGCTCCAAACAGCAGATGATGGCAGGGAGAAGTACGTGAAAAGTTCAGCAGGCGGCCCGTTATCTTTCAGGAGTTTCCGAATCTCGTGTCAGGAAGTTTGCCACCACAGGACTACATCCAGCCCCGAGTTCGACAAGCAGGCTGTTTTTCAACCCTGCCTCAGGAGACAACCCGACTCTGTCGACGACAATCAGGTCTGGGCATACGCATCTTTTTGATCCGACTCCATTGGATGCACGCATATGGTTTACCACTACCCAGAAAAATGCGAGGTACCTGACAACAGGCGACAACTGTTTAGAGTTATCGACGGACCCTGCTGGGAGGCACTGGGGCGCTGTACTACTCAGCGAAACGATGCGCCAACATCGACGGGAGAATTGGACCACTGGAGCCGCGCGTCTGGCAAACATTGAATTCAGGATCCAGGGCGGCCCCACGCAATCACGGAGTTGGCATCTTCCTTGCCTTCCCATTGGGCAGGGTACACGGAGCGGGCTACCCCAATTCACGGCCACATTGTTTGCTTAGACGTCTCTTCCTGTTGCGTTGAAGGTCCGGTTCGTCGTTGTTTCTCTCCCGCGCGCCAGGATTTCCGAGCACGTGCAGCGCGCGGCGTTTTGTTGCTCGCCTGTTTTCACCCGAGAAGACGCGCGGCGAAATTTGCACACATTATGCCATCGGTGTTGGTCGCAGTGCGACGCAGCCTGGCAACCTCGGAGTTTGATGGGCGTCCTACCCTGACACGTCGATGAGTGAATTGGCCGTTTTCGGTTTGCGAGTGGGCGTCGCGGCCGTCATTTTTGCGGGTCCAGATCCGTCGGTTTCGGTCCTAGGCAGTTTTCGCTAAGGGGAGGTTTACTAAAGGGAGGTTTGTCCACCGCCGACGATCAAAGGTCTTGCGGTGCACATGCCCGTGGGCCTGGAAATGCACGTGGACGGCGGTTGAACATGGGGTTGGTCTCGAAAGCCTCGTGTTGTCATGGGCGGTGCATCAAAACAGCCGAGGCGCTCACGTACACGCCAGCGCGCAATACATAGTCATTGGCAACATGACCACCTCATCGCGCCCCGACGTTTGAGGGGGATGGTGACATATTGCGTTGCGAACAACTCCGTTGATCTTGACATCGCAATCTACTTCGCAAGCGCACGCCTACAGTGAGCACGACTACGAAAAAAAATCCCGACACAGGAAACCAATGAAGACAGAGTGGGTGCATGCTGATGTACAGCAGTATGTCGCGCAAGGGCAATGGCAATGGCATGCTGCGCAGGCTCTTTGCGCGCCGCGGAAGGCGCTGCCAACAACCATCGCATTATAATGACGGTCGTTTTGCTCACCGATTCAATCTTCTATTATATCACAGCAAAGAAGCAACGACAAGGTACCCATCGGTTATGTTTTGCCTGAGCACATGGGGGACACGGCAAACCAGCGAAAGCAATAATTGGAAGCGCAAGGGACGCATCGCATCCATGCGGTCAGTTGGTGAAAGCCAGACCTTTGAGTAGCGTGCGATTGCAGAGGTGTCCGCCGTGCTTTACGGAGAGCCATATACAGCGACGAAGCACGCGTGGGCACCAGCGACAAACGACCCGTTCCCATTGAGTTACGAAGAGCTTTCCGCAGGACCCAAACACGTGAGCGATGCCAGATATTCTGACACGCATGGTCTGGCGGCAGAGATGCTCAAGCGCTGGAGGAGCAGCTTGCGACGCGATTGGTAATTTGTACACCGCTGTCTTGATGACTGAATCGTCCAGCCCAGCGAGCTATCACCGCACTCATATTAGCGTCTTGTGTAAATCAGGAGGCGCACGTTTGCCCGCAAATCAAGGCCGATGCGTATAGACCCGTGATGTACAAATTGTGTCTTCGCTCGTTGTACCATCCTTTTAGAAGTAACGCTCGACGTAGACGAGCATCCAGAACGCGCCTGGTTTTGTTGACCATATGATTGCGCGCGCAACTGTTCACGAGGCAGCAAGGATGGCAAGTTCTTATTTGGGTCACCACTCTGGGTGTCCAGCGCGCGTTTAATACTGCTTCTCGCCACGCATCCTCGACTATTTCGGGATCGCAGTCCGTCCGCGCGCCGTGTGTCGACAGGATTGCCAGTTGGCGCGCTGGCCGGACAGTCGCTGCGAAAGCGGGCGCGGCGAGCCTGTCAACTCGCATGGCACGACGGGCGACGCAGGTAATCCATTGATCTCGCTGTTGCGCAACAGTTTTTCGCGCGGCGCCTTTCTGCTCGAGATGGTTCCAACGAAAGTGCAGCATCCAGGTATGATGGGCCCAGCGCGCGCCGGTCAAGAAACGCAGGTTTGCGGACGACGCGTTGCTCATTGGGGGTTCGATGCTATCAACCAAACGGACGATTTCAGATGTCGGGAGGCAAATTTTGACGACAGGCTTTGGGGGGAACCACGTCGACAGAACGGCTGTCCTGCACATTCCCTGTGGCCAGAGACCGAAAGCTGCCCCGCAATTCGCGATTGCCGATGGATTGAAGACCGAAGTATTTTTTACTCACTGGGACAAGAGTATCAGGGCAGACAGTTCTTATTGCGTGACCAAGCAGGAACTGGTATAAGTCGCGGGCCAAGGCTGTTTGGGAAAAGCCTAGCTCTTCAAGTAATGATGAACGTTCCAGACATGCGTCGAGCCATGCTGCGAGCCGGTCATCAGAGCAACGCGCGCGGCGAACCATAGACTTTCAAGTTGGCTACATGGAGTGGGTCGCAACACGCAGGCGACGTGAATGGCGGTGGGTATTTCAAACGGTTCCCAGAAACACATGCAGTTGAAGCTGCGTTGTGGGGCCGACCCTGCTTCGATGCGCGTTCCAGGCCTCGGACACGATAGCTCGACGACATTTGTTCGACCAGGCGAAGTCATGCAGATGGGGGCCGGGAAACGCTTGCCATCGCGGCGAACGTTGAAGGAATGCGGAGTCTGCGTACGCGCGCAAATCCAAGCGAGGCGCCCGAGACCACCCACCGTTTCCCTGCACAGGACGCCCTTTAGGTGACATCGGCGCCGCTCCGCTCCGCTCCGCTCCTCCGCGTTCCCAAGCCTGCTCCTCTTGCGCCCCCTCCTCCGCCTGCGTCCTCTTCCTGGCGTTCCTCCCTCCTCGCGCCCCGCATTCCTTACGTCCGCGCCCGCGCTCGCGAGCGTCGAAGCCCTGAACAAAAAATCGTGCTCCCCCCTCCGTTCCTCGCGTTTGTTCTTCTTCTCCCCCTTTTCCCCCTCTTCGCCTCGCGAATTCCTTTCTGCGCGCTGTTGATGAAGTCCACAGAGGACACTGCTTCCAATAGACCCGACTGCTGGTAGCCTGAGTGCGTCGTCCACGCAGCCCCACGATCTTTGAAGAAGCGCCAGCGCCCGCGGCAATGATCCGTAAGAACTTGAACAAGCCCAGCGACCCCTCGCTTCGAAAATTGCACGCACGCCTTCCGGAAGCGAAAAGCACATGGGAATTGCGTTTTAGGCTCGTGGACGCGCCTGGTGGCCTGTGGGGCGCGCTTGGGAGGCCCTGGGAACCTTGCGACGCTCCGGGGGTCCTTCGGGACATGCCGTGGCGCAGTGGGCGCGGCCTTGGGGCGCTGCAAGAAGCGCGCGGGACGCGCGCGCTGGAAATGCAATGGGGTCCGCTCATCTCGTGCGTTCCGAAAGACTCCACGAAGTGTTGAGGACGCCAAAGATGTGTTTGGGGACGGACGGACGCGAATGGGCAGCGCCTAGCCAGCCTTTCGTTCCCTGCGCACGTGGCGCCTTCCAGGCTTTGGAGTTAAGGTCGGGCCTCTCCTGAACCCCGAGAGACGGTAGGTTGGGATGTTGCCGGCCGCGCGGCCGGGAGTCGGCAATTGCTTCACCTGTCGCGTCTTCGCAAAGTTTCGCCAGGCTTGATCGGGTCGGCTAGACGCCCCCTTTAATCAAGCTTGCTGACTGGGGGTTCACTCGCGTTGACGCGGTCGGCCCATGATTTTAGCCGTGGTGTTTTCACTCCATTGATCCTGGCAGAGTCGGAAAGTTCTCGGTGTATCGACATGAACGATCTGGCATTGGATCGTAAGTTTCCCGCGTGAGGTCGCGCGTAAGCGTCCTGCCGAGCCGTTCTGGCTCAGGGTCTGGACTTGCGACAGCAGTCTTCAGAGCGGCAGTCGCTGTCGCGTGCCTTTTTGGCTTGTGCAGTTTTGGGGCAGCTCAAACCCCGCAGTCTTCTAAGACCTCCGCGGTGAGGCATCCATGGATGGTGCAGTGGTCCAGGGGCCCAAGAGGCCTTTCTGGGGCTGCCAGCAGTGCGGGCTCACATCGAACTGGGAATGCCGGCTGCGCTGCCGCTGTGGCGCCAGCGCCCCGCAGGCGGTGCTCAAGCGGGTGCAGCAGGATCCTGGCGGTCGCGGTGCTCCTCGCGGCGGCGGCGGCGGCGCCCGCCCCCCTGCCGTCGGCTCGAAGCGCGAGCAGAGGCATGAGAAGCAAGTCCAGGAGCTCACCAAGCGGGTGGAGCAGTTCGTCGCTGGAGGTGCCAAGGCCTCGGCCCAACATGGCGGGGGGGGCGGTGGGCCTGCGGCTACGGCCAAGGATGACAAGGAGACGGAGGATCCATTGCGCGCTGAGGCTACTCACTTGGAGTTGGCCATCGCAGCGTGCAAGTGTGAGTCGACATCGGCGGCCAAGGCTATCCTGGAGGAGACCCCCCGAGGAGTCCGGGCGCAGATCGAAGCACGAAAGCCAGACCTCACGCAGCACAACAACGCGGGGCACAGGCTGAACAGATGTAAGGCCCGTCTGGCCAAGGTGGAGTCTGAAGTCACAGACATCACTAAGAGACTGGACGATATGCAAAAGGAGAGGATTGAGTTGGTGCAGAAGCGAGACAATATTCAGAAGGAATGTGCTGAGCTTCAACGTCAGTTGGTAACTACCTTGCCACTCGGCGAGTCGACGGTGGACGACACCTTCGGTGTCCCGCAGGAGCTCCTGGACGGCAACGCGGAGATCAAGGCGATCGTGGATTCTGAGCCGTTCAAGGAGTTCGCCAAGTTGTTTCGCCTACATGTCACGGCGGGTGCTCAGCGGCCTGGAACACCAGTGGCACCGCCTGAGGCAGCGCCTGGTGCACATGTGGACCAGCCTGTGCCTGCGGATGGCGACGAGCTCGACGACGTGTTCGTGGATGAGCAGGCGGCGGACGATTTCTGGGAGAAGCGCAAGGGTGACAAGAGGGCTATCCTGGAAGCGATCATGGGTGCCAGAGCGAAACGTCCCAAGACGTCGCAGCTTTGACGCCAAGGATTGTGTCGTGTGTAACAAGCGTTGGAGGAGTTCGTGCATCGATGATGTAGGCATGTCTTTGTTCAATTGCTGCTTTTCGAGTCTTTGGCTTGTGCAGTTTGATCATCGAGTGATGCAGGCTCTCTGGTTTCTCCTTCAGCGGCTTGAGCAGCAGTCAGATGACCTGCGCATGGAGCAGGAGTCAGATGCCGTGCCTCTGCCGCTAGCGTCTGACGACGGCTTTCATGACCCCAGCGGAGTGTGCCCGCGTGGGGTAGCATCTGACTTCGTGCCGAGATGCACGGGTTTCAAGTTGCCTAAGCATGGGGTAGGCTGTCCGCCACGAGCCGCCCCCCGTGTCAAAGGCATTGATACGTCTCATGTTTTTGAAAGTTATAACGGGAACAGCTGGGGCACACTTAAGAAGAGGTTAGCGTCGACCCAGGCCCTCGTGTTGTGTGCTCAGGAAATCGGTATTGATGAAGATCGATTGGGGGAGCGAGTGAGTTCAGCCAAGGCTATGGGATGGAACATGTTGCGCTCACTTGCCGTGGTATGTGCTCAGGGACAGACTTCCGCTGGAGTCGACATCTTCGCCAGAGTGACTGTTGGACTTAGGTGGCCCGACTTTTTGCCTCGAGGCATTGCCGTAGAGCACAGGCTTGTCTTCGCCATGGTCGATATCCCCAAGTGGCCCCCCCCCCCCGTTGGTTCGTAGTGCGTATATTTACACAGGTGCAGGGCTAAGCCCACGTAACTTGCACATCATACGTATGGGAGGTCAGATCATGGCGGGGCGCACCTTGCACTGCTGGGTGCCGATTGGAACTTCAGCTCAGCATATTTGGAGATGTCTGGTATGCCGCGGCGCGCGGGGGTGCTGATCATGCAGCCCGAGTCCACCACGTGCGTGACACCGCAGGCTAATGCAAATATTGTTTTTTCTCGCGTACACGGCCTTCAGCAAGTTGGTGCAGACCGTCAAGGTTGACAGTGCATGGGCCAAGAGGCCCCACCACCCCGTTCAGCTGCATCTCAGGCCTGGGGCTGTCAAGTTGCACCAGATGGTTTACACTAGCCACCAGAGGCTCCCCACTGAGCTCCCGTTGGGGCCATGTAATTGTAATGCTGACTGGTCGGAGGCGCGCGGACAGGCTGGGCAAGCCAACCTCGCCGCCAGTGACCAAGCGGTGGGCACTGCTTGGGCTGCGCTGGACGTCGCTTGGAAAACTTTCTCGGATGCCATGGAGCTCGAGCTTGAGAGTAAGTTAGATACCCCTGTGCGTAGGAAGGGAAAGAAAGGGCCCCCTTTGGTTCCCCAGTGGGCCTCGGTTATGGTGCCCCCCAAGAGAAAGGAGGAAGACGAGGTCCGTGTCTGGGTTGGTTGGGTCTGGCTGCAGCAGTATACTAAGGACCTTCTGAACACTAGCCAGAGGCTGGTGGTCCAGATGAATGCTTTAGCCGATCAGTCCGAGGTCCAAGCGGCGCGCAACATCGTTGACATTGTTGCGCAACCTTTTGATGCCGAAGGCCTCTCGGCTAGGCTTGACGTTACTGTTGCCAAGGCCCGTCAGGAGATGGCCGCGTGGCCGCGTTCCTTGCGCGGCCTGGCTGACTGGGTCGACCAGTTTGCCGAGCTTCTGGCGGGTTGGGAGGAGGACTTCACGGAGGCTCGGGAAGGCTTGGACGGGAAGGAAAAGAAGGGGTGGGACCAATGGCGAGCTGAAGCTTTGCCGGGATCAGCGCGCAAGGTGCACCGCCTCACCCGTCTCAAGGTCAAATGGGAGCCCATGGTGACCGAGAAATCTCCTGGTGGTTTTACGTCGGACCCGCGTGTTTTGTTGGCCAAGGAGGCTGAGATTCTCGGGACCTTTTTGGCATGCGTCCTCCCCCCCTCCTCCCGTCGAGGTGCCTGACAGGCATTGCCTCGACCGCCTCAGCCCTGAGGCTATTCGTTCGGCGGCCACGAGCTTCTCGCCGCACGCAGCTCAGTCCCTGGATGGGGTGCACGTGCGGCACTTTTGTTTTCTTTGCGACGAAGGGTTGAACACCCTGGCCTGCCTGTTTCAAGCGTCGGAGAAGTTGGGATTGTTCCCTCGGGCTCTGTACTGGATGTTGTTTCCCTTGCTCGAGAAACTCAAGGGTGGTCTTCGTCCGATCTTGCTCTGCGCTGCCCCTGCGCGTTTGTGGGGAAGGCTAAGGCGACCCCACCTCACCCCGCTCAACGTCAGTCACCCCAGGAGGTACTGGGCCTTCGGTGCGGGGAAGTCGGCGGAAGCTTGTGCGTGGGGCCAGGCCGCCAAGGCGGAAGCCCAGGTGGAAGGCGGTGGAGTCACGGCGGGGTTCTCTTGGGATGGCACTAAGTATTATGAGAGTTTTGGCCTCCAGAGACTCAAGGAACGCAGCCTGGAGGTTGGGCTCGAACCAGTGCTCATCAAGATGTTTTTCAATGTTTGGCGAGGCCCTGGGATCTTAAGGTTCGGCTCTGACCACAGCCTGGCGGTGCAGTATGCTACCAGCGGGCTACCTGCTGGGTCGTGCTTCAACGATATTTTTGTGCGAGTGTATGCCACGAAGCCGTTCGATGGTCTCGTGGGTCGGAACCCTAGTGTGGACTTGTCCTCTTACATTGCTGATGACACGGTCAGTTGTTTCTGCGCGAAGGAGGCCGTCATCGAGTCGCTAGCTTCGGCGGCGTCGGATTTGCACAGGGTGTTCGTCCAGGAGCTCGGGGTGAATCTGGCTCCTGATAAGTTGATGGCGTTTGCTTCGGACCCTGACACTGCTCGTCGCCTCGGTATTCGGCTCGGAATCCTGGCGGGGACTGTGGGTACGCATGTGGTGTCCTTGGGATGCGATCTGGCCCCTGGGGGCAAGCGTAGCGGGAAGGGACATCTCTCCAGGAGGCGTAAGCGTTTCCAGGACATGGTTAAGAGGCATCGTGTTTTGAAGCGTTGTCAGCGGGCTCTGCCAAGGGATCGGGGCCGCATCGGACAAAATACACGGATGGTGCCAAGCCAGCTCTCACGTTTGGGGACGCCATTGTGGGCATGACTGATGCCGAACCCAGGCGCGCGAGACGTGTTCTGCTGTCTTTTCAGGCCCCAAGGCATGCTGGAGTTTCTATGCGTGCCAAGGTCGCCTTCGTGGGTGACCCGCTGTGGAGGAGCATGGTTGCACCAGCCATAGCGTGGGCCCAGGCGGTGTGGAGCGCCGTCACACGGCCCAGCCAAGCTCAGTTTTCGATCAAGGACCTGTGCGCGATGTGGAGGGGGGTCAAGCGGGAAGGACTCACTTGGGCTAAACCACGTGGTCCGATCAGTAGGATGCACCTGTCTCTGTGTAGGATCGGGTGGACTGCGGTGAACCCCCTGCTGTGGATCGATGGTAAGGGCATCGAGCACAGTTTATTGTACACCACCCCCTCCATGGTGTGTTTCTTGTTGGAACGAGGCGCCCAGAGATGCCATGAGAGAGTTTTGGCTGAAAAACTCGGGTGGCCCTCGGGGGCTAGGGTTTGCGTTGAGCCCTTGCGTCGGATCGTGAACCCTCGGACCAAAGGGATCGGTTTAAGTGCCCAGGGGAAGTACTTGGTTAAGATTGCCTTTTGTGAAGGTCTGTGGACTGAGGATCGGGCCCGTAGTTCGGGGTACCTCTGTTTAGGATTGTGCCCGCTTTGTCAGAGACCTGACTCGGTTAGGCATCGGCTCTACGAGTGTCAGCGCCAGGACGTTGTGGCCGCTCGAGAGGAGGCGGGGGTCTCAGCTGACTTCTGTCGCGAAGCTCTCGGCGGTGGCGATGCGCTACACGACGTCCTAAAGATGCTGCATCCGATCGACAGTTGGCCCAGTCTTAGTGATGTACATGAGCCTGTCTTGTATAATCGGGAGGGACAGGAGGTGGAGTGGGCGAGGTTTGGCTGCACGGGGCTCTACCAGGCGGGGGATGGATCATGCGTACCACACTGTATCTCGGAGTTGCCCAGAGCTGCCTACTCTTGGGTCTTCTTTGATTGCGAAGGCCACCAGAAGTACGTCGCGCGTGGAGTGGTGTGGCCCTCATTGCCCCAGACTAGCCAGGCCGCGGAGCAGTTGCAGCTAGCCCTGTTGCCCATTTTCGTGCCGGGGCTGTCCTCTCAGTGTTAAAGCGATTGTATGAATGCGGTCAGACTCCGCAACAAGGGACCCAGCGAGCAGACCTCCCCGAAGCAAAGGCATGGAGGTCTCAGGCGAGGCGCCCAGGCCCACATGTGTGAAAATAAGTTTGCCCCAGCTGTTCACACGCCTGCGCGCCGCAAGCGGGAAGTGATAGATGAGCTGGCGCTACCAGGGCGCAGGGTTGGCCAGGCCAACTGGCGAGCATATCTAGAGGCCAGGAAGGCCATCGAGCTGCATGCACGGCCTTCGGAGGCCGACGTTTTTCAAGTTGATTGGGCCATTGACCAGATGCGCAAGTGCGCGCGGCTGATGGCGAGCGTGCTGCCGCTGTTTCCGCGTGCGTCTCACCAGCGGCCGCTTCGACGTGGGAGACCCACGAAGATTTGCGACAAGGCCACGTCGTGGCACGCATGGCAGCGAAGCCTCTGGGGATTTCGTTGCACTAAGTGTCTGGTCTTCTTCGGAGGACGGCAACATGAGCGACCCGAGCTCGGTTGCGAAGGGTTCCCTGAGAGAGTGGCCGAGCTCCTCGTCTCGGCCCCCGATCATGGACACAGGCTGGCGAGCACCCAGGTTGGAGAGGAGCCCAACCCTCTGTTTTTCTGCTTCGCCTGTGGTGCGTACTCCCAGCACAAGATTCGCAGTTTGGCCACCCGCTGCCAGCCAGGTAGCATCCGAAGCGGGGGCCAAGTTTTGTCTCGACTGCGCAGAGGACTTCATCCTTTGCGCAGCGTGCCAGTCTCCTGCGCTGAACCTGAAGAACAGGTTGCGAGGCAGGAGGCGGACGTTGTCTTGCAGATGGCGCGCCGAGGCGAAGTGGCGGCCTCTGCTACGCTTCTGCCCTGCCTGGACGCCATTCGTGCCCGCATAGCGGCACGAGAGGCAGCGAGCAGGGCGGTGTGAACTGTCGCACTGTCATAAATGGTAGGTCAACGGTGACCCCCCCCAAAAAAGTAAGCGCCTTGCCGCGCTGGCGGCCTACGTAAGCTGCAGCGCAAGGTCGCTATGCCGCTATGCCACTTCGCGCATGACCCGTTTCTGATCGTTTCTCTGAAGGGGCCTTGAGGCACACAAGTAAATACACACAAATAAAAGGATTCCCCATATTTCCCTATATTGTCTGGCTTTCTGTCTCCCCCCCCCACTTCCCATATTTGTTTTCATTTGTTCAAAAGGAATCGACGATTAGTTGTGTCTGTGTGTTTTTTCCCCTCCTGATTCTCAAAGGGTGTTCCCATTGCAGCGCGACCCTGATCTCAGGAGTGGCGCTATGCTCCTGCCGTTCAGTACGGCGGTCTCGCCACAGCGCGGGCCACTTTTCTGGGTCCGTGCCCTTCGAATCGTTCTTGCCCCGGTCTTCTCCCCCTTGTCCGCCTATTCCTTGCTCCTGTTGTTCCTCCCACTTCTCCCACTCCTGCTCTTGCTGCTGTTGTTCCTCCCCGGCCTCCCCCTCCTGCTGCTTTTCCTCCTCATCATTTTTCTCCTCCGCCTCCTCCTCCTCCTCGTTCCTCCTCCTCCTCGTCCTCCTCCTCCTCCTCTTCCTCCTCGTCCTCCTCCTCCTCCTCCTCCTCCTCCTCTTGCTTCCGCATCCTCATATTTTGGTCTTGGGCTCAGAGTGCGAGGGCGCGGCGGCGCCAGCAGCGGCGCAGGCAGTGACGAGGTGGCGGCGGCGGCAGGAGCCAGGCGCACGCAGGGTTGACCGGCGCAGCCCCTGCTCGAGGGCGGAGACACACATCTCCGAACCCGATGCCTCGCGGGCGGGGCCCCTGGGCCGCAACCCCACGGGAGCCTTGAGACGGGGGTCAATGCAGACGTGTGGGTTATAGGGGAACGAACAACGTACAGTGAGCGGCTTGAATAAGGAACATTTCCTTTTCAAAAGGGGCTCGGTCGTTCCTTAGGCTTTCATGCGTTATTCATCATTTCTTCATGCGTTATTTGTTCTATATCGTTCCTTCTGCGTTACTCCTTTGAAAAATAGGGGGTTTCGTTCCTTATTTATCGCTCCTTGGGTCAGGCCGATGACTGTAAACATCAGAACTCGGAGGTCCGCGCGAAGTTCTCGGATCGGCGCTGGGGCCCCCTAGCGGCGCCTCCGGGGCCCAGCGCCGATCCGAGGAGTCCGCGCGGGCCTCCGAGGTTTCACGGTTACGTCATTGATCCTGCAACGCCAGGGTTGCATTGACCCAGGCCAGCGCGCAGGATCTTGCAAGATTCTGCAGGATTCTGCATGACTTTGCAAAGCCCGACAGACCCGGGTTTGCATTGACCCCAGTGAGTGCGTCTTCGAGCGGATACGGACCGTTTTTTCATGGATGCCCCGCGCTGATCCCCGTACGACCGCGTATCCGCGGGATCGCGCCCTGGAATCCAGACCGCGAGCGCGCGAGGCGTGCCTCCATTGAAACAACACATGTAGAACCCCCCCAATCCCGAAAGAAGGGTTTTCCTTCCTGGTGGCCGGGTGCCCGCTCTGAGCACGGTCGCGGTCGTGATTCAAGGACGGAGAACAACCACACAGACCCCCAGATTTGACGTTTATTAAGCAGCCCTGCCATGTTCGATTCTTGCCGTGGGTGCGTTTACCAAGCGGCGTCGCTTGTCGAGGTGCTTACTATGGGGCTGCTTTGTCGGTCCCCTGGCGATGCGCCTCTGTTGTGCCCTGACTCCGCCGCAGAGCGCCCGATTTCGAACGATACTGTATGCGCGCCCGCTTTGTCTTTTCTCGTGAGTCACGCGCTGGCATTCCTCCCTCCTGCCTCCTCCCTCCTCCGTCCGCGTCCCCTTCTTCCCCTTCCGTAGGATTAACAGATTGCGGCAAGGCCAGCACCCCACCCAAACCAGTCCATTTGGACCGTGTGCCCTTTGGGCTACATAGCGTTACCCTGCAGCACAGTCTGGCTCGGGGACGGCCCGTAGTGACGCCGTCGTGTCGGGTAGGGTCGCGTACAGGCACGTCACCATTCCGAATCGCTCCTCATCCTCCTCCTGCTCTCCTCCTCCTCCTCCTCCTCCACCTCTTCCTCCTCCTCCTCCCCCTCCCCCTCTCCTCCTCCCTCCTCCCCTCTGGTCTCCCCCCACCCCCTTCCCCTCCCCCCTTGGGTGGCTCCCTGCCTTTTCTTCTCGCCGGCCCGAGGAGGAAATATGCGGCTGCCTTCCCGCTGCTAGGACCACCATGTCGCGCAATGGGGGCATGAAGGACGCTCCGAGCGCTTGGCCCCGAGGCGGAAGTCAATGTACAGTGCCGTTTTCAATACATGCTCCGCGTACGGATCATGTATTAAACATGCAGGGATTTAGCATTAAACATAACGATGAGTTCATGGATTTAATTATTAATAACGTAGTCATGTACTAAACATCACAAATCTTTAACATTCCAATGTATTAAACACTGCCCTGTAGCAGAACGTGTGAGACGCCCACGCAGGGGTGCAGCACACGCAGCAAGAGTCAGACTGCATGCACCCCCGAGCGCAAAGGCCGAGCCGAGTCGAGCCCTCCTCCCCTCCTCGGGCCCCCCCCTTTCTCGGATCCTCGACTGTCCGCCTCCAGCGCCCCGACGCCCTCGAGGCACTCCCGCGTCCAGGGGCTGCTCGGCACGCCGCCTGGAGGCGTGCAGGCGCTTCTGTGACCCACGGGCGGGGGAGGCAGGAGGGAGGAGAGATCTCAGCATCTCGTAGCCGATCCCCATCCAACAGCGGCCTGCCTCGGCCCCATCGGCCCGCTTTGATGTCGATCTCAGAGTACGATTCGGTTCGATCTCGGTATTCCGTCGATCCCATGCGGCCCGATGATTGCGCGGTGCGGTTGTGCATTCGACGCCGACTCTGCGCCGAGAATTACGGCCCGATTCGATGCACGATTCGAGTCGAATCGTTTTGCCGATTCGATGTTGAATGATCGTGGCACCTCTGACTGCGCCATGGTAGCTCAGCCCCACCAGCCCACCGTGCCAGAGGAGGATGGGCCTCGAGACCCGAAGGGAATAGCATACATCCCCACCTAGAAGGAATTAGTCGGCCAATGGGGCCACTGCCTGTTGAACGATGCTCGAGATTGTTCCACGTAGATTGGGCCACGTAGTTTGTACCTCATGGTTTGCACCAAATGTAGTACACATCTGGAGTGTAATGATGCATTGTTCGGGGTTCACGCTAGCAAGATCTTCTTCCTCTCCTCCCACCTCCCCCAGCCTTCACCTCCTTTTTCCCCTCATCCTCGTCCTCCTTCCCCCTCTCTTCTTCCCGCCTCGCTGAGAAATCAATGCCCCACGAGGCCCAGATCAGGCCCCAAAGCGTCTCATCAACTGGACCCCTGATCCTCGGACCCATGCCCTCCCGACTCCTCTCTCCCTCCAAGAATTCTCTGGAGGCCTGCAGAGGCACTGAACGGCGCACAACAACAACAAATAAAGGATACATCGTCTAACTTCGATCCTCCTCGTCCGCCTCCCTCCGCCAGTCCTCGCTCGCACGAACGACCGTGCGAGGGCAGGCGCCCCCCTCCGACCTGCTGGCACTGCCGGCGGCTACTGGAGGAGCACGAGCATCTTCCCCTCCCTCTCCTCCCCCCCTTCCCTTGGCGTCGCTCGGACGTGTGCATTTTTCCTCTGGCGAGGACCATTGAGGAGCATCCCTGATCATTTGGCGAGAAAGCCACGCACGAAACCGAAACAAACACAGGGAGTGGACGTCCGAGCGATGCCCAGTTCCTCTTTGCCCCCCCGCCATCCCTCCTCCGCTCTCCTGCCCGCCGAGCCCGCGCGGCTCGAGAGCCCGCACCGGCGCCCCCTCTCCGCGGCCGGGGCGCGCTCGCCAGCGGTGGGCAGGGGGGGCGGCGCTGGAGGGATCGTGTCCGCACGGTGGTCAGGAGGGGGAAAAAGCACACAGGCACAATTCATCGTCCCCTCCCAGGAAGATATGGGGAAATATGGGAAGTGGTGGGGAAGACAAAGCTCCCAAAAGATCGGGGGAAACATGGAGAATCCTGTTAGTTGTGTCTATGTGCCTGTGTGTCCCAGGGCCCCTTCAGGTGGGCCTGCCGAGACACGGAGCAGGATCTCGTTGCGTGCTGTTCGACCCCGAGCCAAACGTCTGGGTCGGTTTTGGGGTCGCCACCACGCGCAGAGGGGGGGGGGGTAGGGGGAGGGGGGAAGGCTTCCAAGAAGGAGACTGCTTCTTAGGAGGCGCGGGCCGTGTCTAAAGATGTGAGGCCGGCGCCTTCTAAGAAGCAGACCCCTTCTAAGACGCCTTCCTCCCTCCCCCTACCCAGTTGTGGGGGCCGCCAAATGTCGCCGCGGCGATCTCGGCGGCCACCAATCGGGGCAAGGGTTTGTCAAAGAGTGGCATCCCCTTCACTGCCCCACCCGCCCACTGTGATGTAGACGTGGCTCGCATTTTGACAACTCAGTGGCAGGGAGTCGCGCGTGTATGTCCAACATCGGCAGTCCTATGTGTTTGATCGTCACGCAGCCAGCTCCGAAGAGCAGGGCTCGAGGATTCCCATACCTCGGCGCGGCTGTTTTTAGGTTCGCTCGCGGCGTCCTGATTCCGCTTCGGCGCCCACGAGAGTCAGGAGGGAAAGAAACACACAGACACAATTAATCGTCGATTCCCCAGAAAATATGGGAAAACATGCGAAGTGGGCGGGAAGACAGAAACTAAGAAACTATGGGAAAATATAGGGAATCGTTTTATTTGTGTGTATTTATTTGTGTGTCCTGGGGCCCCTTCAGAGAGGTTCAGCTTGGCCTCGCGGGGCAGGCTCGCAGGAGCCCTGGCGGCGGGCGGCGATGTCTCCTAGGGCCTGCCGATCGAGCACGTCACGTCGTCGGATGGCGGGGTATTCAGGACTGGTGTATCGCGAGGATCAAGACTATTGACTTGGCGTCGCTCGGACGTGTGCATGTTTCCTTCGGCGAGGGCCATCGAGGAGCATCCCTGCTCATTGGGGGGAAAAAAAACGCGCACGAAACCGAAACAAAGCACAGGGAATGGACGTCCGAGCGATGGCGAGTGGCGGGGTATTCAGGACTGGTGTACCGCGAGGATCAAGACTATTGTTAAGTCGGGCGTGTCCTCCTACAGGGGGATCTTCGACGAAAAACAAAAGATACCCCAAACATGCCTCAAGAAGGCCAACAAAATACTCAAAACATAGTCCCCAGACTATTTTTGGACTATTTTTTGAATATTTTTGGGGTATTTTTTTATCGGAAATCCCTCAGTAGGGGGACAGGCCCGACTTAAGACTATTGGTTACTTGTGGACCTCCTGCGCCAACGCGGCGCGCCTCGGCCCGCGGCGGCGGCGACGGGATGCCCCTGGGGCCGTCGTTGGCGGTCGAAATCCCAGATGCAATTTGAGGAACCTCGATGGTTTTTGCCTCCCCAGGCTCTCCTGGATGACCTCTTGGAGCCCTCTTGAGCCGTCTTGGGAGCCTCTCGGGCCATCTTGAGGCCGTCTTCAGAGCCTCCCGAGCCGCCTTGCGCCGTCTAGAGCCGTTTTGTCGTCGTCTTGGCTGTCAGAAGCTGTCCTGGAGGCCATCTGTGCCGTTTGGAGGACGAAAAGACCGCCGGAAAACAATTTCCGAAGGGACGATGTTCGAACTATGCGTGGGCGAGGGTGAGGGGTCGGCCCCATTAGACACTTCTTCCAGGCAGCAGACGAGCAGACGAGCATTCTATCGCGCCCTCTCCGTGTGGGCACAGTGGTGGATTCGGGGCCCCTTTCTGGCCCGCGAGATCGTTTCTGTTACCCTCTGGCGGGTAACGCTCGTTGCGCATGCCACCCCCATCCCTCGGGTAACGGAAACGGTCGTACCAGGGGGTGGCCTGGAGACCCCCCCCCACAAGCTGCACACAGGTATATTGCGGCTCTCGCGTGGTATCGTGGTACATTCAGGCTTGCTGGTGGTGCCGGAGCACGAGTTCTGCTGCTCGCCCTGTTTTGCGATTGTGACAGGCTCGTGCGTACTGTTGTGCATGCGCGTCGTGCTCGCATGCGTTGGGGTGTTCGCTTGCACGCTGCGGCGCTCGCCGGTGTATCTGATGTTGGCGAGAGAGGGAAGGGCAAGAGGAGGAGGACGGCGACGAAGAAGGAACACGAGGGAGGTAAGGAACAGCCCGTATGAGAGAAGTGTCCGACTCGCACAAGAAGCTGCAAACGCTTTTGCGGTTTCTATCCTGTCGCCGCCGCGGCCGCCGCCGCCGCCGTCGTCGACCTCTTCTTTCGTCCTAGTCGCTGCCGCCCCGACCGTCGTCTTCGACGTCGGCGTCGTCGTCATCGTCGTCGTCGTCGTTGGTCGTCATTGGTCGTCGTCGTGGCCGGTCGTTGCCATCAGTCGTCGTCCTCGTTCTCGTTGTCGTCCTCGTCTGTCGTCCTCGTCGTCGTCTATCCTCGTCTGTCTTCTTCGTCGTCGTCGTCCTCGTTGTCCTCGTCCCCTTGTTTGGTCGCCCTGCGCGCCCTGGTCACTGCCGCCGCCCGCCTGCTCTATGACTTCATTTCTGGGCTGTTCCTCGCTTCATCGCCAGGGAAGCTGCCGATGGTCGAGGTGTTCCGTGGTCACAAAGTCCCTTCGTCCTTTATTTGAGGCTACTTGTCGCCAGTCTACACTCGCAGCCTCCCCCCGCCGCCTTGGGAAAACGGGGGGGGGGGATAGGGTTGGGGGACGAAAAGGAAGAGGAGGAGGAGGAGGAGGTGTAGGAGGAAAGGATCAGGAGGAGGAGGAGGAGGAGGAAACGAAACAAAAGCACGGTGATGATAATGCTGCTGCTGGTGATGATGATGATGATGGTCAGTATGATGACGATGAGGAGGAGGAGGAGGAAGGTGACGAGGCTGAGGAGGGAGAGGAGGAAAAAGGAAACGAGGAGATGGAGAGGAGGAGCACGACGACGACGATCCCGTTCACGACGATTTCGCCGACGACGACGACGGTAACGACGTTGACGACGGCGGCGACGACGACGACGACGACGAGGCTGACGACGACGACGACGACGACGGCGTTTCCGACGGTGACGTTTCCAACGACGATTCCGATGACGGCATATTCGAGGACGAAGACGCTGGCGATTCCGACGACGTTTGTGACGATTTCGACGGCGATTTTGAGTTTGAAGACGACGGCGACGACGACGGCGTCGGCGACGACTTCGACGACGTCGTTCGCGGGCCATTGTGGTGTTCTTGCGTGCCGCGGCGGTGTTCTTGCGTGCCGCGGCGGTGTTCTCTGGTGTTCGCAGGCTACCGCTGTGTTCGCAGACCGTTGCCCGCCAGATTGGCACACGAATCCACCAACTAAACGATCAGTAATGCAGTTCTGCAGGCGGCAAACATGAATGCATCTCCGCCCCGCGTGATTCGTGCCGTTGCGATCGCGAGGGATTCGTACCGTGTTCACGGCATGTAACAGGGCCCGCCAAGCACATGGCATGCCGCTGGCAAGCGAGTCGTTTCCACGCAAATGGTTCCAATCTCCGTCGTCCACAAACATCAAGCAGTGGCGATGCGTTTTGGCTTGCATGCAGGCACACCAACATATGTATTAAAAACAGCTTGCGATTTGCACGGCAAGCTATTCGAGTATGTATGGTTGATTGCGCGTTGTTTATTACATTTGTATTATGTTTTAAGAACATTGTTGGTATTCGCGTTTTTTGGGGTTTAAAGATCATGTCGTGGTAAACCTATAGGAATGTTGGGACGTTCGGTCCCTACCCGGAACAATGAAAGTGGGCATTCAGGATGTTTCAAGCGCCCGGCCAAGACATGGGCAGAGGCAACGCCTCGTGTTTTGCCGTTGCATTTCTGACGTGCCCGCCCGCAAACCACGCTTCTTGCGCTGCCGACGCTCTCCAGCGCGCCAGCGTCGCGCGAACTTGCGGCCGTGACGGCCCGCTTGGTTTGCGCGTGCGCGCGTGTGTGTATGTGCCCTTGGGGTCGGACGAGAAGGTTTGCGCCAACCACGCGCAGAGGGGGGAGGGGCAATGTTTTTTCAGGAAACATCTCTGCATATTAGAAGGCGCGGGTTTCGTCCATAGATGTAGTACCGGCCCCCTCCAAGAAACATCCTCCTTCTAAGGAGCGTTCACCCCCTACCTCTTTGTGCGCGCCGCCTTCCTATTTCCTCCCCCCCTTCCTCTCTACTTTTCCGGCCTCAGTTTCTCTTCGTGCCTCGGGTGTCCCATTGTACCTCGATTCCGAAACAGCAGTTGCACGACCTGACCCATCGCGTGTTGCGCAGTCGGAAAATTCAGATTACGTTCTCTGAAAGGGGAGGAGGCGGCGGATGAGCCGGCCTCATTCTCGCATTTTCTTCTTCCTTCTCGTCCCACTTCTCCCTTTCTTGTTTATCCTCCTCTCCTTCTCCTCCTCCTCTTCCTCCGTCATATTTGTCCATCTATTTTTTTTTCCTTCTGCCAAAACAAGAGCGACACAGACGTCGACAAAGACGTCGACAAAAACGTCGGCAAGGACAGAGACACAGACAGAGACAAAGACAAAGACAATGACAGAGACAGAGACAGAGACAAAGACAAAGACAACAACAAAGACAAAAACAAAGACAAAGACGGCGGCGGCGGCGGCGGCCGCCGCCTGCCGACACGGCGAGGTGGCCCCGCGCCATGGCGCCCCGCGGCAGGGCCGGGGCGGGGCGCAAGGCCGCGCTGCTGGCGCTCGCCGCGCCTGCGGCGCTGCGGGCCTGGCTGCGGGAGCCGGCCGGCGCGACGGCCGACCTGGCCCCCACCCGGGGGGGGGGGGGGGGGGGGAAAAACGACGCGGAGATCGGGACAAAATCGGATCGGGATAATTCGAAATCTCTGAGAATCGGCGGGTTTGGAGGATGTCTTCGGCGCCGCGGCCGCTCCAGAGCGTTCCGGAACGCTCTGAGAGCGCTCCGGAACGCTCTGGAGCGATTTATCCGATCCTAGCCCTGTTTTAGGGGGGGGGGGGCAGACCCTGACCTTCCAGGAGGGCAACAAAAATAGCACGCGACTTAAAAACTTATCCCAAAGCTATTGCACGTCTTGTTTTTAGGCTGTTTCGCTCCGTTTTTTAGTTTTTTAGGCCTCCAGTGCTAAAACATAGCTCTCTGGAAGGTCAGGGGGGGGGGCAGAGCTCCGACGATGTGGCTTTTGCCAATGCGGGCCGATGTTTTCTGCCTCGCTGTCGGCCTCTCGGGGGGGGCGCTGGTGTGCCCGGGCCCAGGAGAGCATGGAAGCATGGAGATGGGGCGCCCAGGGACGGGGTCGGGGACTCCAGGACCGCGGATTGGACAAATCATATCGGAGGGGGTCCACGGCGAGGGTCAGGGGCGACGTCAGGGGGTCTGAGAGGCTCTTACTCCTCCTACTCCTCGTGCTACTCCTCCTCCTCCTCGTCCTCCTCCTCTTCCTCTTCTTCCTCCTCTTCGTCCTCCTCCTCCTCCTCCTCCTCCTCCTCCTCCTCCTCCTCCTCCTCTCACTGGGGGAGGTTCGAGGTCATCGGACGTTTGAGTCGGGTCTCGGCGGTTTCCAGCCTGGCTGCGGGAGCCCGCGGGCGCGCTGGCCGACTAGGCCTCCCGGGGGGTCCAGTGGTGACCGTAAGTGTCCGTTGACAGCAGGTATTGTTGGAATTCCCAGGTCCAGTCTACTTGGAGTGCCTTCCTACTTCAAGAGTTGCTGTGTTGTTGCTGTCGTTTGTGAATTCCTTGGGTGGGCCGGAACCCAATCTACTTTGTCCGTCTTCCTGCTTCATGTGTTCACCTACTTCTTCCGACTGGCTGGTAGGGGTCGGAGAGTTTCAAGGTTCGAGGTGTCCAGGTCCAGGCGTCGCAAGTTTTAACGCTGAGTGTATTCGCCCGTTTTCGGGCCCCGGGACCATCACAGATAAGTCCGGCTCGAAACATGCCGCAGGAAGATGGGGTCCAGAGCTCCGGTCGTGATTTCTGACGACGTCGCATTGTTGGCAGCGTCGGAGCTCAAGCGGGGGAGGCTCGAAGTTGCAGGTTTTCGGAAGCTTTCGTCGCTTTTCAGGGATGTGCTCTGAGGTTTATGTCGGGCGTGTCCCCCTACAAGGGGATTTTCGGCGAAAAATGAAAACCCTAAACCCTAAGAAGGTCAAAACATATTCAATTATCCTGGCGACGGACCCAACCATATGCAATTGTGAGTACCGCAATTGTGAATATCTTCTTCGGTGGAGCCCCCTATGGGGCCACGAAACGTGCGAGGGGTGTGCCGAAATGGGTGTGCGGGACGCATGCGGGCACACCCACTGCGGCCTTCGGTGGAGCTCCCTATGGGGCCACGAAACGTGTGAGGGGTCACGAAACGCGTGAGGGGTGTGCCGAAATGGGTGTGCGGGACGCATGCGGGCACACCCACTGGGGCCTTCGGCGGAGCCCCCTATGGGGCCACGAAACGTGTGAAGGGTATGCCGCAATGGGTGTGCGGGACGCATGCGGGCACACCCACTGGGGCCTTCGGCGGGGCTCCCTATGGGGCCACGAAGCGCGTGAGGGGTGTGCCGAAATGGGTGTGCGGGACGCATGCGGGCGGCAGCACTGGGGCCTTCGGTGGAGCTCCCTATGGGGCCACGAAACGTGTGAGGGGTGTGCCGAAATGAATGTGCGGGACGCATGCGGGCACACCCACCGGGACCTTCGGTGGAGCTCCCTTTGGGGCCACGAAACGTATGAGTGGTGTGCCGAATTGGGTGCGGGTGGTGACGCATGCGGGCGGTGCCACTGGGGCCTTCGGTGGGGCTCCTTATGGGGCCACGAAACCTGTTCTTGTGAGGGGTGTGCCGGGATGGGTGGCGGGGACGCATGTGAGCGCGGCCGCTGGGGTTTTCGGTGGAGCTCCCTATGGGGCCACGAAGCGTGTGAGGGGTGTGCCGAATTGGGTGGGTGTGGGTGGCGCATGTGAGCGCCGCCACTGGGGCCTCCCGTGGATGATGGGGCCACGAAACTTGTGAGGGATGTGCCGAAATGGATGTGCGGGACGCATGCGCATGTGAGCGCCGCCGCTGGGGCCTTCGGTGGAGCTCCCTATGGGGCCACGAAACGCGTGAGGGGTGTGCCGAATTGGGTGTGCGAGACGCATGCGGGCACACCCACTGGGGCCTTCGGTGGAGCTCCCTATGGGGCCACGAAACGTGTGAGGGGTGTGCCGAAATGGGTGTGCGGGACGCATGCGGGCGGCAGCACTGGGGCCTTCGGTGGAGCTCCCTATGGGGCCACGAAACGTGGGAGGGGTGTGCCGAATTGGGTGTGGGTGACGCATGCGGGCGGCAGCACTGGGGCCTTCGGTGGGGCTCCCTATGGGGCCACGAAACGTGTGAGGGGTGTGCCGAATTGGGTGTGCGTGACGCATGCGGGCGGCAGCACTGGGGCCTTCGGTGGGGCTCCCTATGGGGCCACGAAACGTGTGAGGGGTGTGCCGAAAACGCATGCGGGCGGCAGCACTGGGGCCTTGCCACGAAACGTGTGAGGGGTGTGCCGAATTGGGTGTGCGTGACGCATGCGGGCGGCAGCACTGGGGCCTTCGGTGGGGCTCCCTATGGGGCCACGAAAACCAAAACGTTTGTGTGGGTGTGCGTGACGCATGCGGGCGGCAGCACTGGGGCCTTCGGTGGGGCTCCCTATGGGGCCACGAAACGTGTGAGGGGTGTGCCGAATTGGGTGTGCGTGACGCATGCGGGCGGCAGCACTGGGGCCTTCGGTGGGGCTCCCTATGGGGCCACGAAACGTGTGAGGGGTGTGCCGAATTGGGTGTGCGTGACGCATGCGGGCGGCAGCACTGGGGCCTTCGGTGGGGCTCCCTATGGGGCCACGAAACGTGTGAGGGGTGTGCCGAATTGGGTGTGCGTGACGCATGCGGGCGGCAGCACTGGGGCCTTCGGTGGGGCTCCCTATGGGGCCACGAAACGTGTGAGGGGTGTGCCGAATTGGGTGTGCGGGACGCATGCGGGCGGCAGCACTGGGGCCTTCGGTGGGGCTCCCTATGGGGCCACGAAACGTGTGAGGGGTGTGCCGAATTGGGTGTGCGTGACGCATGCGGGCGGCAGCACTGGGGCCTTCGGTGGGGCTCCCTATGGGGCCACGAAACGCTGTACTGGGTGTGCGGGACGCATGCGGACAGTGGAGAGGAGGAGGGGGCAGAGGAGGAGGGGAGAACGCGGGGACCGTTTCTTCAAAACGAGGACCCACATAACACTAGGCCTCCGAGATGGGGTCCGAGCAGCTAGGGTCGGAGGATCGCGCCGCGTCGCCGATGCATCGGCGATGCGGCTCGATGTGGAGCTTGATTTTCTCCGAGCTGGCGGCGCCGATGGCGTCGCACGGGTCGCCGATGCATCGCCGGCGCGCCAGCCGACGGGGCCCCACGGGGGTCTGGGGCAACGTTTGGGGAGTTCGATGAAGTCAGGCCTGTCCCTCTACAGGGGGAATATTCAAAAATACAACCAATAGTTTTGGGACGATTCTTTGACCATTTTTGAATTTTGTTTGATGTGTTTTGATGGTATTTTCAATTTTTCACCCAAAGCCCGCGTGTAGGGGGACATGCCCGACCTAAGAGTTTGAGCTTCGAGGTTTTCGGACGTGTCTGTCGGTTCGCGGCGGTGTTCCAGCCTCGGGGTGCCTTCCCGCGTTTGCGCCTCGCCGAGGGCGTTCCGCAGTCGTCCAGATCGTCCCGAATGGCTGCCAGAGGCTTGAATTTTATGGCCCGAAGATTGGACGACGAGGATCATTGGGGGGAGGATGGGCTGCAGTGGGGGATGGCGATGTGGGGGATGCAGTGACCTCCACATCGCCCAGACCTCTGTACCCCCGATAAGGGGCCCGACCGATAGCTCAACCCGCAGGGGTAACTCGGGTCAGGGCTAACTCGGGTTCGCTTTTCGGGATTCCGAACCCGAGTTACCCCGGGCCCGAGTTACCCCGGATAACTCGGGCGTCCAGAGCCCCAAATCATCAGGGGTAACTCGGGTCAGGGCTAACTCGGGTTCGCTTCTCAGGATTTCGAACCCGAGTTACCCCGGGCCCGAGTTACCCCGGATAACTCGGTCGCCCAATATTCATACATATATATATATATATATATCAGGGGAGAGGTGTAGCACCGGTAGTGCTGCCTCTGCATCGTTTTCGCCTGCTTGGGCCTCCTGGGAGGCCCTCGTCGCCACGGCCGGCTTCGCCTCGAGCGCAGCCGGGGAGAGGTCCGGGAGCGGGCAGCGAGGGCCGCGCATGCCACGGGCAGGCAAGTCCATGTCCTGGAGCTGGCTGCGGGGCCGACGGGGCTGGCACAGCACGGCTTCGGGCCAGCAGAAAAGGGGGGTGGACAAAGGAGCCCTCTCCTCGCCACGAGGAGATGCAGCTCGATGTTTTTGTCGGCTTCGACCCCAGGAGGGGTCGGGGGACAGATTTTGAGCGGATTTGCCTTTGTCCCCCCTTCCCCTCTTGACCGATTTCTTCGAGCCCAATCGGCGCAGACGCCCCAGCCGCTTCTAATCCTTTCCATACCTTCTCTGTCTGGATGCCGAGGCGCGATGCTCCCGCGCGGGACTTCCCGCCAAAACGAAACAAATATTGTTCTGGGAGTTGAGCCGGAGGTGGAACTGGAAGGTAAATGGCATCGGAATTGGAAAGGCGCCGGAACTAGGAATCTTGGCAGACCGACAACAGGGGAAACATTGCCTTGTCGTTTCCAAGACCCGTTAAGGTCCAGACCACGAGACCGTGGATAATGGTGAACCTGTTTTCTCACCCACGAGCGTGTGTAGGGAAATTTGCACAGAATGTCTCGGCCCCAGCCCCTCCCACTATTTCGATTTTTCGGGCCGTGAATGTTGTGTTATGTTTTGGCGTCATTCCGCGAGTTCGGCCTCCAGGGCCAGCTGTCGCAGCGGGGGCGTTCAACAGTGGATCCGGGACGAAAAGTTACACCTGAGGAGCGGGTCGGGTCTTTTGGGGCCGCGCAGTGAAAAACAATCGTCGAATGTCTGGGCTTCAGTCCTTGCCAGGTTCCCTTGCCAGGTTCCCTCCAGTTGCTTCCAGTCCTGGCGACCCCTGGCGACACCGTCCCAGCTGTTTCGAACTCGATTCAGCCCTTTCAAGTTTCCTCAAGCCCTGGCCATTTCCACTTTCGCGGATTTTGCAGTTTCCATTATTCCAGCTGTGTACCAGGAAAGTAAGGGCACACAACAGTAAACTCTTGGCATGACGGTGAAAATTTGGCCATGCCCTCTCTGCTTCGATGTGCCTACCCTTGGCGCGGCCCTACATTCTGCCCGAGCAGCGGTTCCTGCAGCCACGCTTCAGGGGGTGGAGCGTGCCTGGAGGACCCGCGGCCGACGATCGCAGGGCTCCCCCACTCTTTTTCCCACTGCGTCGCCCCCGCCTGGGCCTGGCCAGGCATCGCCCCAGAGGCCGTCTGGAGAGGGGCCCGAAAACACTTACGTGCACAGCATGTTAGCCAAACGAGAACTACGAACAGCTTGCATGGCCATCACCCAGGAAGAGTATGTAGGCCCCAGAATGTGACACATTCTGTGCCTGGCCCCGCCCCCCCGCCCAAGCGAACGCATGGACTGTGCACCCCCTGGAAGCGACGGGCGAGGCGTCGGTGAACGAGGCGGCGATTTTCGGATCAAGCCGTCTGGGGATTAACCAAACGAAGGGGCACCGAGCAAGAGCATGTAAAAAGTGTTGTGTGCTCCGCTTCTTGATGTAGATGAGCGTTCCTGGCCACAGCCCCTGCTGGGCCCCGGGTTGCTGCAAGAGCCGCCCTGGCCAGGCCGGGAGGGCGTAAAGCAAAGTTGTTGTCATGAGGACCGCGTTGGGTTCAGGAGGGGTTTTGGTTTTCGAAACGTTCCCCCGATCCAGGGCGGAGAACCTATCGATGACCGAGGCTCGCCGTGGCCGTACGACTCCTCGTTCCGTATTCAGCGTTCTTGATGGCAGAACGATGATTATATGCACTGATCCTGCACTGCCCATCTCCCAACCCTCTTCCTGCTCTCCACTGCGACGTCCCTGCGCAACGTATGACATCGATCGGCCTGCCCTGCATCATCCCTGTGGGGGGGAAGGCGATCGGTCGCACGCTACGCCCGCTGGGGGGGGCTCAGGGGTCAGGCTCCTGGGCGCCCAACGTGTGTGCGCTGCGGGGTGACGCTGCCAACGTGTGTCCTTCGTTCGTCCGTCGTCCGTCGTGCCGCTGGGCTTCTTCGTGCAGGTAAAAAAAGTGTGCGCTACTTGGCATCGCTCGGACGTGTGCATTTTTCCTTCGGCGAGGACCATCGAGGAGCATCCTTGATCATTTGGCGAAAAAACCACGCACGAAACCTAAAAAAACACAGGGAATGGACGTCCGAGCGATGGCGAGGCTCCGGGGTGACGCTGCCATGGGGTGGGCCGTCCAGCCGGCGGGTGGCCCTCCGAGGCCTCGGGCGGAGTGGGGCCGCGGGGGCGGGCGATGTCAGGGCCGGCGGGCCCGGATGGCACGCCAGGGGAGGTCGAGCAGAGCATGCCAGGCTGCGGGGTGGCGGGCGGAGGAGAGCAGACCTGGTGTTGACGGGCGAAGAACGGTACAGAATAAGCATTTTCGCTGTCGGGGGCGCCTGTCCCAGGGCGGCTGGAAAGTTTATACCCCTACGGTGCCACCGCAAGGGTATAAACTTTCCAGCCGCCCTGGGACAGGCGCCCCCGACAGCGAAGAAGTTTAGTTTATACCGTTCTTCGCTCGCTGATGGTGAAGTTTTGGCGGGGCTAAGAGGGGGGTGGCAGCGGTTTGGGTGGGGGACCGGGGGAGCCTTCAAAAGTACGGGATCGTCGGCGGGGGATGTCAGAGTGAGATGGAGCGCTGGTCGGCCAGGAGAGGTTTGCTGGGTAGCTGGGGATGGCCTCTCTTCAGACAGATTTTGGAGTGGATGAGGGCGGAGGATGCCGAGCCGCACGGACACTTAGTGGAGGCCACGAGGGAGGGACAGCGCCCTTGGGCGGACCAAAAGGCCTGCATGCTCGTGGCACTGAACAAGTACGACTCCGCAGACCCAGGACGTCAGTCCATGGGGAAATCGGAGGAGGCCAGGAGGCCAGGAGGGGTGAGTCGGCCACGCGGGAAGGGGTGGGAGGTAATCAGTTTCAAGCCGTACTAGCCAGCGATCCGAAGGCGTCACGGTGGAGGTTTCTTGGGGACTGGTGGCTCCCAGTAACTTCGGGCGGACATCGGGGAGCAGCCCTCGGGAAGCAGAGGGCCGCAAACGGAGTAAGCCAAGCCAGGCGGAGCCCTGGCGGCGGCCAGGACGGGGGTGAGAGCGATTCCGAGCGACAGGCCAGGCGCGCGTGGTCCTCGCAAGGTATCCGTGGTGCGGGCGGAGGGCGGCAGAGCAGGCGAGAGCCTGGTGGAGGCTAGGTGGGGCTGTGACGGGGATATTCCATGCGTAGTGGGCCCTGGAAACGCGGCCGTTTTTTTACCGGTTCCGTTTTGCCGTTTTTTGTTGCCGGTTCCGACGCCGTTTTTTTACTGGTTCCGTCGCCGTTTTTCGACCGGTTCCGGCTCCGGTTCCAATCCTGGAACCTTTTCCACTTTCAAGGGACATTCCATTTTCCGTCGCCGTTCGTTGGCCGTTTCCATTTACAAGGGACACTTTTTCGGAGACGGTGAAAAAACGGCCCTGCCGTTTCCGAGGCCCACAACGGTTCCATGAGATGCCCGCAGCGTGTCGGAGCAGAGGCAGAGCAGAGGGAGGGGGAGGAGGAGGAGGAGGAGGAGGAGGAGGAGGAGGAGGAGGAGGAGGAGGAGGAGTAGGAGGAGCAGAAGGAGGAGAAGGAGGATTAGGAGGAGGAGGAGGAGGGAGGAGGTGGAGCAGGAAAAGTACGGAGGGCCCCCCCGTGCTAACAGCCTTCGTTTCCCGGCAGAGAGAGCGGTGGGAGGCATTCTTCGCGGCGGAGCCGGCTCCCGCGCCGGAGATCCCGCGCGCGCGCGCGCCGCGACCCTTTCGACGACGACGACGACGCCGACCTCGCTGCTTCGAAGGCTTTCTAGCGTGTCTGGAGGCCCCGTTGCTTGGCGATGATGACGATGACGATGACGATGACGTTCGCCGCCGACCTCGCCGTTTCGACGACGGCGGCCGACCTCGCCAGCGCGCCGAACTTCGGTGTGCGAAGGTCCTATCGCTGGGCTGGACGCAGCTCCCCAGGGCTGCCAGGACTAGCCCCAGGCGGGGCCCAGGGAGCAGATTTTCCGTTGGTTTGGGTCGAGAGCAGTGCGGTGTGAGCGGTCGCCTGCGAAGGCACCAGAAACACAGTTTGACGTTGCTGTAGCACGGTTCAGTTTCCGCTCGAATGCATCAAGTGTATTGTTTTGTCATCGCCTTGGGCAATTTGCCAGGGTTTGGGTCCGTGGGACTAGGTATTTGTTGCTATATGTCATCGCGATGATTTGAAAAGGGATCGAGACGCCGTGCGATGCCTTCGGGACATGTTGTATGTTGGTGCCCTCGGGGTATGTTGTGCTGCTTTGTAGTTTGCTTTGCTTGAGGCCGTGTTGGAAGCCTCTTGAGGGCCTCTGGGACGTCCTCTCGGAGCCCGGTTTGGGCGGTTTTGGGGCCTCTTGGGCCGTCCAGGAGGCCTCGTGGGCAATCTTTGATCCCTCCTGCAGCGCCTGGGGGGCCTTCGCACCGTCTTGGGACGAGCTTGGCTGTCTTGAGGTGTTTTTTTGGCTGAGTGGCTCTCTTTGGGAGTTTTTCTTGAGCTGCTCAATGAGTGTTGGGTTGTTTGTTGTTCGCCCCTCGGCCATCGCCTCTCCTCGGCCATAGCCGCTTCCAATGTACAATGGATGTGGGTACGTACGTACGTACGTGTGTATGTATGTGTGTATGTATGTATGCATGCATACCTGCATGTATGTATGTGTGTATGTATGCATGTGTGTACGCATGCATGTATGCATGTTATGTATGTATGTTTGTATGTATGCATGCATGTATGTATGTATGTATGTTTGTTTGTTTGTATGCATAAATGCATGTATGGAGGTATGCATGGTGTGTGTAGACATGCATGGCTGCATGCATGCATGTATGTGTGCATGCATGTCGGTAGGCATGTCTGTATGTATGTGTGTAGGTAGTTTGTGTATGCCTGTAGTCATGTATGCATGCATGTACGTGATGAACGTATGTATGTTTATATGTATGCATGTGTGCGTGTATGCATATATACATATGACTGTATGCATGCATGTACACGGGTGTGGTTGTGTGCATGTATGCATGTATGTATGTGTATGATTGTAGTTCTATATGTACGTGCGCATGTGTGCGCATACATATGTATATACGCGATCGTGTGTGTATACGTATACGTGTACGTATATGTAGGTGGGTCTGTATATGCACATCGTTATGCACATGTGTACGTATATGGTCATGTATATATATATATATACAATCGTATTCATGTGTACGTATGTTCGTGTGTATACGTACGTGTATGTGTGGAGGTGTATGTGCTTGTATAAGCATATGTGTATGTATAGTTAGAAGTATATGCGAGTGCAAATGTATACGTACATGTGTACGCGTATGTTTAGGTATGTGTATGCATATGTAATTTGTTGCATTTGATGTATATGTCTGCATATAGGTATGCATGCATGCATGTATGTATGTATGTATGCATGTATGCATGTATGTATTTAGGCTGGTAGATCGGTGGGTATGTGTGTCCATTCGTACGTCCGTATGCATGTATGCATGTATGTATGTATGCATGCATGTAAATGTGTTTGCACTTGCCTCACAACTGCTCCGACGGTTGGCGATGTTAGGCGCGCGAGGATTAGGCCGGCCTTAGGATTGTGTAAAGCAATTCGACCACGCAGCAACTGCGCTCTTCACTACCGTATTCCATGGTGATATCTATGCGTTGGACGGTTCCAGAGGGGTCCACGTTGAAGAGTATACTCACCTGCGGACGGCAGTTAGATGTACAGTGTTTGCGTCTGCGAGCGGAACTTGGATCATTCGGACATGCACACTCGCGCGCCGTCATTCAGCCCAAACTCCCCTCATTGGAAATCCTTCCTCTTTGGAAAGACGTTGGCCTCTCGGGGGGATTCCTCGGAGGCTCCGCCACTGCATGGCAGCAAAGGCTTAAGGTGCATCCTGACGGGGAGGAACAGGAGCAGCAGCGACCGAGGAGGGCGAGGACAGCACGCCACGCCCGCGCCGCGCGCCGCCGGCAGGAGCCCCCGAAGCCCCCGAAGCCCGCGTTCACCCTCCGTGTGTGCGGCAAGTGCATCGAGCGGAAGGCCGGAGGCGCCACCCGCACGGGTTTCGGGGGCGGAGGAGACTGGGGTGGCACAGCTAGGTGTGTGTGTGTGTGTGTGTTTGTATGTGGGTATGTTCTGGCGTCATTCCAGCCGCAGCGTCAGTCTATCAGAGGAGGAAGAGGGACCCATACCGCTGCCCTTGCCTCACTTTCCCACTTCTGGGCCTCCTGGGAGGCTCTCGTCGCCACCGCTGGGTTCGCATTGGAATTCTGGACAGAGCGCACCCCAGGAGAGGGGTGGTGAGTAGTGGTATCGGTACTTGTTTTGGCTTCCCCGGTTTCTGCACAGGCCTCGCCGAGTTGCTGTGGCTCTTTGCTCTCACCGCGCGCCCTACGCCCCTGCTGCCGGCTGGACGTCGACTCGGCCTTCTCTTGCCTTACGTGGTCGCGCCTGCTCCTCCCACGCGCATGCACGCGACTGCCACGCCCAGTCCATCCAACTGCTAGGCCAGTTCTAAATTCTCCCAAGCGTGCCCTTGCTTGGCGCTTCGCGACGGTGCCGTCACCTGCGACGCTGGAGGAAAACATGTACTGGGTGCCTAAGCTCACCAGACACTCGTGAGGGGCCACTCACCGGGGCTCAAGAGACGGGGGTCAATGCACACGGGGGTCAGTCAGAGCGCCCGATCTTGCAGGATACTGCAGAGCCTGGGCTGCACTGACCCGGGATCCTGCAGAGCCTGCAGAGCCTGGGATCCTTTGCAGGATCATGCTGGATCCTGCCAAGCCTGGCTGACCCGGGCCTGGATCGACCCAGGTCAGCAGGTCCCCCGAGCCCAGCGTGGGTTTCTGTGCCTCGTGTGCGCCCTTCGGCGCGCAGGCGCACCCGCCGCGCTCTGGCGAGCGCTGCGGCCTCCGCGCCCGCCTGCTGCAGTCTTCCAGGCCTCGGCGGCTCGGCCGCCTCCCTCGCCTGGCCGGCGTGCCCTCTTGCACGGTGCTGCACTTGGCATCGCTCGGACGTGTGCATTTTTCCTTCGGCTGGGACCATCGAGGAGCATCCTTGACCATTTGGCGAAAAAAACACGCACGAAACCGAAAAAAGCACAGGGAATGGACGTCCGAGCGATGGCAGATGCACGTCGGTCGCTGAAAGTAGGTCTCTCTGGGTGCCCAAGCCACCATCTACTTCGGGCGCCTTCCTGCTTCCAGAGTCGAGTGGCTGTCCTCCTCCCCTCCTCTTCAGTCTTCGGGGGGCGGGCGGGGACCCAATCTGCTTCCAACGCCTCCCTATACCTCATGGTTCCACCCGCCTGTTCCGACCGTTTTGCCTCGCACGCGGCCGCCTGGCCACCACCTCTTCTTTGCACTGGACTCGCCCAGCGCGGTCCCAAGTCTCCAACGCCAGGTGGAAACTTACGCTAAACGTGCCCCGCCCGAGCTCTCGCTGGAGTCCGGGGAACAGCAAGTGACACAAACATAAAGAATCGGATGGCGCCGCCCCTGGCGCGCTCCGCGCGCCAGGGAGGGGGGCCCAGCGCCGATCCGAGAAGTCCGCGCGGACCTCCGAGAAATTACGATTATGCCACTTTTGGTTCCCCCCTAGGAGTGACGGCGCCCGGCCGCTGGAGGCACGAGGCGTGCCCGCGCCCTGCTGGGGGAGCGCGGGCCCGCCCCTCACCAGCCTCGAACTTATCCCTATCCCCAAGATTGACACGCTAAAACGAGATGACAATCTTAGGGATACGCCCTCAGAAACTTAGGAAATCCCCAAGATCGCTATCGTGATGAGGCGATGCCCAACAGAGGGATAGGGATATGTTCCCGGCTGGTCAGCCCCCGCCAGGCCTCCCGCTCCGCCTCGCTCGGGGCGCGCGGTGCCGGGAGGCCGCGCGCCCGTCGCGCGGGCACCGCGCGCGGAGACCCACGCCCGTGAGCTTGGCATCGCTCGGACGTGTGCAGTTTTTCCTCTGGCGGGGACCATCGAGGAGCCTCCTGGACCACTTGGCGAGGACCATCGAGGAGCCTCCTGGCGAGGACCATCGAGGTGCATTCTTCCTCTGGCGAGGACCATCGAGGAGCCTCCTGGACCACTTGGCGAAAAAAATCACGCACGAGACCGAAACAAGCACAGGGAATGGACGTCCGAGCGATGCCCAGCCCCCGCCTGGCCTCGCGCGCCGCCTCGCTCGGGGCGCGCGGTGCCGGGAGGCCGCGCGCCCGCCGCGCGGGCACCGCGCGCGGAGGCCCACGCCCCGCGAGGGCCCCTGGCAGCGGAGGGCCTCTCCTCGGGTGCCAGGGGGGTGGCCGCCGCGCCACGCCGGCGCCGGCCATTTGCGCGGCCGCTCGGGCCTTCCCCGCCGGGCCCCCTCGCTGTCTGCTTCCTGTCTTTGTTTTTTATTGCTCGCCGAGCGCGCTCCACTTCGCGCCGCTGGGCCTCCTCCGCGAGCGTCCGCAGAGCACAGGCCTGCTGCGATGCAGCTTCTCTCAGATCCCCCCTGCGGCGCATCCAGGCCATCTGCGAGCAGTCACTCTGCGAGTCGTGGCACGCGCTCGTCTGCCGTTGTCTGCGAGTCGTGGCACGCGCTCGTCTGCCGTTGTCCAGGCTTGCCGCCCGCGGGCCGCCGCGGGCGCCGTGCGTCCTGCCGCCCGCCCCCCTTTGGCTCCTGCGCGGCCCCGCGGCCTGCCGTGCGTCGGGAGAGGAAAAAGCGCACAGACACAAGGGACCCTCGATTCCTGCGAAAGTATTTGGAAATATGGGGCGTGGGGGGGAAGACAGAAACCCTTCAACATGCGAAACTATAGGGGATCCTGTTTCTTAGGGGGCCCCTGCGTGCGGCCCCGCTGCCTGCCGTGCGTCGGGAGAGGCCAAAACACACAGGCACAAGGAGTCCTCGATTCCTCCGAAACTATCTGGAAATATGGGGAGGTGGGGGGGAAGGCAGAAACCCTAAAAGTATGCGACAATATGGGGAGTCCTGTTCATTAGTGTGCATGTATTTGTGTGTCCTGGGGCCCCTGCCGTGTCGCCCCGCCCGCCGCCCCGGCCCGGGCTGTGCCCTGGTGTGCGGCGGCCCTGCCGGGCTCGTCCCTCTCCGCTCCGCTCTGCGCAAGCGGTCGGCGCGCGGCCCGCCCCTGCCTCGGAGGAGGAGAGGGTGCCCAATACCTCTGCCCTGTCCTCGCCCGTGTGTCAGGAGAGGAAAAAGCACACAGACTCAAGGAATCCTCGATTCCTCCGAAGTATGCGAAAATATAGGGAATCCTGTTTATTTGTGTGTATTCATTTGTGTGTCCTCGCTTTCCCCTTTTCCTTGGTATCGTTCGGACGTGTGCACGTTTCCTTCGGCGAGGACCAAGGATCGGGGGAGCGTAAGACCTGGGTTTGCCAGGACTCGGGTTCGCCATCGTTTTTTGACGACCGCGCCTCGGATTTTGACGAGGAGAAGTTTCGTGGGATGTCTGCAGCGGGAGGCCTCGTCAAAATGCAGGCTCGGCCTCGTCATTTTTTTGACGACCTCGTCGGGGATTTCCGAGTCCCCTGTACCCGGGTCTTACGCCCCCCTGAAAGGAGGAGTATCCTCGATCGTTTGGCGGAAAAGCCACGCACGAAACCGAGCCAGAAACACAGGGAATGGACGTCCGGGCGATGGCGAGTTTGGGGCCTCCCGGGGGGCCCTCGGCGCCCCCGCTTGGTGCGCCTCGAAAAATCCTCGTCGGAGCGCACCCCAGGAGAGGTCCGGGGAGTTGCGGTGCAGGTATGCCTTTTGGCTTCCCCCCTGCCGCTCGACCTCTGGGCCCGCCCTTGCTCTGGGGGTGCCCGCTGCTCGCCCCTCCTCCTCCTCCTCCTCCTCCTCCTCCTCCTCCTCCTCCTCCTCCTCCTCCTCCTCCTCCCCCCCCCCCCCAAGGGTGCACCCTGTGCCTCTTGCCTGGGCCTCGTCAGACCTCGGCTGCCCCGTCGGGCGCCTCGGCCCCACTCCTGGGGCCCTCGGGCGGGTGGCTCCGCTCCGTCGCCGTGGCGCGCGGCAGCGATGCCATCTCTGTGGCGTGCCTCCGCCTCCTCCTCGTGGCCGCTACCGCCTCGCCTGACGCTTCTGCCCGCCAGCCCTTCGCGTTCTCCCCGGCTGCGGCCGCCGCCCTGTGTCCACCCCCGCGTGCTCCGCCCCCGCGCTGCTCCAAGAGGCTTCAAATACGATAGGTGCACGTCGTACGACCCTGCCGCAGGCGGGATGCCATCAAGGGGCAGTGTGGGCCCAAGGACAATACCCAACCCCAGGATCACCGAAACTTATGGCACTTTGATTTGTCAGATGGACCCAGCCCCGAAGGGACATCCCACATCAAGGGTGGACGAGCCAATGATCACCGAACATCACCTGGGTCGATGGCAAGGCAGCCTGGTTCCCTCCACGGGTGGGGTGAGCTCAACTTTGATGCGCACTCGTTCCCGATGCTGGTTCGTGCAGTCGTGGCTTCCTTTGCACGTCTTGGAAGTATCCTCGGTTCTGTCTGGGCACCAACCACAGCCCCGCCGCAAACTGGTCCCGAGCGCAGCTGTTTTCCCAAAGTATCCCCCGTCCCAACCAGGCAATCCCCCCTTTGAGCCTTGCAGTCCAAATATCCTTAGTTCCAAGCGCACCCTTTTCATGCAAACATTATTCCTATGTGTAGCCCGGCGCCCCCGTATCACCGTT
The DNA here is from genome assembly GCA_963575745.1 of Prorocentrum cordatum. Classification (NCBI taxonomy): domain Eukaryota; class Dinophyceae; order Prorocentrales; family Prorocentraceae; genus Prorocentrum; species Prorocentrum cordatum. The sequence goes on from CAUYUJ010014663.1 coordinate 54,680, forward strand.
TCGACTTGTTGGCAGATTCAGGAACTTGACATGTTTCGGGGCGTGCGTGGGAGTTGCTTCGCGGGTGGCGTCGATCGGGAGATCGGGCCCCCCTGGAAGCCTTGGAGTGGCCATAGGGACATCGGCGCCAACGTCGACAAACGAATCCGAAAAGCAACAATGATGAAGCAACGTGCGCCTTATCACACCTATGATTATCCCCCCCCCACGACCCCTGTCTGGCAGGACCCCTTTACACAGCCTCCCGCCGCCGGCGACCCAGAATCGGTCGATGTGGAACGATCTGACGCTTCGGCAATGGCCGTTCACGGTGGAACGATCCCCGCGGTGTCAGCAACCAATGCTGGGGTCGTCACGGCACGAACCTGTCGTATTCATTCGGGGGTCAAGAGACGGGGGTCAATGCAAACGGGGGTCAGTCAGAGCGCCAGATCTTGAAGGACCCTGCAGAGCCAGGGGTGCACTGACCCAGATTTGGGTGCAGGATCCTGCAAAGCCTGACTGACCCTGGTCTGCATTGACCCAGGTCAGTAGATCCCCGACCCATGCGCCGGGACGCAGATTGCGTCGCAGCGCAGGGGGCGGGGATCAGGTGCAACGCCCGGTCTGCACAGGGCGAGAGGTTGCCTCCGCGGGCGGCCATGCTGCTGCCGGCGGCAGCCGTGCGCGCCGGCGGTGGCGTGGAGGCCCCGCCTAGGCCGCCAGACTTCTTAGGTGCACGCTCTATTGACCCGTTCCCTCCCCTCCCTACCCCCTCCGCCGCGGGGCGCTGCTTCGCGTGGTAACAGTATAGATAAATATGTATATATATATATATATATATATGTATACATGTATACCTATGCATGTATGTATATCTATGTGTGTTTGCACGTGTATCTATATATATATATATATACAAACGTGCGTGCGTATGCATATTCATATATATAGTACACCTCTACGTGTAGGTGTAGGTGTAGGTGTAGGCGTAGGTGTAGAAGGCGTAGGTATCGGTGCACGTTTTGTTGTGTGCGTGTTTGTGTGTCTGCTTGTTTGACAACGTTCGGTCGCATTTAGCACCTCCATCTGCTGTTCGCCCTTGAGGACACTCTGCGCCGCCGGCTTAGATTAGTGTCTGTGTGTGTTCCCCATCCCTCGTCTCGCCGTCCTCTGAGCACTCAGGCCTGTCGCACACAGGCCTGCAGGGTTCTCCCCCTTGCGCTGCCGGTCCCTTCGCAACTTGCCTTCATCCACATAGTTCGGCGCAGCTGTTGTGGAGTGCGAATGCGTCCCGCACATGCTGGCTCGCGGAGGCAAAGTTCGGTTTTCTTTCGCCTCTGCTTTCCTGGGTTTTCAGAAGGAGGATAACGAAGGAAGAAGAGAGAGGAGGACAAATCGTTGCCAGCAGGCGCATTGTGAGCCCTGGGGTCCAAGGAAGTCCTGGCCCGCTCCCCGCGGCCAGCTTGTCATCCTGAATCGTTGCTTGAGGGGGGGGGGGCGCCGCGAGGCCATCAGCGGCGACGGCGAGGAAAGCATGCTGCGTCAAGTCATTCGCTCCCTTTCGCGGAGGTCTAGGTCCTGGGAGCAGCCCCTCTTTGAGACTCCCGCAGGTTCGCTTGCACGGACAGGGGGCCGCCAGAGCAGCGAACGTCAGGAGAGGAAAAAACACAGACACAATGAATCGTCGATTCCCAAGACAATATTGGAAAATATGGGAAGTGGGGGGGAAGACGAAAAGCCAGAAAGTATACGAGAATATGGGAATCTGTTTATTTGTGTGTATGAATTTGTGTGTTCCAGGGCCCCTTCAGAAGGACAGCGTGGCGTGGGCGGGCGGGGCGACGGGGGCAGCGTGCTCGTCGGCGGCGCCGGCATCCGTGCGCAAGCTGCACGCGTGAGCTCGCGCGCCAGCGCCCTCGCCTCCGGCGTGGCGTGCCGCGCTGGCGGCCCGCGCGATCCGCCGCGCAGGGTCGCTACGTCATCTCGCGTGCGACTCCTTTCCGTCGCCCATTTCTCAGAGCGTGACCTACCCCGCTTTCGCTTCCAGGCAAAACCAAGTCATGCCACGCGCCTCCTCGCCAAGCGGCCTGACCAGTACAGGCCGTATATTGGCATCGCTTGGCATCTCTTGGAAGCGAGGGTGGTCAAAAGCGAGGTAGGTCCCCTAATTTCAGAGACCTCTGGCGCCCTCCCCCCCCCGCAGGGGGCTGCAACCCTGGCGTGCCGCGCTGGCGGCCTGCGCAGTCCGCCGCGCAGGGTCGCTTGGATCGTCGCCCCCTTTGCACGCCGTTTCGGCCGAAGCAGTGACTTGGCATCGCTCGGACGTGTGCATTTTTCCTCTGGCGAGGACCATTGAGGAGCATCCTGGATCACTTGGCGAAAAAAGCCACGCACGAAACCGAAAAAAACACAGGGAATGGACGTCCGAGCGATAGGGGGTGGATCGTCGCCCCCTTGCACGCCGTTTCGGCCGAAGCAGAGAAGGAGAAGGCGGCGTGGGCAGGTGGGGCGGGGGGGCAACATGCCACGCAAGCGCACTGGTCTCGGGAGGGGAAAAAAACACAGACACAATTAATCGTCGATTCCCCAGAAAATATTGGAAAATATGGGAAGTGGGGGGGAAGACAAAAACCCAGAACATATCGGAAAATATGGTGACTATTTTTATTTGTGTGTCCTGGGGCCCCTTCATGGTCAGAGTCCAACTCAAAGCTTCCCGGGGTACCGCGATCCTCGAACCTCGAGGAGCCTCTCACTCCAGAATCCTCTCCAGATTCAGTCCTCGGGCTCCTCCCGGGGCCCGTCCTGGCAAGGTGTTCGGGCCGCGGCCCGACGTGGCGACGAGAGTGTCCAGGAACTTTTCCTAGGCCAACCGAAGCCACGACGCTCTATTGCTGACATCCGCAAATCTTGGGGCCTTCTTCCTCCCCTTGCCTCGAGCCTCCCAGGTGGGGTCCGAGCAGAGGGGGGCGGCGTGTCGCGCTGTGTCGCCGATGTACCGTCGGGGCGCTGCAGAAGGAACCCTTTTCGTTGGGGAGGGGCTCGGTGTTCCTTGAGTGTTTTACAGCTTGCCTCAGGTCTTCCTGAGGTTTTCCATGGGACATCGATGTTCAACTTATGAAACAAATGGGCCTCGTTCCTTATTTAGGGTTCCTTAGGTCAACGCCCCGACTGTACCGGCGATGCGGCTCGATCCGGTGCCCGAGTTTCGAGCAACGCAAACAAAAGGGGGTCGTCTGCGCCGACATTGGCGCGTGAGCTGCCCGTGTAAGGTCGCGCGTCAGCGCCCCAGTTTCAAGCGTGGCGTGCCGCGCTGGAGGCCCGCGCAGGCCGCCGCGTAAGGTCGCTATGCCATCTCGCGCAAGGCACCCTTCGGCATCGCGCAAAAGGGGGCAGGGGGAGGGGGAAAGGCTTCTTGGAAGCACCCCTGAGTCTTAGAGGGCGCGGGCCTTCTCTATAGACGAGGCCGAGGCCTTCTAAGAAGCAGGGTGCTTCTAAGAAGCCTTCCCCCCTCCCCCTAGCCCCCTGTTGCGCGCCGCCAAACAACCCTTTCCGTCGCTCCTTCAGGAGACCTCTGGCGCCCTGCCCCCCCCCCCCCCCCCTGACCTTCTAAGAGGGCAAACAAAATAGCACGCGACTTAAAACCCGCTCCCAAAGCTATTCTACGTCTTGGTTTTAGGCTGTTTCGCTCAGTCTTTGAGGTTTTTAAGCCTCCAGTGCTAAAAAATAGCTCTCTGGAAGGTCAGGGTCTGGCGCCCTGCCCCCCCCCCCCCGCAGGGGGCTACAACCCTGGCGTGGTGCTCCGGGAGATGCAGGCCGGCGCCCAGTCCGCGGGCTGGCCCGCGCCGGAGGCGCCGGGCCCGCCGCGGCGGGGGAGGGGTCAAACAGGGCTTGGATCGGGATAAATCGCTCCAGAGCGTTCCGGAGTGCTCTCAGAGCGTTCCAGAACGCTCTGGAGCGGCCGCGGCGCCCAATACATCCTCCAAACCCTCCGACTCTCAGAGATTCTGAGATATCCCGATCCGATTTTGTCCCGATCTTCGCGTCGTTTTAGGGCCAGCCGCTTCCCCCGGGACGATCTAGGCAGCCAGCATCGCGGCTCGCGTCGGGGAGCCTCCACACGGGGAGCGAGGCTCGAGGTTTTTTGGGGCGCGCTCGCGGGTGCTCGGCGCTCTTCCGACGTCGGGGTGCGCGTCAGCGGCTGCGCCTCGCCGAAGGCGGAGGAGGAGGGTGGAGGGGGAGGAGATGGAGGAGGAGGAGGAGGAGGAGGAGGAGGAGGAGGAGGAGGAGGAGGAGGAGGGTGGAGGTGTCCGGATCGTCCCGAGCGGCCGCCGGAGAGCCGAGCTCTGGCCCGAGAGCCACGGGGGCAACGTTCGGGTGGATGGGCTCGGGGAGGGAAGCAGCCGACCCCCCCGGGCATCGGCAGCGATCGAGGCTCGGGCAACGATTCCCGAGGTTCCTCGCAGGCGATGTGTCTCCCCCAATCTCCGAGGTTTACGCTGCAGTTTCCCAGGGAGCGCAGGACCTGGACTGAGGCGCGTGGATCTGCGACGGGTCCCGCTTCCGTGTCGAACCGGCGCTCGCGATGCCGCACCCGGGTCTCGCCGGGGCGCGCGTGCGGACCTCGCCTCTGCCACGCTGCGGCGAAGCAGCAATTTCAATCGGCGCAGTCCGTCGCCACATCAGGCGGCATTGGCGCCATGTTCCGGGGGGTACGTCCCCAGATCCGCGGGGATCGACGGGGGGGGTGCCGCTCCCCCCAGAGCGTCGGCGGCGACTGAGGCATCCCGCATCGAGTTTCGAGCCTCATCTCAGGAGGGAGCGAGTTACCAGTGCCGCTGCTCGTCCTGGAGAGATCTCGTCGCCACGGCTAGATTCTCCCCGACATTCGGATCAGGGTGCACCCTCTTGAGAGGGGTGGGGAGTGCGGGTATCGGTATTTTGGTTCCCCCAAGGCGAGGTTCGAGGTTCGAGCTTCGAGTCGGGGGGTCGCCGTTCCCTGGGGCGTGGGGAGTAGGGGTATCGGTATTTTGGTTCCCCCAAGGCGAGGTTCGAGAATCGAGCATCGAGTCGGGGGGTTGCCGTTCCCCGGGGCGTCGGCGGCGATCGAGGCGTGAGCATCGACGACCGAGGTTATTCACAATCGACGTTTCTTGCAGGAGGGGAAAAAAAAACACAGACACAATGAATCGTCGATTCCCCAGAAAATGCGGGAAAATATGGGAAGTGGGGTGGAAGACAAAAACCCTGAACATATACGAAAATATGGGGAATCCTTTAATTTGTGTGTATGTATTTGTGTGTCCTGGGGCCCCTTCATTCTTCTTCCACGCTGCGGAAAGAGCATCCCATGCCATACCAAAAGGGGCCCGCGCAGAGGGGATCGGAGGGTCGCGCCGCGTCGCCGATGCGTCTGCGGTGCGGGGCAATGTGGAGCCCGATATGTTTGTTCCTCCGCGCCGAGGGCCCCAGTGCATCGCCCACATCGCCGACGCATCGGCGGCTGTGCATCGGCGATAGATCGTCGATGCGGTTCGAGCCAGGGAGGGCCTCGGCAGTCCTGCAGACGGCTGTCCTTTTTCCTGGCGCCTCGCGCACGTCCGTCGCGGGATCGGCACATATTCGACCCGGATACGACGCGCAGTTTGAGCGCATTCGACGCGGATTCGAATTTGACCAGTTCTAGGCGGACTGGACGCGGGCGGCCGCGCGACAGGACAGAAAAGGTCCCCCCAAAGGTGCAGCACGACGAAACTCCTCGAAGGCGAGTTCTCTCCTCCGATTCCTGAGCCTCTTCCAAAACATCACGCCGCTCAGAAACAAACATTGGGACTCGGGGACCCCCCCCCTCGCCTCTTCAATGCATCTTCTGCGTCACCCCAACATTGTGGGCGTCGCACCGTCGCACCCCTAGGGGCGACGCGCGCCGAGAAATCTGGGACTACAAGCTCCGTGGCGGACGTGTTCTAGCCATACCGCTGGGGAAACGACACACTACACGGTGGTCATTCTGCATGATCGGGTCGGTCACACGCCTCCGAGGAGGACCCACAGAACTATATACAGTGCCGTTTTTTTTGTACAAGTTCCGCGTGCGGATCATGAATTAAACATGCAGGGACTTAGTAAGAAAAACAACGACGAGTTCGTGCATACATGTATTCATACATTACCCATGTATTAACAGCCTATATGCTTAAATATTCTATGTATTAAAAACTGCCCTGTATGTCCTTGCGCGCCCCATCTCACGATGGCTCTCGGGGGCCTCATGGGAGGTCTCTTACGATCACCCTGGCTGCTCCGTGGGGACCCCGTGGGTGCTCCTGGCGCTTCCTGGGAGGTCCTCGGTCCTCGGGGGTCCTCTTGGCGAGAACACTCGGAGCGGGCAGGACTTCAGCCATACCCAGCAACCCAGTGCATCCTCCTCCTTCTCCTCCTCCTCCTCCTTCTCCTCCTTCCATTCACATTCTCGTTTTCTTGCTGCGTCTCTGTGCTGACATGGGCGGCAGAGGTGGCAAGAAGGGTGGCAAGAAAGGTTTCGACAGCAGCGCACGGCGATTGTTGGCCAGGTGTCCTTCCTGTTCACTCTGCGAGTACAACGATATTTTGGTTACTCGCAATGCGACCTGTGCGTGTGGCACGTGGCTCACACTCCATCGGGAATCTGTCGGCAAGAAGAACAAGAACAACGGCGGCAAGGGGGTAGACAACACTCTCCAGCTAGCGCCGTTGGCCAGCAGGAGCACCCCAGGCGACGCCGCCGCCTCGAAGGTGCACGTCCTGGCCGCCATCACCGGAGCCGACGACGGGCCTCTCCGTGCAACCCTGTTAGCGCATGTGTCAAAGTTGGAGGACCAGGGTAGCAGAGCTGAGAGCGACGTCGATCCTGAGGATGCGGTCAAGAGGGCCACTGGAGCTGTTCGGGATGCCACTCTGAAGCATGAGCAATCAGCGCAGGCCCCCGTCAAAGCCAGATCCAATCTCGTTCGTGCTGAGGAGCGGGAGAAGGAGACTGCCATCAACTTGGCGAGGGCCGAGAAGCAGAAGAAGTTGGCGGTGCAGGCACTTGCGGCGCGCGTGGGGGTGACGGGCGTTACGCAGTCCTCCGACGCAAGGGAAGGCATCTGCGAGCTCAAGTTCGACGAAGCTTTCTTCTCGAACCTCGAGCAGATCGAGGGTATCTCCGAGAAGGAGACTCAGGAGCTGCGCGAGGTTGAGGCCAAGCTCCGCGAAGTCAAGCAGCAGGTCGAGCCGAAGGGCTCGGACGTGCAGACATGGCCCGGGAAGAAGAAGAGCATTCCAGATCAGGTTCGGGAGCGCCTCCTGAAGAAGAGGAAGGCCAATGATGGACAAGCCGAGCCTAGCGGTGTACCTGACCCTGGTGCGGGCTCAGGGGGCCCTGCGGCAGCAGCGGCGACGGCGCCAACACCAGAGGAGGAGGCCGCCGCAGAGGATGAGACCAAGGAGCAGGCGGAACGCATCAGCCAGGCCAAGATCGCAGCAGCCGAGAAGGCAACGCAGGCCACGGCTGAGTCCCGCGCCGCAGCAGCCGCGGGAGGTGGCTCCCAGGCCTCGCGAGGCCACGAGGGCGTCGGCGCGGCCCTCTCGGCGCCGACGCGTTCCTCAGAGGGGCCACTCCCACCCAGCGCCGAGGGCGCTTCGGGACGGACGGCCGAGTCGCCGCCTGCTGGAGCTGGAGCCGCGGTCCAGGACATCGGCCATAGCGACGACATCGGGGACGCTGTAGGCAGTGGCAGTCCATTTCGAATATTCTACAGTAGTATCACTACTTTAGGGCCCAAGGCTCTCAAGTTTTTCCACGAGCATGTCTCTCAGTTCCAGGTCTGGGGGTTTGCCGAAACTCATGTCGATCAGGCCTCCCAGGCCAAGTGGGCCAAGGAGGCTCGTGCTCTTTCCCATCGGTCGTTTTTCAACCCTGCTCGCCCCTCGGGCAAAGAGATGTCTGAATCACAGGTTTCAAAAGCTAATGAGGGCGGCGAGGCTTTTTTCGTGGAAGGGCACCGTCAGGCGCAGTACGCTGGATCTGCGCAGACTTGCCCCGTCCTCGCCGCCCCCTCTTGCAGCGCTCTGGATGGGTTCCTCCCCATCACTCTTCACATGAAAGGGTATTCGATTGTTCTTGTTTTGTACTATGGGCCCCAGAAGTCCCAGGGGGGGTGTGGCGACGACGCTAGGAGGCTCACACGTCTAGGGGCCTTTTTGGCTGCGCTCGCCTTCCCCTGGATTGTCTTGGGGGATTTCAATCTTTTCCCCTACGGAGCTCAATAAGTCTCGTTTCTTAGACTCCCTCGATGCGGTAGCAATGACTGCCGACGTGGAGTCCACATGCGTTACAGGCACGGGCGGCAGTCACATAGATTATCTTGTCGTCAGTAATGCTGCTCGTTGTTATATCCAGTCGGTACAGGCCAAGCTAGACGTGCCATGGGGCACGCATTGCGAATTGATTGTTTCTCTTGCCAGCACCAGTCGCCTTCTGTTGGCTCGATCTCTGCAGTTATCATCCAAGCTTCCCCAAGTTGCCAGGTCAGGGCCCCTGCCTCAGCCTGGCAGCAAGTCTAGCAAGTCCAAGCAGGCTAGGATGGAATCCAAGCAGAAGGCCGTCGAAGTGTTTCGTAAAGCTCGTGGCGAGTTCTTTGGAGACCTGCTCAGTCAACAGCCGGAGGTCACTCATCAGGCTGGCGCATCCACAGTATCGGGTCAATTTGGCCCCTTCGAACTTAGTCCTGCTCTTCGGCGCAGAGGATGAAGATTCTTTCGATTGCGGCCAGGATGAGCAGATAGATGAGCGGAGCATGAGCGACCCCCCAGCGTTTTCCCCCCCGCGGAGGATTTAGGTGAATCTCGTGAAGTTGAGCTTCCGTCAGTGCCCTTCCTCGTTCCTGACTCCACTTGGCGTCATCATTCGGCTCAAGTTGGTTACGTTCCTCAAGCCAGGGGCGACGTAGCCAGCTTTATTCGGGATTCGCACGCATGTACGGTTGGGGGGCCGCATAATTTGGCAGTCAGCAGTCGGCTTGCATCGTGGGTGCAATCAGCTGAACGCTCTATTTCCGCTCATCACTCTGCTGATCCAGAAGGCCAAGTCTTTCAGGGTCGATCTCGAGCAGAGGGGCCCTCCTTACAGCAGCAGGAGGTCCAGCAGGCACTAACGTATCCCGGGCTTCCGCTCTCCGACAAAGTTGCTACATGGTGGTCTCGGGTCTTCGTTGTCCTCCAGAGGCTCCACAGGCACCATGGGCGTGCCAATGGTTGCAAGCAGATCAGGGAGCTGGTTGTCACTGGGATTAAGCTTTCTCATGATGCCCCTCCTCAGGCTCATGAGGTACTCAGGCCGCACTTTCAGGAACCCTCTCTGGAGGCTTGGGTACATTACCTGGGTGTTATGGGGCAGCACAGTCTGGAGTTCCTTGGCAGGCTGGTTTCTTGGGCAGAGCGCATTGCGAAGCGAGCCCAGCGCAGAGCTGTCAAGCGTTCTTTGTTTCGGTTTCAAGAGTGGATTGTCGACAGCTCCAAGCAAGGCCAAGTTTTTCGGAGCCTGCGAGCTGACCCATTTCCTGATGATGAGTTTCTGCATCAAGGGGCGCCGCTTTTTAACCCCGTCGATGTTATCGATGCCAAGGCCACGAAATATCACAAATTGTAGGCTGATAAACCAGTATCTTCTCAGTATGTTGGTGGGATGTTCGATCGTTTGCGCCGCGACGCAGCGCCCGATGTTCTCCCGCCGCTCATTGTGCAGGATCTTAGGGCAGCCCTACGCAAGATGCGTCCATCAGCTGGCCTTGGCGCCGATCAGCTGACTCCGCTGGATTTTGAACGACTTCCTGACTGCGCTCTTCAGTCCCTGTGCGAGCTTTGCGAGGCATGTGAGCAGACGCTCACTCGGCCGTGGCAAGTACTTGTGATATTGGGGAGGTTATTCGCGAAAAAATCCGGGGGAGACAGGGTCATTGGACTTATGGGTATGATATGTCGTTTGCGGTCGCCGGCCCGTGACGGGCTAGCCAAACTGTGGTCCGAGCGAACCGCGCCTGCGTGGGACGCTGCCATCTCAGGCAACTCGGCGTTGTGGAAAGCTTTTCGGAGGGCCCTTGACGCCGAGGTTTACCATCGTTTGGGGCTTACGTTCAACCAGGCTATTCTTGATATTAAGAGTTTCTATGATTCTATTGTATGGGATATTTTTGGTAGGTACATCTACGCGTTTAGTATTCCCATCGGTTGTCATGGCGCTGGAGTTGCAGTTGTGCATGGCTCCGCGTATTCTTACCCAGAGCGGGGCCAGCAGCCAGGCATTTCAGCCCTCCAAGTCAGTCGTTCAGGGATTACGTAACGGTACACGCTTTGCTAGATGTTTAACTTATTTTATCTTGGAGCCGGTATCCCAGGTTCCCCTTTCGGCCTCGTGTAGGATTTGGATTGACGACCTTATGCTCCAAATATTGGGGTCGCGTAGGGTTGTTGAAGATGCCACCGTCGCTGTCTTGGATGTGGTGGTCACGTCCATGCAAGAGCACGAGCTCAACCTTGCGGACAAGAGCGTCGTACTCAGTCCGCTGCACGTCGTTGCTAAGCAGATCGCTTCTCGGTTGAAACGCCGTGGAGTTCAGATCAGCCCCGTCCTCCAGGCCCCTTGTCTGGGTATTGATTTGGGGGGGGGGGCAAGAGGCAGGCTAGGCATGCGAGGAGGCAGCGGGTCACGAAGGGGACGCAGCAACATCGCAAGCTTGAACGTGTTGCACGGACAGCTCGACGATACACGGTTAAAAGAATTGAACTTGCTGGGCCTCAAGCATGTTCTAATTGCGGTTTAGATATTTACGGAGTTACGGGGCAGCAGTTACAGCGTCTACGGCAGCGTTTAGGTGCAGTGGCTGGCTCTGGCAGAAAGGGCAAGTGCCTCGCAACGCTCCTAGATATTCGCACATGGGCGTGATCCAGGCATCACTTTGCCGTCGTCGTGCATTAAGACTTGGCTTGATTGTTGGATCAGGTTTCCAGAGTCACATGCGGGTATTTTTCGCGTTTGGGATGAGGTCCACAGGGACGTAGCCGCCATGGGCATTAATAAGCGATCGAGGCACATTCGGGGCCCCATCACGGCTGTTGCGTCGCATTTGATGTCTGCAGGTTGGACCCCCTCCGCACACAACGACTGGAAAGGCCCGCGGCTCTCGACAGGCGACTTTGATTTTCAATGGACCTTCCCAGCAGATGCGTTAGTTTCAGTTGACGAGGCCAAGGGTCTCTTGGAAGACTTTCAAGAATCCCTGGCCATGCAGCATTGGGCTGTAGCTGAGCAGCATTATTGCGGGTCGGGTATCTCAGGAGGAGTGGACAATTTTTCTCTCCGTCACTTACTTCGCCAACTCGGGGGGGGGGGGGCAAACATGGGAGGCAGTTAGCAGAGGTTATGGTTTGCATTGCTACGGGTGGATGTTGGACCGAGGACAGGAAGTTCCAGGGAGGTTTGATTGCCGTCAACGAGTGCCCTCGCTGTAAACTCGCCAAGCGTCCGTCCACGCCCGAGACACCCGAGCATCGTCACTGGTTATGCCCCAGCAACGCTAATCATCCCGCCTTCTCCGACTCAGATCAGCTTGTGCCTCGGGCCTTATCCCAAGGCCAGAGCGAGGCATGCTTTTGGCATCGTGGGCTCTGCCCGCAAGCTGGACAGCAGCGCCGCCGCCGCCCGAGCAAGAGCAGTGGTTTCACGCTGACTTGCTGGCCAACGAGCTCATCCCAGGCGCCCTGGGTGTGGGCGCGGAGCAGGCGCCACTCTACATTTTTGGAGATGCCTCTGCTGGGAAGGAGGGGAGGGATGAAAGGTTGAGGAGAGTCGGTATTGGTATCTGCTCGGCGCTGTCTTTGTCTCCCTTTGTTCTCGGACCCGTCGTTTTCGGTCCTCTCACTGGGCGACGCCAGTCTGTTCCAAAGGGGGAGTTGAGAGGCCTCGAGTTGGCCATTCGTTTGTCTCTTGGGGATTTGATTTGCACTACTGACAATGAAGAGGTCGCCAGGGGGTGGTATGAGCGGCTATGCGAAAGGCCGTGTGGAGCCCTCGCGTCCATTTGGAGAGAGATCGGCGTGCTGTTGAAGGCTCGCATCGGTTCGGTTGTGGTCTTAACAATGGCATCGCATGTCGTTCCGTCCGACAGTGTGTTTCGTCGCTACCCCCAGCTGGATGATTGCAGGTAACGAGGCCGCCGATGTACTCGCCAGCGTCGCCGCCCAGAATTTCAGAGTTGCTGAAGCCGATAGATTCCGAGTGGCCGGAGCAGAGAGTAAGGCGAAGTTGGTGCGAAGGCGATTGATGAGGTCCACGTTGGCTGCGATGGAAGCTTCCGTCCAGGTGCGTCGGGCTGAAAATTCGTCTGAGCGCCCTCCTGCTGCTGCTGCTCTGCCCCCGCCTGCTCCCACCCCTCCCGCCGCCGTCGCCCTCTTCGCCTCCGTCCATCTGCTGGGCGAGGCAGGGGCGAGGTGCACGCGGTGTAGATGCTCTGCGGCCGCCAGGACGGCCTGGCTGGCCTCGCCGTGCGCGGAGCTTCATGCATCAGGACGGGTTCTCAAGCCTCCGCGGGGCTTTAGAGTTCATGTCGAGGGGGGTTTCGCTCATGGCTCGCACGATATGGTTTTTCTCTGGATTCTGGAGTTTGGATATGCGGGAGTTGCGGGTTCTTTGGGGAACTCGTTATGCGCGGGTTGGCCCTGCCCTGCGATCCCCAGCATATTTCCAAGAAGCGGCGGGAGTTTTTGGACCGTTTTGAGTGGGGCCTTAGGCCCAAGTCGAAACTCTAATTTTTATTTTGGCATGACTTCGTCATCGAGCCCATTCCATTCCATTCCCTCCCCCTCCTCCTCCCCCTCCCCCTCTCCCTCCCCTTGCGTTCTGGAACTCTGGCGCTTCGTATCCTGGTCCTCCTGGCCCGGCCCAACCTGCCAAGGCAGGGGCGCCGAGGTGCATTGGATATGGGTAACAATCTGCATGATGTCCAGTGCGCCTCGGGTGTCCGAGAGAGGGAACCCGGCAGTGGATATGGACAGAAGCGTTGCCCGCACTTGGGGCCATCGTGGGATGGCGGGCTCGCACTGTCAGTTTGCGTGGCCCCTCTTGGGCCCCTCGCGGGGCCGTCTAGCCCGACAAGGCGAGAATGCCAGAATCTGTCAACAACCCACTCAAGATCATTGCTTTTTGCTAGGGGTCTCCTGGTGCCATCGTGGGCCGTCGGGACGGCATCTCGAGGCGTATTGATGCGCTCTTGGGCTGTTCTGGGTGCCTTATTAGCCCGTCTGGATTTTGGGCCCTGGAACAGTCATGCAGAACGCCCCGGGAAACTCGCGCCACGCCAAAGAATCTGGGAAGTTGGGGTCTGGGCGCCTTCATAGCTGCTGAGAGACAGAGCAAAGCGGAGGTGAGGAGACTCCAACTCGTGCCTCGCGGCACGGCGGCGGGTATTGTGCTGTGCGGACTGAGCGCACGGGAGACCACATCGAAAAACATGCGGAAGGGATTGCACGACAGACCATGCGGGGGCCCAACACACGGGGAGACCATGCGGAAACTTCTACGGGAGACCGGACGGTATACCATCCGGGAGGCCATACGGGAAACGATCTGCGAGACCATGTGGGGGGCCACACGGGAGATCATACGGTAGACCAGGCGGGAGATCGTGCGGGAGAGCATGCGGGTCACAGTGCGCAGCACGGGAGCCCATACCGGAGGCCATACGGGAGACCATCTGCGAGAGCAGACGGGAGACCAGATCGGAAGTCAGACGTTCGACCATACGGGAGGCCACACGGGAGATTGGCCGGGAGACCATAGCGGGAGTGCTTCTGAGGCCTGTAACGCCTTGGGAGCCTCCGAGGGAGTCATCCATAGCAGAATTTCTCGTGGGGTGGCCTGCTTGCGAGCGACTGCCAATGTCCAGATCCACTGTAGCCCCCAAGATACTGGCCACGCAACAGCCACGGCAGCGCAACACCTACAGCTGACCAAGTCGGAGACCATACGTGAGACCATGCGGGGACACCAACCGATTCCGGGTCAAGAGGAGTTCACACGTGCCTTGAGACAATCTGTCTGACTTTCAGACAGGTTGCTCAGTGAGCATCGGATGTTTCATTTCTATGACCTGGGTTTTTGGACGGTTGGAGGCCTCTTGGAGGAGTCTCGCTGCCGCCGCTGAATCCCCTTTGGCCTTCTGGCCTGAGCGCAACTGCAACAAGCGGGTCGGGAGCCACGAGACGTCAGTGCAAGCGGGGGTCACGGTCGCATTGACCCGTGTTCGCGCGCAGATTCCTGCAGCATCTTGCAGAGTCTGATTGGCCCGGGTTTGCACTGACGCAGGTCAGCGCGTCCCCGAGAGGGGCCCGCCGGTTCGAAGAGTGAGTCCCGATGGCCGACCGAGCAGGGACAAAACACACAGAGACACAATGAATCGTCCATTCCCCAGAAAAGATGGGAAACTATATGGGAAGAGGGGGGGGGAAGACAGAAAGCGAGAAAAAACAGGAAAAGATGGGGAATCCTGATGTTTGTGTGTATTTAGTTGTGTGTCCCAGGGCCCCTTCACAGGAGAAGTTGCATCCGCATAGCTGCGCAAACCTCGGCGTGCGGAGGTCCGCCCCTGGCGGCGCGCCCCCCGCGGTTTGGAGGCGCGGCTCGGGGCGGGCCTCGCGCGCCAGGGAGGGCGAGTTCTCCAGCGCCGCCGACCCCAGGAATCCGCGCGGGCCTGCCAACGTTTGCTGGGTAGTCGAAGGCCAGACTGTCAGAGTGGATTGGGCCCCAAGGGCCAATCTGGCCTGGCCAAACTGGATGATTTGGGTTATTCGCCAGACTGGATTCGCGTTGGCTCCCTCGCCAGATTGCCCCCGTTTGCCAGATTGGGCCTGCCAGATTGGCGCCAGATTGGCTTCGACTACCTAGCTTTGTGCGCGTCTGCGCTTCTTATCGCACAATCGATCCACGGTCGAGGTTCGAGGATCTCGTGCGGCGAAGGCCTTGTGGCCAGGGCCGCCGACCCTGTTCGCCAGGCTGCGGAGGAGGAAGCAGGTGGAGGGGAACAGGAGAGCGGGGACGGGGACGACGACGAAGACGCTTCAGAAGGAAAAGCGTCAAGGGCGAGAAATCATGTTGAAAGAGAGAGGTGCTCCCCACGTGGGGGCACAACCCCCTGCCCCCCCGCCCCCCCTCTGATAGAGGTTTGAGTATTTCGCATGTCCTGCGTTTTGTTCTTTTGGAGCTTCTGGGTGGACCTCCCACTCCTGACAAGAGGGAGCTCTTGAGACCCTGGAAGCCGTCCACAGGTCCTCCTGCAGAACCTCCGAGGTGTCGAGGATCGAGACGTCTGCCCGTTCTCTCCCTCGCGGCGGCGCGAGGATCGGGAGGGAAGCGTGGCGACGGCGACCCCGACCTCGAGCGCCCTGAAACATCCCTGGCATCGCTCGGACGTGTGCGTTTTTTCCTCGGCGAGGACCATCGAGGAGCATCCTTGACCATTTGCAGAAAAAAACACGCACGAAACTCACAAAAAAAACACAGGGAATGGACGTCCGAGCGATGGCGAGCATCAGGGCGGCCAGTTGCCGTCCCTCTCTTCGGCCTCCGCTGGGCACGGGCTGATCGACGCCAGGGGCCGCCCACGGAGGCGCGAACCGGGGACGAGCAACGCTGGTCCCATCAGGGGAGGGGCCGAGAGCTCTCGGGGGATCGCGCAGCGTGGTACTGGGCCCCGAATCATCAGGGGTAACTCGGGTCAGGGCTAACTCGGGTTCGTTTTTCGGGAATCCGAACCCGAGTTACCCCGGACCCGAGTTACCCCGGATAATTCGGGCGTCCAGAGCCCCACATCATCAGGGGTAACTCGGGTCAGGGCTAACTCGGGTTCTTTTTTCGGGAATCCTAACCCGAGTTACCCCGGACCCGAGTTACCCCGGATAATTCGGGCGCCCAAGTGGTTCTGGGCCTCCCATCTTGGATCCGACCAGGGTTGGGTCAGGGGATTGTGCCGAATCGCCGATGCATCGGCGATGCGGCTCGATGTGGATCCCGCGTTGCTTCACGTCGACGTCGCCGGTGCAACGCCGACGTGGCCGATGCATCGTCGATGCATGGCCGATGCAGCGTCGATGCGGCGCGACCCGCCGACACCATCTATGCGGACCCCATCTGGGAGGTCTCGATCGGAAAAGTAGAGACATCGGAGCTACGGCGCGGGAGGGATGATGAGTATCAATGACACGCGCGTCTTCCCTCGAACCATGCGTATTGGCTTACTCTTTTGCCCTCTATTGGAATATGAGTCAATCGTGACACGCTGACGAGGTCGCTCGACCGGCGTGACACTGATACCCGGCGTGACGCCGAGCGGGTAAGTGAGAGGGGGCAGGCCTTCTCGGACATCGGCGGGGCGCTTCAGAAGTCCCTTGGCATTCTAAGGAGCCGTCTGTGTCCTCTGAGAAGGCTCAGAGGGCTTCTCAGAGGGCCGAGCCGAGCCTTCTGAGAAGTCCCGCCCTCTCTCTCATATCCACCCTGGGCGCGCCGCCGACGTCTTGTTTTTGCATTCCAAACGGCGACGGCGTCGCCGCGACCTCGAGGAATTGCAAGTCTTTGGCACACCTCGTCTCTGATCCTCCGAGGGAATGGGGGGGGCTTGTGTCGATGATCCTCAGGACGCGTATTAGCCCGATGTGTGTGTGTGTGTGCGCGTGTGTGTGTGTGTGTGTGTGTCGCCCCAGTCAGCTCCACCGATGGATCATTACATCGCCTGCGTCGTATTGAAGGGTCTCGATGGACAAGCACACGTTGTCGCTGACACTTGCTCTGGGGATCATCGTTTGTGGCCACGACGCCCGAGTGCGGCTCGGGAGGCCGGGCCAGGCGCGGTTCGGGAGTCCTTCTTGGCTGGTGTCCAGGAGTTCTTCGGGGGATGGATTCGGTATTGCCGACCGGAAACGATGGGCACGGAGATCGTGCGTAAATGCCCTCGTGTCCAATGTGGCGTGCCGCGCTGGCGGCCCGCGTAAGCCACCGCGTAAGGCCGCTCTGCCACTTCGCTTAAGATCCCTCGCTTTTCGTCGCTCAGACAGATGGGTTCGGAGCAGGCGGGGCGCAGTAGCGCGCCGCGTCGCCGATGCATCGGCAATGCTGCTCGATGTGGAGCCCGGATTTCTCCACGCCGGTTTTGCTGATGCATCGGCGATGTCGGCGCGATTCTCCGATCCCATCTGGGAGGTGTCTAGTACAGAAGGAAGGGCACGAAGACCGACAGCACTTCTTGTCCATTTTGAACAGGAATAATTGTCTGCGTCGCTGCGGGCGTTGTCCACAGTTGCCTGCCCAACAGCGACCGCTGTCGGATTTGGACAACATGCGTTGTTGGACGCTGTGCCAATTCTTTCCAAGAGTTATCAAGGGGCCTGATTTGAGCGAGAGTCTCGATGAGGCCAAGACGGCGACGACGACGACGGCAATCATCCTCCCTCTTTCTCGTAGAAGAAATCATAAAACTTGCATAAACATTCAATGTTCTGGATCCGCGCGGACATCTTGGATCGGCGCTGGGCACTTTTGGCAGCGCCGGGTCCAGCGCCGATCCACCAAATCCGCGCAGATTCCGGAATGTTGATGTCAAAGTATGCTGAGTTCTTTTCTTCTATTCCCCTCCTCGTGCTTTGGGGTACCCCGTCGAGATCATACGAAGCCATGTGTTTGGGGACGGGGCTTTCGGAGCCAACAGGAAGGGATGCGGGAGTCAGGCGATCGCAAACATGGATCAAGGGGGCGTGGAATAGCGACGGGTTTCGTTTCCATGGGAGATCGCGGATCTCCGCCGCCGAAGGAGGCGGCACCAGCCTTTTTTTGGGGGGGCTAATCCATATTTGCGCGCCCCGGAGGGGGGGAGGAGGCAACGAGGGAGAGAGTAAGATAGGGAGGAGGCACGAGGGCGAGCGTAAGATAGGGAGGAGGCACCAGAGAGAGTGTAAGATAGTGTAAGATAGGGAGAGCGCAAGACGCCGAGATGAGCCAGAGGGAGAGAAAGAGAGGCGAGGGGCAGGCCCTGCATAATCGGGGGTGCCCGGCCTCCTCTTCCGCCTTCTTCTCCTTCGCCTCCGTTTCTGCTTCCGGGGAGCGTGCGCCCGTCTGCTGCCTGCTCTTGTGTCGCGAGGTGGAGCTGGGGAAGTGCACCGGCAATTGCGAGTTCGGTGCGCCACCCCTCCTGATCTGGGCGAGCCTATCTCAGCACCTCACCACCTGCTGTGCCACTGTCCGTGTTCGTCTGCCGTCCTGGTTGCGTCGAGATTGGGACCAGTGCTGCGGTTATTGCTGTCATTGTTGTTGTTGTTCATGGTGTTGGTAATGTTGGTGTTGCTGTGGTTTTTGCTTGTCGCTGCGCTGGCTTATTTGCTCGTTTGTTCGATCTGGTTGATTTTATTATTTTTGTCGCTTGTCTGCTTGCGCGCTTGATTACTAGTGCTGTGGTATGAGGCTGCAGTCGTCATTGTCATATGTGTTACCGTTCTTTGTGCGTTCATCATGTAGAGATTGTCAGGCAAGGCACGCGCACGTAAAGGCCTAGTCTGTGGTTGCATCTCCGCTCTTACTCATTCAATGAGTATGCTTTGTTTGTGATGCACGTCCCCCACTGGCTGTCCCAACTTGTCCCGCTGTCGCCAGTGGGATGGATCATACACTCTTCTTATCATCTGAATCGTTACTGGCTGCTGTGGCCGCTGCGACAGCCATGCATGTGGCGATGCATCGTGTTTTTGCTCCGTCCACTTTCCCGCAGCGGCCACTTGCTGACCTCCCCTGTCTTTCCCTATTCCTCATCCGATTCCTCTGTGTCGGACGAACAGGCGGATGATGAGAGAGATGGGGGAAGTGGGTAAGGGTATCGATGGACACACGAGCAGGGAGAAGGGGAGCATTATCAGGAGAAGGATTATGGACTTGGGAAGAGGATTACGAGAAGGATGGCGAGGAGGAGGATTTCTCCGTGGTATCCTCCCCGCCACCTTTCTTCTCCATCTTGCTCCGCCGTGTAACCCCACCAATTCATCCAGAAACGATGCCCAGGTGAGTTACCCAGATCAGGCATGTGGGGGAGCACGTAGTGTAGTACAGGCTGGGAAGCCGTCATAACCTAAGAGGGAGAGGATGAGGAGGACCCCGAGGAGGAGGAGGAGGAGGGGGAGGAGGAGGAGGGAGCAGGGAGAAAGGAGGAGAAGGATTACGCGGATGAGGAAAGGGAAGAGGAGAGGGAGGGCGAGCAGAAAGACCAGAGGCCTTCAGGATGCTTCTCGGAGTCTTTTGGATGTCTCTCAAGAGCTTCTGGTAGGCCTGTTTGGGCGCCTTAGGGGCCTCCTGGCGTCCTGGGGGCCTCTTGCAGCGTCTTGGGTGCCTCGGGGGAGCCTCTTGGGGTCTTTTAGGGGTCTTTGGGAGCCTCTTTGCTGCTGCAACCGCTGGTTTCGCCCGGGGCTGGTTTCGCCCGGCTGGTTTCGCCCGGCGCTGGTTTCGCCCGGGTTGGTTTCGCCCGACGTTGGTTTCGCCCCGTTGGTTTCGCCCGTCTGGTTTCGCCTGGCTGCGTTCGCCCGGCTGTTTTCGCCCGGCTGCTGGAGGAGGTGCAGGAGGAGGAGGAGGAGGAGGAGGAGGAGGAGGATAATGACGAGGATGATGACGAGGATGATCGGGGGGGGGTGGAGGAGGAGGAGGAGGAGGAGGAGGAGGAGGAGGAGGAAGAGGAGGAGGAGAAAGAGGAGGAGGAGGAGAAGGAGGAGAAGGCAGGACGAGGAGGAGGAGGAGGAGGAGGAGGAGGAGGAGGTGGGGGAGGTGGGGGAGGAGGGGGTGGCTGTGGAGGTGGTGGAGGAGGTGGCTGAGAGAGGGCAGGACGGAGGGAGGAGGGAACAGGGTTAGGGCCGCCGGACCCGACCCGACCCGACCCGTCCGTTAGGGTCCGCCCGTCCCGACCCGACCCGACCCGCCCGTTAGGGTCCGCCCGACCCGACCCGACCCGACCCGACCGTTAGGGTTCTCGCGTGCTCTCTCGATTATGCACCACACTTTAATGTCCCGCCCGCCCGACCCGACTCGCACGTTAGGGTCCGCCCGCTCGTCCCGACCCGACCCGCCCGTTAGGGTCCGCCCGACCCGACCCGACCCGACCGTTTGGGGTTCTCACGTACCCTCTCGATTATATGCCATATGCACCACACTTTAATGTCCCGCCCGCCCGACCCGACCCGCCCGTTAGGGTTCGCCCGCCCCGACCCGACCCGACCCGCCCGTTAGGGTCCGCCCGACCCGACCCGACCCGCCCGTTAAGGCTCTCGCGTGCACACTCGATTATGCACCACACTTTAATGTCCCGCCCGCCCGACCCGACCCGCCCGTTAGGGTCCGCCCGCCCGTCCCGACCCGACCCGCCCGTTAGGGTCCGCCCGACCCGACCCGACTGTTAGGGTTCTCGCCTCGAGAACCCTCGGGGTCTCTCGCATGCCTCTGCCCGCAGCCGCCTTCCGGCTCCGCTCGGGGCTTTGCGTTTTCGCCGGAATGTCCAGGCTTGACGCCATGCGCCCCTTCCCGGTTCGCAAGCGGCCCGCTGCGGCCGTCCCTGACGGCAGTGGCCCTGCCCGCCGAGGCCGCGCGGCTCCGGGCCCGGCGCCCGCAGCGCCGCAGGCGATCGACGTCCCCGACTCTCCAGACGCGGCACCGCCTGCCCCTGCACAAGCCGCGGCTGCCCCAGCGCTGCCGACAACTTACCTGCTGCCAACAAGCCGGGGGGGCACGAAACTGGTGCACGAAGCATACACCTTCCAGTTCAAGCATGTCATGAAGCATTCGGAGTGGCACTGGTCCTGCGGGACCGCTGGCTGCAAGGCCAGCTGCCGCTCCCTCAAGACGGGCGGCGGCCTCAGCGCTCGAGTGGTGCCCGGACAAGGTGGCGGCGCTGCAGGTGAAGGCGAAGGTGCGTAAGGCGGCTAAGGCACAGCCTCTGGCACTGGCGGTCTCCTTGGCGGCCACGGCGCTGGTGGACCTCACCGAGGACGCTGTCGAGGGCGCGCCGTCCACAGAGGCCCTGAAGAGGCTCGTGTGGAACGTCCGGACTTGGGACGACTAGCGCCGCCGGGCGGAAGGGGAGGCCAAGGGCGAGTTCGCCTGCCTCCACTCCCTTCGGTGGCCCAGCCTGCTGCAGGTGCAGGGCACGGACCCCGTGCCCTACGACAGCGGTCCGGGGGACTCTAGGATGGTGCTCTTTGGCTCGCCGGCGTGCCTGCGGGCGCTGCGTTCCTCACAGGCGCATCTGGCCCTCCTCCTGCTCCTCCTCCTCCTCCTCCTGGTCGTCGTCGTCCCCGTATTCCTCCTCCTGTTCCTGGCCGTCGTCCTCGCCTTCGTCGCCCCGTCCCTCCGTGCGAGGTCTGGTTCGCAGACGGGACGTTCAAGATCGCCCCGCTGTTCTGGCCGCAATTCTACACAATCCATGGCTCCGTGAACGGATTCACCTTTCCGTGCGTATACGCACTTCTCCCTGGAAAAACGAAGGCCGTCTACAAGGCGCTTTGGTCCACGCCGCCCACCTCGCTGCCCTGGACACGTTCCCCCGGGAGCACGTCCAGGGCTGCTTCTTTCACTTTAAGCAGGCTCTGCACCGGAGGCTCAGGCTCTCGGACTTCAGACCCGCTACGTGGAGCAGGCGGACTTCCGCTCCCGGATGCCCCAGCTCGGGGCTTTAGCTTTTCTGCCCGCCGGGGCTGTCTACAACGAGTTCTGCAAGGTCGCAGAGACGTTTGCGCCGGACGAGGTGGGGCGGAGGCCCCGGCCAGGCGCCGCTGTTTCCGCCCATGTTCTGGTCCGTCCACAACCCCGCAAAGTGCGGGGACTGCTTGACAACCAACAACGCTGAGATGTTCCACCAGAGGTTCGCCACCCACCTGGTACAGAACGCCACGCGCCCCGCTGCGCTGGCGTTCTCGATGTCGTTGAGGAAGCAGCAGGCGATCGCCAACAATGGTCGGCCAGGGGGCCCGGCGGAAGGCGGGTGCGAGGACCGTCGCCCGGACCACGACGCTGCAGCGCCACGTGCGGACGTACTGCGCCAACTTGCTGGTGCCAGGGGCCGCGCCCGACCTGCTCCGGGCCGCGGCCGCCGTTTACCAGCGCGAGTGAGCGCGGGCGCGGAGGAGGAGGAGGAGGAGGAGGAGGAGGAGGAGGAGAAGGATGAGGAAGAGGAGCAGGAGGAGGAGGAGGGGGGACGACAGGAGGAGGAGGAGGAGGCGGAGTGAGGCAGGATTGGAGGAGGAGGAGGAGGAGGAGGAGGAGGAGGAGGAGGACGAGACGGAGGAGGACGAGGACGAGGAGGGCCTGAAATTTGCCCAGAATCCGCCTTTGGTCCAGAGCGGAATTTCGGACCCAAGCTCCGGTAATCGCAGTTCCCTGGTAGAAACCGCCCAGGCTGGGGAGGAGGAGGGGGAGGAGGAGGGAGAGGAGGAGGAGGAGGGGGAGGAGGAGGAGGAGGAGGAGGAGGAGGAGGAGGAAAAGGAGGAGGAAAAGGAGGAGGACGAGGAGGAGGAGGAGGAGGAGGAGGAGGAGGCGAGCAGCCTGCAGGAGTTTTCCGAGAAACCGAAAAACCCTGGACACATGAAACCCCTAGCCACTTAAGGCGGGAGGGGGAGGCGAAACCTCAGAAAGTAATGCCGAAAAAAGTTCAAGCGCGGGGGGGCAGCGGGGCCCCCGTCTTGGGGTGAAAGCCCCGCTCCACCAGGTCGGCCTTCCTCTTCTGGTTGGCCCTGGTGGCGGGATTGGAAGACGGCCCCACGCACTTCGAATTCAGATTCGAGCGTCCGCTCCACCCCTCCTCCCCCGACGACGAGGCCCCACACTGGGTGCAGCAAACCATGGTCCCGTGGGTGACTAAAACGTGTTTTAGCTCCCTGAAAGCCTCGAGCCCGTCTGGTGGTTCCCCTGGCGGCGCAGGCACGGACCCCAGGACCTCCTCAGCCGCCGCCAGGGCCTCGGACACGCACGGACCCGTAACAGGACCCCTGAAACCGTGGACCACCAGACCGGGCTTCGAGAAAAAACACCGCGCAGCCCACGCCTTGGTGGGCAGCGGCTCACGTTCGCCATTCAAAAGATGGGCGAGGTGCCCGTCAGTGCGGGCAACACACAAACATCTGCGGCACCGAACCTCCATCGTCGGCTCGACGCGAACAAGGTCGTGCGACATTAGCTTGAGAACACGCGGCCCGACTGCACGGGGACGCTGGGGAACGGCCCCGGGCGGATCGTGCCAGAGGTCGAGATCGACCGCTCGGCTTGCCGCCCAAGAGACAAACTTCAGGATCGCCTTGGCACGCTGGAGCTCCGACGAGAGGTACTCCGCGTGGAAAGACGACACGGCGTGCGCTGACGCCCCGAGCTTGGCGAACCAGTCGGCCCACAGATTCCCCACCCACCACCTGAGAGAGATCCCAAGGGAGAGGGCCTCCTCGGGGCTCTTGTGGGCTGGGACCCGGCTAAATCTAGGGGGCTCTCTGGAACCTACCGCCCCGAAAATGAGCCTCCAAATCCGGGCATGCTTGCCTCTGGAGATCTCGAGGGCGGGGTCCCAGGACGAGCCCTCAGACACCAAACTGATCAGATCACTCACTATGTACTGGGTGGCTGGCGCATGTTGGACGAGACGCAGCACTGACCACCTCTCTGCTCTGCCGACAGTCTGGATGCCTGGGGGAGGTCCGTACATCGCGCGAGCTGGCAACAAGTCTTCATCGATCTGGACTGCAGACCACCCGCAGCGCGTTAATTCAGGCTGCGCCGACTCGAAGCCCGAGCCATCAGTACACGACTCAGGGCCCCACGCAGCAGCCTCGGCATCGCCCCAGAAAAAAGGTCGGAAGTTCGTTCTCCGCAGCCGTCACCGTGAACGCGTGCGGCGCGCACGGGAGACCGCGCCCGCATTCCAGGTCGTCAAAGTGGCACGTCGAGCCGAGCTCTGCCAGCATGGCTCTCGTGGCCCCGAGGGCCTCAGGCAGCGGGGGGAGAGAACTCCCAGGCGGCACCTCCAGCAGCTTCGGGCAGCCCAGCCAGATGTGCCCGTAGTTGCCGTACTCGGCCCCGCACGCCCGGCAATGCAGTTTGCTGTAGCCGCCCACTGCTGCCCGCCTCTCAGGAGTCAGGTAGCGGCCAGACCACAGCATCTGCAGCGCGCCCAGCTGCCTCGGCGGCAGCGCCCGCAAGCCTAGGCGAATGCCTCGGACCCACACCTGCTCGGTGCCCGAGGCCAGGTGCATGTGCCCAAGCAGCCTCTGCGCCTGCCACCGCTCGATGGACCTCATCAAATGGTGGCGCAGGTCCTCTGGCGGCACGCGCAAGAGCGAGTGCACCTCGCTCGTGTCGGACCTCACGTGGGCCGAAGAGAGCATCTCCCAGCCCAGCCTCTGCAGCGACAGCCAGGTGGATGTGAGGGGCCCGCGCGCCTTCCCGAAGGTGGTGGACTCGAGTTTGGCGTGGGCCACGTCCCAGGCCCTCTGCAGCCTCGCGCCAGAGGCGCGGCCGTCCCACAACCAACCAGCGTACCGCAAAATCAACGGCACCGAGACGTCGTATATCGGGTCGTACTGCGGGCTCGGATGCGTCAGCAAGTAGGCCGTGCATCCAGAACCAGGCTTCCGCCCGTTCAGAGTGGCCCCAGTATGTCGGAGAAAACGAAGCCGATGGTCCGCCATGCCGCTGACGCCCTCGCCGTGGGTGACCGACGGGGCCAGGCCAGTGCGCCACAGCTGCGCCG
The DNA here is from genome assembly GCA_963575745.1 of Prorocentrum cordatum. Lineage (NCBI taxonomy): Eukaryota > Dinophyceae > Prorocentrales > Prorocentraceae > Prorocentrum > Prorocentrum cordatum. The sequence continues at coordinate 79,483 of CAUYUJ010014663.1, forward strand.
CCTTGCGCCCCGCTCCGCGGGACAACATGGCGAGTCGGCGGCCCCTCGCAGAGAGAGCTGCCACGCGAGCCGCCTCCTGACGCCGGAACACCCTCGGCCCATGGTGCTCGTGGCCGAGGTTGCGTATCGCCCGCCTCGGGCGCAAGCCAATCTGCAGCGCCCGCGCCCGGAAGCGGTGCGCGAAGCGCGCGCGGTTGAAGATCAAGCCCGACTTGGCTTGCTTGACCCGCATGCCGAGGGCCTGCACGCAGCGCGTCAGCTCGACGGCGGCCACCTTGAGCTGACTAGCCTCCGCCTCACGAGGCCCCACGAAATGCAGAGTAATGTCGTCCATAAGCTGCCGGGGCCGCACGTTGGGGCACATCTTGCTGAGCCTCGCCATCGCGCGGTGAGTCAGCACCAGCAGCGCCGTGGGAGCGCGAGTGCACCCCGCCAGCACGCCCTGGAAGACCAGTATGGCCAACGACAGGCTGGGCCCTACCCGAACTCTGCGAGGATGGTGGTAAAGCTCGATCATCATCCACACCAGCCGCAGGGGGAAGTGGCACTCCCTAGCCTCCAAGAGAAGCTGGCTGCTGTCCACGAGCTCGAAGCACTTGGCCATGTCGCTCCAGGTTCAGGGTGGCCACCTCCTGCTCCAGGTTCAGGTCGAACGCAGAGTCGCTGGAGGTGAAGCGGGAGCGATTGCCCCAAACCCAAGGGGCCGCGTGGGTCTCCTCCCACCGCTGCCCCAGGGGGCGGCGCAGCTTCCCCCGCGCGCGCGTCAGTGCCCCCGTCCGCCTTGCTCAACTGCACGAGCTCCGTCTCCACGCGACCGTCGGGCCACGTGCCCAACCTCTCGCAAGCCTCCAGGAGCCGCGCGATCGCCTGCAGACCCTCGTCCGACACAAAGTAGAGGGACTTGGGCGCCAGGCGGGTGGGGCCACGGGCGGCGGTGCCCGAGTAGCTCCAGGTAGCCGCGCGCATGTCCTGGAGGGTGGTCGGCGGCAGCAGCTCCCACCGGTCGAAATCGGCCGGCCTGGGCAACCACGCCGCGCCGTGGTGGGACCAGACGTCCTCCGCGTCGGCCACCGCGTAGGGCTGCACATCCCCCTCCAGCTGGCAGGGCATCAGATCGCACATGGCCGCCGCCAGCTTCAGGCCGCCGAGTTGCTCCTGCAGCCGCTGCCGAACGGCCTGGAGGTGAGTCATCCACCTCCTGGCCAAGACCCATGGTCGAACTGACCCGTCGCGATAGCGTCGTCGTCGCCGTGGCCGCCATCGCAGAAGTTGCCGCCGCACCTGGATAGTCCCCGCACGTCCCGAATGAGCCTTAGCCTGGGGCCCGACCTTGTCCCAGCGCGCGCAGAGCTCGGCGTCGACGCCGTGCAGGACGGCGTCCCACAGCTGGACCAGCCCGTCGGACTCCGTGACAACCTTGGCCTCCGCCGTAAGGGGCCCCCAGTCATAGGGCGGCCTGGCACACCCAGGAGGGGGAAGCGCCGAGAACGGCTTGGGCTCGTCGGCCACCCTGCACCAGGCTGGGTGATCAGAACCCCGCATCCGCAAGTGCACGGGGCGATGCGGGTCTAAGTCGGAGTCGAGCTGCACGGTCACTTGGCGATCGAGCCTGGGCACCAAGTTCGACGACATTGCCATAAAGTCGATGATGGAGCCCTCCCCCTGCACGCAGGTAGCGTCCTCTGGGACAAAGGGGATGGCACGAACCGACAGCAGCGCGTCACGAAGCCCCTCCACGTCGGAGGCCATATTCCAATCGCCCATGATGACGAAGTCCTCGCCCCGGGCGTTGAGCTGGCAGCAGTACTCTAAAACCTTCCACAGCACCTCCAAGTTGGGCCCCGCAAAGCCCACAGAGTCAACATAATAAAGGCTGATGCAGACTATGCCCTGCGGGATGCCCCAGTGGACCCGAGCAGCGGCTGCACGGCCAGGAACCAAGGTCCCGTCGGCTAGGCCAGGGGCCGTGGTGAGGGACACGAACGACGGGACCAGCACCGCGGCGCCACTGCTTGTGCACTGCGCGTCCGTGTCTAAGCCAGCCGTCCAGGCCCCGTGCCAGCCCAGATCGGCCAGGCGATTCTGCATCTCGCCCAGCCTGGCCTGAGGAATGCGGTGAGGAGGAGGAGGAGGAGAGGAGGAGCGAGGAGCGAGGAGCGAGGAGCGAGGAGCGAGGAGCGAGGAGGGGGAGGAGGACGAGGACGAGGACGAGGACGAGGACGAGGAGGAAGAGGAGGAGGAAGAGGAGGGCCAGGAGGAGGAGGAGGGGGAGGAGGAGGAGGAGGAGTAGCGTGGAGGAGCGAGGAGGGGGGGGAGGAAGAGCAGGAAGAGGAGGAGGAGGAGGAGGAGGAGGAGGACGACGACGGCGACGGCGACGACGCCAGCGACGGCGGCGGCAGCGGACTCGGCGAGACCAGCCCTGGCGAAACCAGTGTGCCAAACCACCAAAACGAAACCAGCGCCGGCGAAACCAGCGTCGGGCGAAACCAGCGCCGGCGAAACCAGCCCCGGCGAAACCAGCAGGGCGAAACCGGCCAGTGCCTTGGCGACATCTTGGGTGCCTCTTGTCTCGGGCACTCTTGGGAGCCTCGGTGGCCATCGTGTGGCCATCTTGGAGGTGATCGATCGAAGAAGGGTCGGGGGTCAATTCGCCCCCCTCCCCAGGGCGCCAACACCGAGCCACAATTATATATATATATATATATAGAACCAGTGGTTTGCGTCTTCCTTCTCGCCGAGGCCGTTTGGACGCTCCGACGCTTCGCCGAACGCTTCGTCCAGGTCCAGGGGGAGTTGGTAGGGGAAGGGGTTAAGACACCTCCCTAGATAGCAAGCCGTCTGTACACCCCTCCCCGAAGGGGAAGAAGGGGGATGGAGGAGGAAACTCCTGAAACGACTCGCGCCACAACGGGCTGGTGGGATGCCTCCAGGTAGGCTGCTGCTCGCTCGTCTTCTGTGTGGCACGAGCTGGCCAGATTTGCGCCAACTGGGTCGAAGCACTCGCTCCAGTTGCGGTGATGTGGCTAGGGACGCCAGGGGACAGCGCCCCGCCCAAGAACAAGAGAGCAGGGGAGGTGAATGCGCAGGGGGCTGGGAGTCGAGAGCGGCACAAGGATAAGCGCAGAGGAGGGCGGCGCATAGGGGAGGGAGGAGGAGGGGGAGGAAAACGTTCAGATTGGTTCTTCGGTAGATTCGGCCGTAGGAGGTTTGTTTCGTTCACGAGGGTCGTCTAACATGGATAATCAGGGATGGAGCACTTGCCAGGATTGAGCCTCAGAAAGATCAGGGGAACAGATTTCAAACGATTTTCTTTGCCCGAAGACCCCGACCGTGGATAGGATCAGGGTATTTCTCTTATTGTGAGGGCCTCACGCCTGGTGCCGCCGACCCCGAAGGCGAGACCAACCCCGGGACTCCTGCCAGCGATCCCCCCTGGGACTCCCCGCTGGGACCCTGGGGGGAGGGGGGCGGTAGTCTGACCCGGACCCCCCCACCCCCACCACTCCCCCGCGGCCCCCTCCTCCTCCTCCTCCCTCCTCCTCCTCCTCCTCCTCCCTCCTCCTCCTCCTCCTCCTCCTCCTCCTCCTCCTCCTCCCCTCCTCCTTCTCCTCCTCCCTCCTCCCTCCTCCCATCCCCATCCCCATCCCCCCATCCCCCCGACAGGGAAGGTGAAAGGGAGGGGATCTCTTTGGGACTGACGGTGACGACGACGACGACGACGACGACGACAGCGTCTCTCACACGTCGAAGGGTCGGCGGACTTTTATGTTTTGTTCCTGATGCCTCCAGGGGCATCGCCAGAGATCCAGACGGTGTTGCCCCTGGAGATCTCCCGAGGGCTCCAGGGGGGGAGGGAGAAAGGGAGGGTGTGAGTGGTGGAGGGAGGATTTGGGGTACAGTCGGTGCGCTGGAGAAGGAACCCTTTTCGTTGTGGAGGGGCTCCGTGTTCCTTAATTGTTTCACAGCTTGCCTCAGGGTTCCCTTATGTTTTCGATGGGAAACCGAAGTCTAACTTGTGGAAAAGAGGGGCCTCGCTCCTTACTTGGGGCTCCTTAGGTCAACGCCCCGTCTGTAATCAGGTAAAGCGGGGAGGGAAAGGGGGGGGAGAGGGGGAGCGCGCGGAGGGCGGGGGAGACGAGCAGAGGTGCCTTTTGAGGGGAGGGCAGGCGCAGGGAGGGGCGCCGGCCTCCGAGGTCCCACGGTGCGCCTCGTCAAGGGCGAGTACTCCATACCCGTCGTAGTCGACGACATGGACGAGCAGGAGAAGGACGCTGAGGGGGGAAAGAAACACAGACATAATTAATCTTCGATTCCCAGGAAAATATGGGAAAATATTGGAGGTTGGGGGGAAGACAGAAACCCAGAAAATATTTGAAAATATGGGGGATCCTTTTATTTGTGCGTATTTATTTGTGCGTCCCAGGGCCCCTTCAGACGCAAGGGCGTCGGCAGCGCGCCCCAGGGGGGAGGCGAGAGGGGGAGGGGCCTTTCCAGAAGGCTCGGCGGGCATCTGGCCTTCTGAGAAGCTTGCCGAGGCAGTTCCGAAGACGCCGGCGGCTTCTGAGAAGGCCGGAGGAATTCTGAGAAGCCCCGCCGCCTTCTGAGAAGGCTTGCCCCTCTCATGTCCCCCCTCGGCGCGCCGCCGAGAATGGGAACGACGACCGACACCAGTGTCTGTCCATCTTGAGAAGGGCTCGCTGTCGGTGTCGCTGCGGATGATGTGGACTCGAGACGACACATCGCCTGACAATTGTGGCCGATGCCCCAGTTTGGGACAGCATGTATTGTTTGGCACGGTACCAAGTTTCTCCGTAACGATTTCGGGCGTGTTTGGCATACTCCGATTCTTTTCATTCCGGATCATCTTTCTTGTCCACTTCGTTCGGCTTGTCTTTCTTCACCAGCTTTTCCATAACCCCTCTCCGACAGGCTGGGGAACATTAATCCGACCGCAACACCGAGGCCCGAACAACGGCTGAAAGGCAAATGCACGCGGGAGCCCCTTGGGCGTTCGAAGGGAGTGGATGGATCTTGGTTTGGCCTCCGCTTCGGCTTGGTCTGGCCTGTTTTTGCAGGGCGCCCCGCCTTAGACATCCTCAGACCTTTCCTGGTTTGGGCCCTGGTTTGGTCCGATGTTGGGCCAGCCTCGCTTGATACGTCCTCTCAATGTTCCTGGATTGACATGTTTTCGGCGCGGTTTCCCCTTGACACGCATTCACAATTAGCCTGATGTGTCCTGGTTTCGGCGCGGTTTCCTTGAGACGTCCTCGCAGCTTGACTGGTTTGGCTTGGTCTTGGTTTGGGTGCGTGTTCGCTTGATACGTCCTGGCGATGTTCCTGGTGTGGGGCCTGGTTTGCGTGCGGTTTCGCTGGAGACAACCTCACCAGTCTCAACAATTTGCGCATCCGCAACAGTCCGCCCAGGAACGATGCCCAGGGAGACGTTGCATCATCTGGAGAGCTCGGAGAGCTTCTGTGCGCTCTTCTGACTAGGGGGAAGAGGTAGGTAGAAGGGTCAAGCTACTCACACACAATAAGCCGTCTGGTTCATTCCCACCCGCCCTTCCAACACGTCAGCAGCACTCGAGTCTCAGCATGGACAGGGGCCGCCATCGGGAACCAATGCAGACGCCAGCCAGGTGAGGAAAGCCCGCGAGGTGCGCCGCACATGCCAGCTGCACCAGGAGCGCCACATTAGGCATTATGTCGACCCTCTTACCGTCCCTGTCAAAAACCAATGCAAAGTGACGGCGGACTTGCTGTGTCCAGGTGTGTGCCCACCATTGTTGTAAGTCTTGCCGCTTCGCGTATCCGCACCACCGTGTGCCCGGCGTGCACTTCCTTTCCTCCCCTCTTGCATACGAATGCTGCAGCGGTTAGCTGCCATACCGGGGTGCCTACCGCGCCTGGCGTGCACTTCCCCTCCCTTCCTTTGTTTTACCGTGTTTATTCCGCGCGGCTGGGGTTGCCGCCAATACTGCTGTCTGATGGTGCTCTGACAGCCTGAATTCCATGCAAGGACCACACTGGAAATGGGCGGTCAGGTGGCCCCTGGCCTGCTCCTGGCAGGTGTCGGCCTCCACTGGTGACCGGAGGGTCCAGTGGGGCCTCGGTACGAATTCCATGCATGGATCACATTGGGAATGGGAGGTCAGGTGGCCCCTGGCCTGCTCCTGGCTGGTGTCGGCCTCCACTGGTGACCGCAACCGTTCAGTGGGGTCTCGCACGCTGCCGACCTCCACGGTGCCAGGCCTTCGGCATGTGTGGGTCGGTGCGCCCGCCGGCTGTTTCTCCTGCGAGGGCTTCGCTTTCGACATGTGCCACTGCTGTGCAAACAAGAGGTGTTGCCGTTTGCAGTCCTTTCTGTGACGAGGTTGCCCCTCTTCACTTTTGCGCTGGCGCGATGCAGTTGTGTCGCCCACGGCACAGACGTCGTCCGGGTGTGCGTGTCGGTCCTGCTCGTCTCTGACCGTGCCTTGTGCCGACTCACACCGGGTGATTGACCTTTGCGTGTTTATGGTCGCGCCGCCGCGCCATTTTGGCTGCGCTTACTTTTACTTGCTGGTCGCCACCGGGATCTCCACGCCACCGGGTTGGGAGTTTTTTTTTTTCTGGCCCTTTTTCTGAGTGGCTGCCCGCGCGTTCGGTTCGCTTGCCTCTCTCGTCTTGTTGCCTAGTCGCGTCCCGACTAGTGTTCGGACGGTTTTCGGCCTGCTTCGCGAGCCCGCAAACCAAAAAGTACCCGCACCAGCCTGGCAGCGCCTCGCCCTGCTCCGCTCCGTGGCGGGCGTTGTTCACTTCGTTGTTTTTCTCATTCGTTGTGGCGCGGCCCGCCTTAGCGTGCTCGGCGTTCGACTTGGCTTCGCGCGCCAGCGTACCAAAAAACGTATCCCCACCCCCCGCCCATTTAGAAACGATGCCCAGGCGAGTTGCCTGTCCAAGTCTGTTCGGGTGTCTCCTGGGTGCCTTGTGGAGGCGTTTTGGATCGGCGAGGGGGCCTCTTGGCGGCCCCGGGTGCGTCTTTGAGCGTCTTGGGTGCCTCGGGGGGCCTCTTCGGCCCTCATGGGGGTCTGTCGGGCGCCTGCCTCTTGGGTGCCTTTGGGGCGCCTCTTGGGGCCTCCAGGGCGCTTCGTGGGGCCTTGTTGAGGCGCTCCTGGGAGCCTTAAGGGCGCTCGTAGGGGCCATCTTGGAGGAGATCGATCAGTGAAGGGGGGAGCTCCAATTGGGGCCCCCATTTGGGAGCGCCTCAAATCGCATTTTGCGCCGATCTTGGGGCGCTCTGGGAGCGCCCCTGGGCGTTCTTAGGGCCCTTTTGGAGCTCTCTTGGGCCTCTCTTGGGCCCTCTTTGGGGCCATCTTGACGCCTCGGAAGGCCATCGAAAGCAAAACGGCGAGAGGGTACTGGAACCACGCGACCTTTCTAGAACTCCGGCGCTCCAGTGCCGCACAGTAAGCACCCTAGACGGTGCACATGTACGGGAATGCTCAGTTATCAGTGCTAGGTTTTGAAAGATGTTTGCCTCTTGGCGGCCTCTTGGAGAGGTTCTGTGGCCACTTGGGGCCGTCTTGGAGCGACATTTTGGCTTCTTGAAGCATATTGAAAATCATCTTGAGCCATCTTGGGCCATATTGAGCCATCTTGGAAGTCAGCTTTGGGTCTCTCCGGCCGTCTTGGAGCCATCTTGGACCCTCCAAACCATTTCGAAACGCCCCCATCCAGGTCCAGGGGAGGGGGCAAGGGGGAGGGGTAAACCTCTCCCCGAAAGGGAAGAGGGAGGGGTGGAGTAGGGATCGCGCTAATCGACCTGCGCCCTGATGGCCGGTGGGATCTGTTCTGCTCCGGTGCCGCCCATGGCGCGCTGCGCGCGCCAGCGAGGGGAGTCCAGCACCAATCCGCGGAACCCGCGCGGACTTCAAACGTTTACTCTCATGCAGATGCCTCATCCTCGGGAGGAGGAGGAGGAGGAGGAGGAGGAGGAGGAGGAGGAGGAGGAGGAGGAGGGAGCAGAGAGGATGCGGGAGGGTCCGACGCAGGCCTCTGCTCTTGTCTTCCTGGGCAGTGTCTGATGGCCCTGGGGCGGGTAAGCGGACCATGCCACGGGGGGGTCGGGAGCATATTGGGGGCCGCCTCCTCCCGGAGATCGAGGGTCGAGGAGGAGGGATTCTCAGCAACGCGCAGAGGGGGGGGGAGGGGGAGGGCTTCTTAGAACCACCCTTGCTTCTTAGAAGGCGCTGGCCTTGTCTATAGATGTAAGGCTGGCGCCTTCCAAGAAGCAGCCTGCTTCGGAGAAGCCCTCTCCCCTTCCTCCAGCCCCTTGTGCGCGCCGCCAGGATTCGGATGCAGCTCCCCCGAGGTCCAATTCTGACTCTGCCCTGGTCCGAACTCCAGTGGACGCCTGCTGGATCCAGCTGCATGCCGTTGGATCTGGGTTCATTCGGCTGCATCCGCGGCCTCATTTGGCGCAGCAGCCCCCCAGTGGGGCTTATGCGTTGCATACTCCTCCTCAACCCTTCCGACCAGTTGTTGCCTCCCTAGGATCGAGGATGTTTGGGACGCTCTGGGGGCGACTCCGGGGCCTCGGGCGTGTCCGGGGGGGGGGGGGCGGCGCCTCCTCTCGCCGAGCGCGTTCCACGAATCGCAGAGTGCATGCTCCTCGCAGACGTCCAGCAAAAAAAAAGCACACGCCTGCTCCGATGGAGTGTATCGTAGACGTAGAGCCCCCGCGGCGGCTCCAGACCATCTGCGAGCAGCTACCTTGCGAGTCGTGGAGCGCGCTCGCCCATCCTCGAGGAGTTGGCGACTGCGGGCACGATTCATGTCCATATCCAGTGCCTCTTGGACTGTTTTGGAAGCGGCGCCACACGGCCGAGGCGCACTGGATATGGATAAAAATCGAGCCTCTAGGGGGGCAAATTCATCCATATCCAGTGCGCCTCGGGTTTCTTGGGAAGGGAGCTCGAAACTCCATACTGCAGTGGATATGGACATAAGTATTGCCCGCAGCGACCCCCCCCCCACGCCTGCCGCGCAAAAGCTCCTCGTGTCTGCTTCTTCGTGTGCCCCTGGGCCCTCCTGCACCTGTGGAGGACGACCAGTGGAGAGGAAGCATGTTGCCATTTCGCTCCCAGAGGACTAAGACATGTGCTAAACACGTGTCAAACATGTTTGAACACATGTGTATATGTTTCCTACACTGTGTTAAACATGTGTTAAACACATGTCCTAAACATGATTATATGTTTCTTACACTGTGAGCACATTCTAAACTCAAGGACAGGACTGTCAGTGTGTCCATTGTCGTGGCAGCCACAATCCTACACGAGGCGTCGAGCAGCAGCAGGCTCTGGGATGAGGGCGCGGCCCTCTGCGGGCCTCCCCGCCCCGAGGAGATGAAGACCTTCATCAAGGCCGCCCCGGGTGGGGCTCAGAGCTCCCCCGAGCGCCAGAGGTTCGGTCGGGGGTGGGCAGACCTCCGACCCTGACGCGTCGATCAGTGAATTGTCCGTTCTCGGTTCTCGAGAGGACGCCGCGGCCGTCACTTTCCAGGCTCGCGCCCGCCAGGTTCAGGCCCGAGGTCGTTTTCACTAGACCACGTGTTACTGAAGGGAGGTCTGTCCGTCCCCGGGTCGGCACGATCGACACGGATCACAGAAAGCATGGCTCCGAGGACCAACCGGCGATGCGCTGTCCATTTCGAACAGGATGCGCTGCCGGCTTCGCCGCAGATGCTGTCCCTTTGAGACAGGAGGCCGCCCGCCCAACACCGGCCGCCCTGTGTTCTGGGCAACGGTTGTTGGGCGCCGTACGTACCCATGTTTTCCGTACCCATTTCGGGCGGCCGAAGATGTTGTCGAACGTGTCCATGACCCACGGTGTCACCAGTTTTCCGCGCTGTTGTGGGGCCCCCTGGGGCGGTTTGGGCACTATGATGGGTGCCCTGAAGGCCGAAATGGGGCCTCGCAGGTCATCATGGGATCACCTTCTGTCAGGAACACCTTTGCTGGCAACAGCCGAGAGAGTGGAGACGTGGTCGCGGCCCCACATGTTGAGCGTCAAACAGCGCAGAATATGGCGGTGCGCCGTATGCATAGGGGAAGAGCGGGCGCGAAGGGGATGGGGCAGTGAGGAAGGGGGGATGATGGAGGAATGCCTCTCGTCACCACCCCGTGCCCAACCCCCTTGTGATCGGGCTCCTGCCAGCCTGCACAGCAGCCCACCCGTCCGGCCCGCGACGCCACCAGTTTTTGTTGGTCCTCTTGAGCTCGACCAGCCGGATGGACCAAATGTGGACCAGTTGATCGAAACAGGCTACAGTCGGGGCCCTGAAGAAGGAACGCTTTTCGTTGGGGAGGGGCTCGGTGTTCCTTGATTGTTTTACAGTTTGCCTCGGGTTCCCCTTAGGTTTGTGTATGGGAATTCGTAAATTAACTCATGGAAACGAGGGGCCTCGTTCCTTATTTAGGGTTCCTTAGGTCAACGCCCCGACTGTATCCCCCACAGGCGCTGAGCATCGTTGTTTAAAAGGGCCAGCGGAGACAACGACGGCTCCCCCGTTCAGCCCAGGTCCGCTCAAGATCTATACTTGGGCTCCTCCCGATGTCCATCCTGGCCCTTGCGACGAGAAGCCCAGGAAGGATGGAAATGGGCCAGGGTTAAGTCGGGCTTGGTCCTCTACAGGAGGGATACTCAAAGATAGTCAAACAATAGTCTGGGGAGACCACTCTTTGACATTTTTGTTGCACATTCTTGGGGCATTGTGTCAGTATTTGCAAGTGTTCGCCCAAAATCCCCCTGGAGGGGGACAGGCCCGACCTGAGGCCAGGGGGGGGGGGGGGGCGCCGTCGTCTCGACGGGCCCTCCCCCGAGCGGGCCGAACGGAAGGGGGGCGGGGGACCGGGGCAGGCCTTGGCATCGCTCGAACGTGTGCGTTTTTTCCTTCGGCGAGGGCCATCGAGGAGCATCCTCGATCATTTGGCGAGAAAGCCGCGCACGAAACCGAAAAAAAACACGGGGAATGGACGTCCGAGCGATGGCAGGAGGCGGGGGTTGCGAAATCTGCTGCATGCAGCTGGTTTCGGCCCCGCCGCCGGGCCCATTCCACGACGCGCGGGCGCCTCCCGGCGCCGGGAGGCGCTGGGATGATCGGCTGCGTGAGCTGACTCTCTCTACCCTGCCCTTTGCTATTCCTCGGGGGTGGGCAGAACCCCCCACAGTGACACGTCGGTGAGTGAATTGTCCGTTTGCGGTTCTCGAGAGGGCGCCGCGGCCGTCATTCTCCCGGCTTGCGCCCGCCAGGTTTGGGCCTCAGGTCGTTTTCACTAAGCCGCGTTTTACTAAAGGGTGGTCTGTCCATCCCCGAATTCCCCCCCTTTCGTCCCCCCCGATGCGAGGTGAGGCCCCTCGGAGGCCTCCTGGGGTCTGCCAGGGCGGGGGGGCTGCCTGGGAGGTGGGGCCTGTGACGCGGGCCACGCCCGTGGCCGCTCGCGGCCACGGTGCTGGGGCAGGTGATGATGGGCCTGTGTTTCACCACCACCACCAGAAGTTGGAGGGGGAGGGGGTCCTCCTCCTCCTCCTCCACCTCCTCCTCCGCTTCGTCGTCCTCCTCCTCCTCCTCTTCGTCCTCCTCTTCCTCGTCCTCCACCTCCTCCTCCTCCTTCCACCTCCTTCCCATTCCAACTGATGGTAATGGTGGTGGAAAGCATGCCCATCAGGTGACGTCGGACATGGACGCTCAGCGCGCCTTCGGCTTGGCCAGCCGCCACATCATGAGCGCGAAGGACGCATCGTTGGAGGAATAGAAGGTACTCATGCCGCTGCGTGTCTCTCGTTTTCGCCGTTTTTGGGCCTCCTGGGAAGTTCTGGTCAGAACGCATCCCTGGAGAGGTCCGGGGAGTAAGGTGTGTGTGGGGGGGGGAAACAGCGACGCCAGCACCGCCAGTGGTGTCGTCTTCGGCGAGGAGGTCCACGGTGCCTCCCCGAGCTGGGGCCAGGGGACGTCTCGAGCGTGGGCGGCCACAGCTGGGCTCTCCCTGAAGCTCTGGCCAGGACGCAGCCTTGACCAAGTCCTTGGCATCGCTCGGACGTGTGCCTTTTTCCTCCGGCGAGGGCCGTCGAGGAGCATCCTTGGTCATTTGGCGAAGAAAACCGCGCACGAAACCGACAAAAGCACGGGGGATGGACGTCCGAGCGACGGCCAGAGTCTGGGGCTCGACCCGAAGAGGTCGGGCCCCAGGCCTCGTCCAGAGGCTCGAAGCCAGAAAGCATGCAGAAATGCTGTATTGCTTGCTCCTGGCTGCCGTTTTTCGGGCCCGGGGAGCGTCCACCCACGAGTCGGGCCGAGGGTCGGAGGGCCCGAGGAGCCTTGGAGAGCTGATTTTTCGTCGGAGGTCTGGGGAGGCGCCCCCTGGACAGCGCCGTTGGCGCTCTCGTCGCTCCTCCTCCTCCTCCTCCTCCTCCTCCTCCTCCTCCTGCTGCCCCTCCTCCTCCTCCTCCTCCTTCCCCTCCTCCTCCTCCTCCTCCTCCTCCTCCTCCTCCTGCAGCGAATAGGGCCCGGGCCCCCCTCGAGGATCGGGTTTCCCCGCACGTTTTTGGTTCACTTTGGCAGCCTCTGGGAGGCTTCTCGTCGCCACGGCCGGCTTGCTTCCGAACCTCGCCGACACGCAACCCTGGAGAGGTCCAGCGGACGGGGGGGGAGGAGGGGGGTCGAGGAAGACCCATGCCCCTCGCGTCGTGGAAACGTCAAGGCCGACGCTTTGTTTGCATGATATTGCATCTGGGTGCCCTTGTGGGGACCTCGGGGCCGCCAGAAAGCGTAGCAAGCTCTTCTTGTCGGGGGCATCGGTTTCGCTCGCCTGGAGGAAGGAGGAGGATCGAACAAAGCGCGACAGAGGGTTACCCTGCAGGGCCCGTCGGATCTACTTGTAAGGCGGTCCTGTAAAGGCATCACCGTCGAAGGATCGGTAAGTCGACATCTCGCCTGCGGCAGCAGTTGGCGGAAGGCTGGCGGAACCAAAGCGAGGGGCAGTGGCAGGGGGCAGTTAGAACGGGGTGCGACGGGGCGAGCTGTGTCCATTGAGTGCGGCTCAGTGTGCCAGGCCGGCAAGCCATTGCAAGCCCCTCATGTTGTGTTCGAGTGTTCCCGCGTGCTTCGCCCGACCAACTCACGTAGTGCAAGTAAGAACGCATGGCCCTTCGTCCCACATTCTCACGCTCGTTCCGTCCCTGCGCTGGCCAAAGAATACAACGTGCATCCGGCCCGTTGGGCCAGCGAATGGTGTTCTATGTGCCAGTGGGTTTCTCCAGCCCTGCGGGTGCTGCACAGGGCCAGAAGGGAAGTTTGTTGCAAAGGGGCGCGAACAGACAGCAGGGTGCGCCAAGGGTGGGAGAGCGCGAACCCCAGAACGCACTGCTCACGAAGGCAGCCCCTCTCTCCGTTAGAAGCGAATCGTCTCCACGCCCTCTGCGCCACCTCCCTCCGAAAACCCGCCTACCTCCCCCCCTTCCTCTGACTCCCGTTCGCCTGCCCCTGCCGCCTCCGGCGACACCCTCGCGTTCCCCTCTACAGGTGCACGACGTGAATACTACTCTCCTCTCGCCCCCGCAGACGCCGGTAAGGTGTCCTGGCCTCCTCCTCGTAATGTTTAACACAGGGTGCCGCCGAGTTGATGGTTCATATGTTTTATTCCAATCCGAAAGTTTGATTTTTTCAGACTGGCACCCCCGCTACAGCGTTGGCTCCGTCGTGCCGCTCTCAGCTCTTCCAAATCATGCTCCCGCTATAGCGCTGGCCTCATGTCATGGGTTCGGTTCTTCCAAATCTTGCTCCTGCTGCAGCGTTGTTTTCGTTTCCGCGCAACCAGCTCTTCAAATCGTGCTCCTACTGTAGCGCAAGTCTCATTTCTGCGGCTTCGGTCCTTCAAAATCGTGCTCCCGCTGCAGCGTTGATCTCATTTTGCGCTTCGCGTTTTCCAAACCATCTCTTTGGATTCCCCATCCTGTGTCATTTCTGGCTTCCCTCTGAGCTTGCTGCCGAAAGAAGTCGCGTTCTCTACGCGAAGCCATGCTATGCCGTGCTATACCATTTCTCGCGCACCCTCTCGGGATTAACTATTGCCCTGTTCGGCATTAGAGAGGAGATCTACGCAATGGTAGGGGATGGGAGGGAGGGGTAGGACATCAGAAATGACGCTTGCGCACCTAGCTTGCCCCCCATCTCCCCCAGCCCTTACCTTCTCTTTTGTTCTCCTGCTCCTCCTCTTTCCCCCCCTTCCTTCGAAGGGAGGGTTGAGAGGGGGGACAACGAAGGGAAGGGGAGAGGAGGAGAAGGGAGGGAGGGGAGGATGAAAGTCTGATAAGAGCCCCCGCCCCTGCCTCCCCAGACCTCGACGACTTCACACTTTCGAGCCTCAGGCCTCGCGTACCTCTCGACCCCGTCTCCTGGGGCAAGACTTCCTGAGTCGTGCTCTGACTGCCCCGGGGCCCGACAACGGCCCCCCGAAGACGAGATCCTTCGGCATCCCAGATAAGCTCTGAGCACATGTGGTCGGAGGTTCGCGCCGCATCGCCGATTGCGGCTCGCTGTGGAGCCAGATTTTCTCACGGCGACGTCGCCGATGCATTGCTTGCATCGCCGATGTATCGACGATGCGGCGCGATCCTTCGACACCATCGCAGCCTCCGGAGGCCTGGGTCCATCATAGACGCTTCGCGTAACCCCATTAGTCTTCTCGCCGCCTGACCGTTGTCGCGCGGCCGCGACCGAAAAAAGTAACCCCATTCGCTGTCGACGGCGCCCTCTTCTGAGCGGCAGCGAGGCCCGCCTCCTGTTCGTTCCCCCCCCCCCGCTGTCCTCTCGTCGCCTCCTTTCCTTCCCCTGGCAGCTCGTGGCTTGCCTGCTGCGACCTTTGACGGCGCCCGGCGTCCTCCGGTGCGCTCGCGATCACAAGAGTGGCCCCGTCAAAAGTCCAGGAACGATGCCTAGACGAGTTTTGCCCTGATCAGGGATGTGGATTAGATTGCAGTGAGCCAGAGAATTGGGTAAGATGTCGTACCCAAAGAGGGTGAGGATGAAGAAGAAACCGGAGGAGGAGGGAGAGGGGAGGAGGAGGCGGAGGATGAGAAGGAGAAGGAGTAGGGAGAGGGGGAGGGGGAGAGGGACGAGGAAGAAGGTGGACCAGGCGGATGATGAAGAGGAGGAGAAGAAGGAGGAGGAGGAGGAGGCGGACTAGGATGACGAGCAGAAAGGCCACAGGCCTCTTGGAAGCCTCTCGTAGTCTCTCGGGATTTCTTTCGAGAGTGTCTTGGAGCCCTCTTGGGGCGTCTTGGGGGTCTCTTGGCAATGGAGGAGGCCTCTTCGGGCGTCTTAGGGCCTCTGGGTGCCTCTTGGGGGTCTCTTGGGAGCCTCTTCGGGCGTCTTGGGAGCCTCTTGGGGGTCTCTTGGGGGCCTCTTGGGGGCCTCTTGTAAAAACAATACAACACACACTCTGCCTCCGAATTCGGAGCATGCGCAGCGAACCCGATGCGGCCCCCCCCCCCATCCCTGTCAACAAACAATACAGGGTCCACTTGGCGGCGGCGGCGGCTGCGGCGGCTGTGGCGGGGGCAGCGGCTGCGGCGGGGGCAGCGATGGCGGCGGCGGCGGCGGCGGCGGTGGCGGCGGCGGCATTGGTGGCGGCAGCGGCTGCGGCGGCGCGGCGGCGGCGGCGATTCGGCAGCGGGGGCGACGGCGGCGGCGGCGGCGGGCGGCGCGGCGGCGGCGGGCGGCGCGGCGGCGGCGGCGGACAGCGGCGGTGGCGGCGGCGGCGCGGCGGCGGCGGCGGCGGGCGGCGGCGGCGGCGGCGGAGGCGGCGGCGGCGGCGGATTCGCCCCCAGGAGCTGTCCATCCTTTGTATCGCCCGACGTTAGCTCCATTCTTTCCTCCGCCTCAGCCTCCTCTGGGCCCCTCCGCACACCTCCGCCGACGTGAGCCATGGGGTCCACGTCCCCAGGGGTCCCGACCTCGTCCCTGGATGCAGGCCTGCGTCCCAGTCAAGGTCCGAGGGTCTTGGGCCCGGTGACGGGTCCCAGGAGCCAAGATCTGGCACGATTTCAGGAGGGAAAGGAACACACAGACACAATGAATCGTCCATTCCCCAGAAAATATGGGAAAATATGGGAAGTGGGGGGGAAGACAAAAAGCCAGAAACTATGGGGAATCTTTTTATTTGTGTGTATTCATTTGTGTGTCCCAGGGCCACTTCACGATTGCCCAGGTTGAACAAATTACGTCGCCAGAGATCTGTGGGGCAGCTCCCCACCCCCCTGTAGGGAAGCCTACTCTCGGAGTCAGACAAGTTTGCTTGCACGGCATTCGACAATATTTCAACATGAGCCTTACTCATCTTTCCCCTGAGGATGGCCAAGGAGTCGCCCGCCCCCCTCCGCGTATTGCTTCATTCGGCACAGGATGATGCCGAGTTCGTTCGTGCAAGATTTTCTAACACGAGCGTTCTCGGCCCTTCAAAATGTTACCCTCGCTGCAGCGTGAGCTTCATAGCTGATCGCGGCTTCGCTCCCGTCGTTCAGACTGGCGTTCTTGCCCCAGCGTCGGCCACTTCTCTGGATCCGTGCTCTTCATCGTTGTTGCCCCCCTCCTTTTTCTTCAATCCGATTTCCTTTTGTCCTCCTGCTCCTCCCTTGCTGTTCGTCCTCGTCCTCACGGTTCCTCATCCTCCTGCTCTTTCTCCTGCTCATCCGCCATTCCTCCTCCGACCCATCCTCATAGATACAGGTGTATGCAGTTTTTCTTTTCCAGTTACGCATAACATGATTGGGTCTGCTTGGGAATTCCAAATCCGCAATGACATGCGTGCGTGGACAGACACAATATCAAACGCAATGGGAAGGCATGGGTTGGAGGGGTACGATGTCAGATATGTTGCGACGCACCTAGCTTCCCCTCCCCCACTCACCCTCATCCGCCGTCTTCTCAAACATCGCTGGGCCGAACCGGCGGCACGTGCGTCTCGACGTGCGTGAAGTCCAGGTTTCCTCTCTGGCCTCGTCACGCCCCTTCCCCCGCTCCCCTGATGCAGGGTAATGTCACCATACTTCAACGACCGTAGACGGGCTAACGGCTATGCAGGTAATTGCGATGCAGGTTTCGGTTTATGATGTTCCAACCTACTTTAGCCTTGTTATTTTGTTCACCAGAAAGAATTTCGAGCACCAAGAAAGTACCGAAATTTGATGGTTTTCACGTGTCGGGCCTTCGGAGGCGATACTCTTTCGACACTGTTTCGATATTGTTCCTGGGTGCTCGAAAGTATTTCTTGGATGTTGTCCGTAAGCACGATGGGGGGCAACATAGGTGTCGGCAGTTTCCGAACGTGTGGCTCACGTTTTCCGACAATTGTTTGTGCCGTGTTTGCTCGATCCGTTCACAAGCAATATCGCCATAAGCCCAGCGTTGGAAAGAAAAACGGTTATTCGCCGACGTGTTGGATGCATCGTTGACGCCTCGACGATGCGGTGCGACCCTCCGACCTCATCTGCACGGAGCCACCTCAGAGGTCCCTCTATCGCCGCCTCTGCCCCCTTGTCCAGCAAGGGAACCCACACGGAGGGCGGAGCGGAGGGAGCGTGGCGAGGCCCCAAAGGAAATGTGGACTTCACGCAAGCCCGGACTCACTTGTCCGCCTCTTCCTTTGATCTGGACGCCCGAAATGGGTACTGAAAGAATGGGTACTATGCCCAACAACAATTCCTGTTCATTCTGAACAGGACTCGCTGTCCGCGCCGCCGCGGCCTGTGTCCATTCGAGACAGGAGGCCGCCCGCCCAACAGCGGCCGCTGTCGGTTTGGGACAACATTTGCTGTTGGGCATTGTACCCTTTCCTTTGTACCCATTTCGGACCCCTACCCCCCACGATTTCTGAGGGGGAGGGTGGGGTTCACTTCGCTCGGGAGCTCCCGAGCGAAGTGAACCCCACCCTCCCCCTCAGTAGTCGTGGGGGGTAGGGGTAGGGTTCGCATGTGGCCCCCTATCTGACGCCCAGGCAGTGCCCGCCAGCTGTGGACGCTCCGCTGCCCTTTGTCGGGTCATAACTCCTCTCTCGGGCGACCGTTCGGGATGATCCGGGCACACACCCGGAATGCTCTCGGCGAGGCGGAGTTCCTGGAAGTCTGGAGGCAGGAAAGGAGTGTGGCAAAGCTCAGCCACGCGCAGAGGGGGGTGGGGGGAGGGGGGAGGGCTTCTTAGAAGCACCCTGCTTCTTAGAAGGCGCGGGCCTTATCTATAGATGTAAGGCAGGCGCCTTCTAAGAAGCAGCCTGCTTCTAAGAAAAGAAGCCCTCCCCCTCCCCCCACCCCCGTGTGCGCGCCGCCAAAAAGCAGGCTGTGGTGCCAAGGCTGAATGTGGCGATGCTACCGCTCTTAAGACAGCATCCTCAGTTCCACGATTGGCACCACACCCCTTGTCCTATCTCCAGAGGAAGGCATCCTGAGGCTGCAAAGCCTCCGAGGGCCGACGGAAACGCTGCCCCCTAGAAGAGGCTTTGTCGTATTGCGTCCTCTTGCGACGGACCTGGGCGAGGGCCCCCAGAGGCCGAAAATCGCAACACATTGTCCGTCGTGTTTTTGTTCGCGACATCGCGCTGGTGATCCGCTGCTCGTACGCAGCGGCATGCTCTTCGCCAGCACCCCCCCGCCGACCTACGTTGTCTGATCGGGTTCCGTCTTTCTCTCTCTTGGATTCTCGTCTCTTGCCCGTGTGTTTTGTGTCCGTGTTAGTTTCTGGTGCAGCCCACCGCTCGCTATGACCAGCGCCTGACCGTCTCCCACACCTTGGCGCGCGCGGACTCAGAGAAAGTGGTTGTTCACGTGGCGAGGGAGTCTGGGTCCTTCTCCCCTGCTAGTATGCATCCCTTTGGGCGTTTCATTCTGCATAGGCGCAGGTACCTCCCTTGTTGAAGAACGGGCCTACTCTGGCCATATCTCATTCAATGCGGCTTGACCCCGCTTCTATCCGTTTCAATCCCGCTGAATCCAGCCTGGTCTCAGGCTCGATCTGACCCAATCGTGTTGCATTGTTCTCCAATCGGGCCTGGTCGCCTTTGAAAGATCAGAGGAAGACCTCACAGGAGTTTCTCTCCTAACCTTTCTGGGCTTCCCTGATAGGGCCCGAGTAGATGGGGTCGGTGGGTCGCGCCGCATCGCCGATGCATCGCCGATACGGCTCGATGTAGCGCCAGACCCCGACGGCGCCGATGCATCGCCGACGTCGCCGATGTCGCCGATACACTGGCGATTTGTCGCAATTCTCCCACTGCGTCTACTCCGACCTCATGTGGGAGGCTTCTGTGTAACCCGTGGCAGGGCGGGGGCACGGCATGGGAGGCGGCCTCGTGGATCCTCACTTGGGTCGCCGAGATTGTTATCGCGCTGTTGTGTCCGTTCCCGTTCCTTGCCTTCCATCGCAAAACAAATGACGGGCATCGGGGGCCGATTTGTGGCCCCCGACCCTGCGCGCGTACACTGTATTTGACCAGCTTGCTTGTGGGGTGGTGTGCAAACATCGTGTCCCCGGGTGATTACATACATCTCGGTGCACATCCCCCGCTCCACAGTCTCGTGCTGGACCTGCTTGCTTGCGGGGGTGGCGCCAAACATCGTGCCCCCATGGCAGGACGAGGACGAGGAGGAGCCGGAGCCGGCCCTGAACTGACGGGGCGCGCCCCGTGGGGCCGCGGCGCTGCGGCGGGTGGCCACGCTCCCGCCCGCTGGGGAGCTGGGCGGGCCTCGTCCACCGCCTCCTGCTCTCGGGGTCTACGTCAGGTCGGGGGTCGGTGGTGCCGAGATGGGGTCTTGAGGGATGGGGGCCGAAGGATACGAAGGGTGCTACTTGCGCGTGCCGTTTTTACGTGCCCCCTTCTTGTTTTCAGGCGCCAGCCCGTGGCCGTTCGGTGTCCGTTCTTGCGAGCGGCAGTTAGGAAACGGGGCGTTTTATTTTGGGATAGTGTCGTTTCCGTTTTACACGTTAAAAGCACAACCGGTGTTCAAAACAAGAACGGCGTTTTCTTCGCGCCCTGTCTGACATCCCACAAGGGGGATGCGGCCGTCAGAATTCTGCAAGAAGCCCAGCCCTAATATCCGCTAAGCGTCTTGCCCATGGCTTGGGTGTCTGACCCAGGGTAGGCTGGGCGCCAAAGTCTCTTAACGAGCGGTGGAACTCACCGCGCATCACCAGAAGATAAGAAGCCAATATCATCCCGACGTGAAGCATCCGGTTTATTGGTGAGCGTCCCCATTGGATTCTTTCCACCCATCTCTTCCCACTGTGCTGATTTTGTTCTATCCGACGACTGATGTCAGGGCGGCGGACCTGGAAGTCTTAAAGGATCTCTCATCGCTTTTTCGTGCTTACGCAGTGAACAATAGGGGGCTGCGTGCGTCGGAGGAGCAGCCGCAGCAGCAGGTGGCGGAGGAGCAGGAGGATGAGCAGGAGGACGATCAGGAAGGAGGAGGGCAGGAGCGGGAGGGTTGCAGGAGGACCAGACCAATGCGGAGGAGTGGTAAGGAGCGACCGCGAAGCAGTCGGGTCCAGAATTGTGGCCCACGCTGGGGCGATAGCGCCATCTTCAATGACGGGTGCAGAGCGCCGATCTTAAAACGAGGTCGACGTTGCGGTGGGAGCTTTATTGTGTCGCACAAAGCATGTCCGATCGAACAAACGAACGTATCCAGTTGGCGGCGGCAACCGCCGTCCACCGCGCCAGGTCAGCAGCGCAGCTTGCAGGGATTGAGCGAAAAACGCATTCAGGGGCTTCTCTGGTACCCCTTGAGGGCTCATCTGGGGCCTTCGAGGTCCGTTTGGGAGGGGGGGACCCTTGAGAGGCCTGTGCCCATTGGGAGTCTCTTGGTCCCCTCGGGGCCGTCTCGGGAGCCTCTTATGGGCTTCGTGGGGGCATGGTGGGGGTTTGGATGCAGTCCTGTGGGGAGCAACTTCTAATGACAGCTCGATGCCTCATTTTGGGGCCCTCTTGGGGCCTGTGGGGGGGGGGGGCATCTCAGGGGGCCTCGAGGCTGCCTGGGGGCCCTCCTGGGCCGTCTATTGGCCCCCTTGGGCCGCCTTGAGGACGTTTTTGGGCCGTCTCGAAGCCTTGGGCCGTCTTGGGGACCGTTTGGGCCTTGCGTCGTGGGTTTTCGGAAGCCAGAAGAGCCAGTATGTCAAAACCTGGCGTCCTTCTGCAGCCCTCTTGGGCCATCTTGGGGGCCTCTTGAGCCGTCTTGAGGCCATCTTGTGGCCAGCTGGGCGCTTCTGGAGGCGTTCTCGGACAGTCGGAGGACCGCCTTGGAGGCTTTCTGGCTGTCTAGGGGCGAGTTTAGACCGAGACCAAGACGAGCAAGGTGAATACGAAAAACGAAACAAATGAACTCCTCTCTGGGGGTATCCTTTCGCTCCTTATCATTTCCTTTTGAATTATACATGGAAGACTACCCAAACTCTGCTAGGGAGAGGGGAGCGGTTTTCGGAGGGTGTACGCAGGCCTGGCATGGGGCCGGCCCCAGGAAACACCCAAGAAACATGTCCAGACACCAGTGGAGCATGTTAACACACCCCAGCGTGAACAAGGCACGGTGGCAGATCCAGGTCCATCTTTGAGATCTTGTATGTTTGAAAGATGCGATGCGAGAGAAACAGGGGGCTAGCTCGGACAGGATCCCAGGAGAGGAAAAAAAGAGAACAGTATTCTCAAGGAGGGATTGTGGACGGGGGGGGAGAACGGAGGCGACGGAATGCGGAGGAGGGACTCGGTTCTTTCTCCCCCCCTTCTCGTGCCACCCCCCCGCCCGCCTTGGAGGAGGTGGTTGTCCCTCGCGTCCGCCCTCACCTTTCGCGCGGGCGCGCTCCCGTCAGCAAAGCGAGAGGGGGGGGGCGCCAGGCGCCTGTTCCAGTTTTTCGTGCGGCGAGCCGCCGAGCAGATTTTCGGGCTCGTTGGTGCAAAGCCCCACCTGTCAGAGGAGGAGGAGGAGGAAGCTGGACCACCGCCACCGACGCCCCGTCGGGGCCGGCCCAGCGCGGCCCCTGGGCGGCGGCACCTTGGCATCGCTCGGACGTGTGCGTCTTTTCCTCGGCGAGGACCATCGAGGAGCATTGACCATTTGCTGAAAAGTATCCCGGCAAAGCAACCTAACAGCGATGTGTAGGAGCATATCTGGAAGCATTCCCCTTAAGATTCAGATGATAATCCAGTTGTACAATTCTGCTGTTCTCGCAGTCGCATTCGCGATGACAGTCGCAGTGGCAACGGCAGTCGCAGTCACAGCCTCAGCCTCAGCCTGCCTCAGCCTCAGCCTCAGCCTGCCTCAGCCAGCCTCAGCCTCAGCCTGCCTCAGCCTCAGCCTCAGCCTGCTTCAGCCTCAGCATCAGTCTGCCTTCAGCCTCGGCCTCAGCCTCAGCCTGCCTCAGCCTCAGCCTGCATCAGCCTCGGCCTCAGCCTCAGCCTGCCTCAGCATCAGCCTGCCTCAGCCTCAGCCTCAGCCTGCCTGCCTCAGCCTCAGCCTGCTTCAGCCTCAGCCTCAGTCTGCCTTCAGCCTCGGCCTCAGCCTCAGCCTGCCTCAGCCTCAGCCTGCATCAGCCTCAGCCTCAGCCTCAGCCTGCCTCAGCATCAGCCTGCCTCAGCCTCAGCCTCAGCCTGCCTCAGCCTCAGCCTCAGCCTGCTTCAGCCTCAGCCTCAGTCTGCCTTCAGCCTCGGCCTCAGCCTCAGCCTGCCTCAGCCTCAGCCTGCAGCCTCAGCCTCAGCCTCAGCCTGCCTCAGCCTCAGCCTGCCTCAGCCTCAGCCTCAGCCTGCCTCAGCCTCAGCCTCAGCCTGCTTCAGCCTCAGTCTCAGTCTGCCTTCAGCCTCGGCCTCAGCCTCAGCCTGCCGCAGCCTCAGCATCAGCCTGCCTCAGCATTCAAAATGTGGCCCCGGAATGGAGTTCTGCGAACTCGAAGAACACGAAGTGGCCTACAGTTGGCTCCGGGCATTCAAAATCATTCCCAGGAACGGAGTTTTGGGAACTCGAAGACGACGAAAAGGCCTATACAATTCGCTCCGGGCATTCAAAATGTGGCCCGGGAATGGAGTTCTGGGAACTCGAAAAGCACGAAGTGGCCTACAGTTGGCTCCGGGCATTCAAAATCATGCCCAGGAATGGAGTTCTGGGAATTCGAAGAACACGAAGTGGCGTACAGTTGGCTCCGGGCATTCAAAATGTGGCCCGGGAGTTGAGTTCTGGGAAGTGGAAGAGCACGAAGTGGCCTACAGTTGGCTCCGGGCATTCAAAATGTGGCCCAGAAATTGTGTTCTGGGAAGTCCAAGAGCACGAAGTGGCCTACAGTTGGCTCCGGGCATCCAAAATGTGGCCCGGGAATGGAGTTCTGGGAAGTCGAAGAGCACGAAGTGGCCTACAGTTGGCTCCGGGCATTCAAAATGTGGCCCGGGAATGGAGTTCTGGGAGGTCGAAGAGCACGAAGTGTGTGACTGTTTGCTTAAAACGAGCCCGGCCCTCGCCTGTCCGGCTCCCGCCCAGACCCCCCTGGAGAGTCATCAGATGCTCTCTTTTGACCCCATTAGAAACCTATCAGTCTTCGCTGTTAGGTAAAAACACGCACGAAGCCGAACAAAGCACAGGGGATGGACGTCCGAGCGATGGCGAGCCCCTGGGCGGCGGCACCGCTGGAGCGCCAGCCGGTCTTGGGAGATGACGGCTCGGGCGTGCGACCCCGCCCAGGCGCCGGCGCCCCGTTGGTGGAGATTCGTTGGCGGTGGCCCGTGCTTCTCCTCCGAGATTGCCCGTGGCGAGAACATCGTCCGTGTCCGCGGTCTCGCTGGCAGATCCGCGTGGGGGCGAGGGGAGGAGGAGGAGGAGGAGGAGGAGGAGGAGGAGGAGGAGGAGGAGGAGGAGGAGGAGGGGGAGGAGGAGGGGGAGGGGGAGGGGGAGGAGGAGGAGGAGGAGGAGGAGGAGGAGGAGGAGGACCGAAATGGGCACGGAAAGAATGGGCACAATGCCCAACAGCGGATTTGGTCAATTTTGAACAGGACTCGCTGTCCACGCCGCCGCGGCCTGTGCCCATTCGAGACAGAAGGCAGCCTGCCCAACAGCGGCCGCTGTTGGTTTGGGACAACAATTGTTGTTGGGCATTATACCCATTCTTTCCGTGCCCATTTCGGGCGTCCAAAGCAGAGCCCTTGGGTTGCGACCCCCAAGGTACGGGTTGTTTTTTCGCGGGTGTCCCGCGCGGAACGTGTCCGTGCGATAGCGTCTCCGTGGGATGGCGCCCCAGGATCCAGACCGCGAGGGCGCGGATGCGGATATGTTCGCCGCTCGTGACCACTGTCGACAACAGGCAGCTACGCACCACCGCCAGCCAAGCCTACCGTGGGCATCTGATCGGTGCATGCGTAGGCCTCCCAGATGGTGTCAGAGCAGATGGAGTCGGAGGATCGCGCCACATCGCCGATGCATCAGCGATACGAGTCGGTGCGGAGTCAGACTTTCTCCTAGCCGGCGTCGCCGATGCATCGCCGACGTCGCCGATGCATCGATGATGCGGCGCGATCCTCCGACCCCTTCTACTCAGACCCCGTCTGGGAGGCCTCTGGTACCATGTGGGCATGAGCGGACGGAAAACGGTATGAGGTATAGGTGCTTCTACCATCGGGGTTGCCTCTCCAGGGCGACTGAAAAGGTTCTACCCGACGTGCCACCGAAGGGGCATGCACTTTCCAGCGGCCCCTCGGGTAGATCCTGGTCCGGGCCAGGACAGTCCACACGTTAGCCGATGGCCACGCGTGCGGCCGGCAAGGGCTTGGTGGTCTATAGCTGCCGGTGTTCAGTCTTTGCACAGAGGCTGGCTCGTTCGGTCATAAAAGAGACGCCTCAGTCAGAGGAGGGCCAGTCGAGACAACGGCGGCACTCCATGCTTTGTAGTGCCCCTCTTAGGCCTCCTGGAGGTTTCTCGTCGCCACGGCTGCATCCGCCTCGAAACACCCGTCAGGATGGACCCCCAGAGGGGTCTGGTCTGTCGACCAATTTTCAGCGGATTTGAGCCAGGCGGGAGAGTCGCCGTGGTCTCAATTGGGCCTCCCACGATTCAGGTCAGAGCATGTCGCAGTCAATCGGAACATGAGCTGGTTGCATCCCGGCCATTCCTCAGGCGTGCCATGTCGCTTGCGGCCAGTACGTTTGCAGAGGACACCGTTCTTTGTTGTTGCCTCTCTCCTCACCGCTCATCCTCCATCCGCCTCCCCGCTCCATTCCCCTCTTTCTCCTCCCCTCATCCCTATATTTCTAACCCTGTTGTTCTTCCTTGTCCTTTTGCCTGTTCCATCGTCCCTCCTACGTCTCCACTCACGTCTCCACTCGCAACGCCTCGCTCCTCAGATACGTGCAGCGTGGCAACAGGTTGTCCACAGGCGCGAAGGTGCTGTAAACACCGACCCCGCCGTCCGCACTTCGAGACACGTGATTCGAAACCCGCCGAAAAGTTTCTCCTGT
>CAUYUJ010014663.1:110000-137500 GCA_963575745.1 Prorocentrum cordatum
CCTCCAGGCCCGCCCGTCTTGGCGCCCTCTGGGGCCCGAGAACATTCACGCTGTAACGCTCGGGTGAGCCCAGATGATACTCGCCACGCCCCAGGTGATTTGGGCCGAGGGGCTCCGAACCCTTTACAGATTCCTCAGGAGTGCGGACCGAAGCTTAGAGTGGTAGTGAGAGGACCTGAGGGCACGCACACTCCGGGCCCAGCGGCACGGTGGCGGACATCGAATAGCCCCCAGATGCGTCCACTGGACAGGCCTGGGGTCCCGAACGGACAGCCCCAGGAGTCCAAGGCGGGCTCAACAGGCTAGCTCCTGAGTGCCACCCGGCTTGCTGAGCGCGCGCCGGATTACCCTTGTTGAGGCTAGTCGGGACCACCCTTGGGAAAGCTGCCTCCTGCGCAACCCCAAGCCTTGCCAGCCTGACCCGCGACCCCAGGAGACCTCCAGACAATCACCTGGACCTCACTCTTTCCCCGCGGCCCGCGTGGGCGCGTGTCGCCACGAGCGGTGCCGCCCCGCTGCTGCGGCGCGGCGGCGCGACGCCCCTGCGTTTTCGTCGTCACCGTCGTCGTCGAAAGGGTCCTCGGAGAGGCCTCGGGGCCTTCGTCGCCCGCCGCCCTGCGCCCCACGCGGGCCCCGAGGCGCTGGAGGCGCCGCTGGGCTCGACGGGCTCGGCCGGCGCACGGCCCTCGACGCCCTCGCCCGCGGCGGGCCCGCGGCCCGCGCTGGCGCGCGCCGCCACGGCCGGCGCCGCGCTGCTGGGGCGCGCCGCCTCGCGGGGCCGCGGCGCTGCGGCACCGCCCACGACGGCCCTCCGGCGGCCCTCGGGGCGGCCCTCGGGGCGGCCCTCGGCCCTGCCTTTCCAGGAGGGCTAACACAATAGCACGCGACTTGAAAACCTATCCCGAGGCTCTGCTACGTCTTGGTCTTAGGCTGTTTCGCTTAGTTTTTGCTAGGTTTTTTAGGCCTCCAGTGCTAAACCATGGCTCTCTGGAAGGTCAGGGTCGGGCGGCCCTCGGGCGGCCCTCCGTTGGCCCTCTGGCGGCCGTCGGCGGCCCGCGGCGGCCCTCGGCCTTTGGCGTGCGGCCTTCGGCGGCGCCGCTGGGTCGTCGTCGTCGTCGTCGCCGCCGCCGCCGCCGCCGCCGCCGCCGTGCGTCGCCATCGCCGGCGGACCAATCGCATCACAAAGAATGGCAGAAACATGAGATTTCGAAGCTCCGCGCGGATCTCGTGGATCTGCGTTGGGGCCCCCCCTGGCGGCGCCTACGGCGCCCCTACTGACGCGGTCCGCGCGCAGGTCCAGCGCAGATCCAAGGAATCCGCGCGCACCACCGAAAGTTTTTGATTTTGCAGTTCGTTGATTCTTTACCAGAATGAAAAACACAGACGCAAATCAACATCGATTCCTGGGGAGACATGGGAAAGATGGGAAGTGGAGGGGAAGACGAACGTCCAGTAACCTTTGGAAAAGATTGGTAATCCTAGAATTCGTGTCTACTTGTATCGTCCTCGGGATTCCGTCGCAACGCGCCATTGCAAAGGGCCGCGTTGGTCGTCGTCGCGGTCGTTTCCCGTTCATGCTAAATGATAGTCGTCCCTATTTTGTTTTCTGCACCCGCGCATCGTTGCTCGCACGCAACGTGTTCGCAACTGGCTGGACACCGTGCCAGCACTGGCTGGAGGGCACCGTAAAGTACCCTGTCGGTGGGCTTCAGGAGCAAACCCTTGGGTAATTAGCAGCAGCAGCCGATTCAGCCGATGAAAAGCCAGTCGTCACCTTTGGCGTCGTCCGCATCGTTGTCGTCGTGGTCGTCCTCGTCGTCGTCGTCGTCGTCGTCGTCGTCTTCGTCGTCGTCTTCGTCGTCGCCCGCGTTTGGTCAGGCTAAAGGGCTGCGCGCCTATAGCCCTTCCAGGCAGTCCCGGACGGCCTCGACGGGCCCCCGGGGCGGTCTCAGCGCCTCAGCCTCGGGGCGCTCCGCGCCCCGGGGGGGGGCGCCGCCAGAGGCGGCCCCATAGGGTGACTTGACCGCCCTGGGCTGCTCGGGGGGCAGCCCAGGGCTCCTCCTCCTCCTCCTCCTCCTCCTCCTCCTCCTCCTCCTCCTCCTCCTCCTCCTCCCCCTCCTCCTCCTCCTCATCCTCCTCCTCCTCCTCTTCCTGGGGGGCGCCGCCGGCGCGCCGCCGGGAGCCTGCCGCCGGCGCCCTTGAGGACCCGCCGGGGCCGCAGGCGGAGCCGGGCGCGGCGGCGGCGCCGCAGGTGCGACGAGAAGTACCCTGACTTTCCGAGAGGGCTAAAAAAATGACACGCGACTTGAAGACCTATCCCAAGGCTGTTCTACGTCTTGGTTTTAGGCTGTTTCGCTCCGCTGTTTAGGTTTTTGGGCCTCCAGTGCTAAAAAATAGCTCTCTGGAAGGTCAGGGTAGACGTACCCTGACCTTCCAGAGAGCTATTTTGTTTAGCACTGGAGGCCTAAAAACCTAAACAGCGGAGCGAAACAGCCTAAAACCGAGACGCGGAAGAGACGTACCCTGACCTTCCAGAGAGCTAGTTTTTTTTAGCACTGGAGGCCTGAAAACATAAAAAACGGCGCGAAGCACTAAGCACTCTAGTGCGGCGGGCCCAGTGGGGCACCCCAATCGCCGAACGCGATGCTCGGGGGCGGAAAAGAGGGGGGTGATGACTAGGGGGGGGCGATATCATGGCGTGGGTCATCTTAGTTCCCCAGATTTCGTGGCGCCTCTTCTTATTTCATTACGTCTTGACTAGACGTACCCTGACCTTCCAGAGAGCTTTCTTTTAGCACTGGAGGCCTAAAAACCTAAAACACGGAGCGAAACAGCCTAAGACCAAGACGTAGAAGAGCCTTGGGATAGGTTTTAAAGTCGCTTGCTATTTTGTTAGCCCTCTTGGAAGGTCAGGGTAAGAGTGACCTTTCGCCGGAGTGATCTCTAGTGCGGCGGGCCCGGTGGGGCCCCCCAGTCGCCGAACGCGATGCGATAGTGGCGTCTTGCGCGCCTGAGTTTGGCCCCCCCGCGGCCCCCAGAGAGCCGCGCACCAGAGGTCACTCTTAATTACCCAGGGTCACTCCTGCGTGTGGCCGGCAGGTGTGCGGGCAGTGCCAGCAGGGCGCCGACGCGTGGTGCAAGCAGTGCGAGGAGCGCCCGGCTGCCGGAGCGGGGCCGAGCTCCCCCGCCGGAGTGGCTCGTGCGCTAGGCTCCTCGATGTTTTGTTCGGCCTCGGGGGGCCTGGCCTCGGGCCCGGGGTCCGCGAGCGCCCGAGGGCAGCAGCGTGCATGCGCCAGCGGCCAGGCGAGATTGCGGATGCTCAGAGCCCCGAATCATCAGGGGTAATTCGGGTCAGGGCTAGCTCGGGTTCGTTGTTCCGGAGTCCGAAGCCGAGTTGCCCCGGGCCCGAATTTCCCCGGATAACTCGGGCGTCCAGAGCCCCAAATCATCAGGGATAATTCGGGTCAAGGCTAACTCGGGTTCGTCTTTCGGGAAGCCAAACCCGAGTTACCCCGGGCCCGAGTTACCCCAGATAACTCGGGCGCCCAAGATGCGCTCCGTGGCTCAGGAGGGGAAAAACACACACAGACACAATGAATCGTCGGCTTCCAGGAAAATATATGAAAATATGGGATGTGGGGGGGAAGACAAGAAAGAGCCCAGAAAATATGAGAAAATATAGGGAATCCTTCTGCTTGTGTCTATTTATTTGTGTGTCCCAGGGCCCCTTCAGTGGCGATGGGCACAGGCCGTGCAAACCCTTTCTCGGGCTGTGCGCCGTGGCACGCAGGGCGCCGGTGCGGCGCGGGGCGGCACGCGGCCCCCACATGGGGTGCAAGCGTTTGCAGCCAGTCGCATTCGCGAGGTTTTGCGCTCATTGCTCCCACGTCGTCGCAGGCAAGCTGGCCCCAGGGGAGGGGGTCGGGACATCTGGGGCCGCGCACAGAAGAAAAGCACGTCGAGGTTTTCCAGGTCATCGGGCAGTTTCCTCGGTTACGACCGGCTTTCCAGCCTCGAACGCCATGCCTTCCAGCGTTTGCGCCTCGCCGACAGGCGTCTTGGGGTGCCCAGATCGTCCCGAACGGCCGCCGGAGAGCCTTTCTGGCCCGAAACTCGGACGACGAGGATCGCTGGCCAGGAGGAGGAGAAGGAGGAGGTGGAGGAGAAGGAGGAGGAGGAGGAGGAGGAGGAGGAGAAGGACGACGACGAGGAGGAGGAGGAGGAGGAGGAGGAGCAAGACGACGACGGGGGGAACGGCTCAGCGAGGCAAGCATCGACACCCCCTCGCCCGCTCATCGCCCGTCGGGGCCTGGAGGCCAGGCCCCTCACCCCGCCCAGGAAGGTATTGTTTTTCGCCATCGAGGGCCAATCGCCGATCTACCTGCGATGAGTCGCTGGATCCAGGTCGGCGTTCCCCTCCTTGCTGCATCGGGGATGCGGCGCGAGATAAGGCCCGATGTTCTCTATCCTCGGGGCCCCAGGAACCAGGAATTTGCCTGGTGCATCGGAAGAGAAGACGAAGAATGGAGATTGCCTCGACAAGCGGCTGCAGTTCTCGGGGCCCGGGTTCGTCGATGCGGTGCGATCGCCCGACCTTCTTTGCCGCATCCCTTTTGAGCGATCTCCCGAGGAGCTGTTCTGCAGCGTCTGCGCGGCCAGCATGCACCGGCGCGGCAAGATGGCGGACACCGTCCGCCGCAAGCTCGCCGTTCCGCTCGCCGCGAGCTTTCGGTGCGATCGAACTTCCGGGTAACGCAAGGCTCGAGCTCGCCAGAGCTCGGGTTTGCCGACGCGTTGTGACGAGCTCGTCCTGGCTTTCGGAGGCGGGAAAAGGTTCCTATTTCGCTACCCTTCCCGCGCTTTTCCCCATGTTTGGGCTTCCTCGGAGGCCCCTCCTGACCATCGCTGGATGCGCTTCGAAATTCTGGTCACCCTGACCTTCCAAGAGGGCTAAAACATAGCACGCGACTTAAAAGCCTATCCCAAACCTATTCTACGTCTTGGTTTTAAGCTGTTTCGCTTAGTTTTTTAGGTCTTTAGGCCTCCAGTGCTAAAACATAGCTCTCTGGAAGGTCAGGGCGGAACGTACCCCGGAAGACGTCCATGGAGTAGCGGTATCGGTGCTTTTTGGGATCCCGGGGATTTTGACTGTCCAGTCCCCGTAGAATGCTTGCGGCCGGAGCTCGCGTCGAATCTCGCTGCGGGTCTCGGCATTCTCTCGGTGGCCCCGTCAGGCCAGCCCGAGTTCCCCCAACCCGGCGTCCCCCCGAGAAATGGGCGCGGAAAACGTGGGACGGAGACCGACAGCAGTTCCTGCCCATGTTCAGCAGGGGGATGCTGACTCTGTCGCCGCGGACGCCGTCCGTTTGAAACAAAAGGTCGCTTGCCCAACAGCGGCCGCTGTCGGATTTTGGGCAGCATTTGCTGCTGGGCGTCGTGCCCATATCGTGCGTGCCCATCTCGTTCGTGCCAAGCTTCGAGACCAGCCGCGGCAGGGTGCTCTTCCTCGTTCCCCGTTCCCGCCTCCCGCCTCCTCCGCTTCCCTCCTCCCCCCTCCCCCTACCCTCGTGCTGTCTCGAAGGCAAGGGCATTTACAATCTGCACCTGCTGAGCGTGTGCTTCCACATGCTCGCTTCTTGGGGGCAGTGGCGGGCCCATTCCCCCAACCTCTGCACGTTTCTCCCGCCCGTCCCCCCTGCTTCTTCCGCCCGCCCCACCCCGGGACGGGGCCTGGCGCCAGGGAGCAGAGCCGGCCTGCACGAGTCGAGAGAGCTTCACAAGTCTGCCTGCAGAGCGCTCGGAGCCCGCACGACCGTGGCGAGAGGCCTGCTGCTCGGTGTCGACGGGCTCCTCGCTGCTCGGCCCCTCTCTTGGGCCTGGAGCAGGCACCCGCCCACGATGCCGAGGTCATCCACTGCGGCGGCAGCAGGACCACGAGGCGGCTGCGTCGTCGACTGCAACGCCGACGTCGAGCTGCGTCGCCGACTGCGGCGACGACGTCGCTATGGAGCGTCGTCGACCGTCGTCGTCGTCGTCGTCGACGACGACGACGACGTCGACGACGACGACGACGACGACTGTCGACTGCGGCGGCGCCAGGACCACGAGCTGATCGGCAGCTCCGACGTCCGGGCCGGCGTGGCGGGGATGGCCGCGGCGGCGGCCCGGGCTCGGGCGCGCCTCGGCGAGGACGCCCGCGCGCGGCCCGGCGCCCGCCGCCGCAGTCCGCAGGCCGCAGGCCCCTCCTCCTCCTCCTCCTCCCTCCTCCTCCTCCTCCTCCTCCTCCTCCTCCTCCTCCTCCTCTTCGTCGCCGCGGTCGCGCTAAAACGACGCGAAGATCGGGACAAAATCGGATCGGGATAACTCGAAATCTCTGAGAATCGGCGGGTTTGGAGGATGTATTGGGCGCCGCGGCCGCTCCAGAGCGTTCCGGAACGCTCTGAGAGCGCTCCGGAACGCTCTGGAGCGATTTATCCCGATCCTAGCCCTGTTTTACGCGCCGTGGAGAGAAGCTGCAGCAGCAGAGCGGGGGGGAGGGGGGACGGCTTCTTTCAGGAGGCAAAAACACACACACACACACACACCGGCGATGCCCAGGAAAATATGGGAAAGGGGAGTGGGGGGGAAGACGAAAACCCAGAAAGTATGGAAAATATTTGGGATATTTTTATCTGCGTGCATTTATTTGTGTGCCCCAGGGCCCCTTCATTCTTGGAAGCACCCCTGCTTCTTAGAAGGCGCAGGCCTCGTCTTTAGATGTAAGGCCAGCGCCTGCGAAGGAAGCAGCCTCCTGGTAAGAAGCCCTCCCCCCTCCCTCCACCCCCTTTGTGCGCGCCGCCCCAAGGAGGTCCGAACTGCCATTGGTAAAGCAGTGGCGAGGCGCCCTGGCTGGCCCACAGGCCCAGGAAAGGATGCGTTACGAATCCGTAGCCTTTTGGCCCCGGCATCTCAGGAGGACGCGACAGCCACACCCCCACACACTCACACTCAGAAGGCCGCCCGGATGGCGCTCGCGCGGCGGCGATGCATGTCGGCGTGCCGCGGGCGGCCGGGCCCCTGGCGGCCGCCCAACTCCGCGCCGTGCCCCTCGTGCTGCAGGCCAGCCAGGGGCCGCTCCGCGGGGTGCTGCCGGGCGCGCGTGACGCCGAGCTGCCCTGACCTTCCAGAGAGCTATTTTTTTTAGCACTGGAGGCCTAAAAGCATAAAAAACGGAGCGAAACAGCCTAAAACCAAGACGTATAATAGCTTTGGGATAGGTTTTTTAGTCGCGTGCTATTGTTTAGCCCTCTTGGAAGGTCAGGGTGGGCGGCTTGACTGCCGCAGCCCCCGGGCTGGCGCGCGCGGCCGCGGCACGCGCGGCGGACGGCGCCGCGGGCGCCGCGGGCGGCGGGGGCGGGCTTCCGCGGCGGAGGCCCTCCGCAGGCGCCCGGGCCGACGCGCAAGCCAGGGACGCTTCCCAAGGCGCTCGTGATGACCGAGATGAGCAGGTACCCTTTCAATTCAACCAACGAGAGCCTCACTGCGATGACAATAGCGGCCGCGCCGTCCGTCGTGACGCCAGAGCACAGGCTGATCGAAGCGAGCGGCGCCCGGCTCTTACATCACCACCGTCACGGGGGCAAGCCCTCACTTGCTGTGGCGCGCCCAGCTGGTGCAGCGCGCGATCTTGCTGAGCTTGGGTCCTCGGGGCGGCTTCTCGCACACCTGCGAGGCTCCCTGCGTGCACGCTGGACTCCGATCATGAGCTTGTGGGCAACATGGTGGTGTCTCCAAAAGAGTCCGGATGGGATCCTGAATCTCGAGATTGGGGAGACCAAGCTCGATTTCGCGTACGGGCAAACATTCCACGTGGCCGAAGCGAAATTTCCATTCGGCATCATCCACGAGGTGCGGCGCATGAAAGAGTCTGGGTACCCCATGCCTCGATGGTGGATGGTCCGCGACGATGACACCTACATGCACGTGGAACATCTGATGAGCGCCATTGAGGCCCATGGCGAAACTCGCCATTTTCCCCAGCCGCTGCACGTGCAATTCATCAGCTTCCATCCTCCATGTGGGAAAAGCATACGTGGTGGAGGGTGCTGGGTCCTGAGCGCCGCGTTCGCGGAAATGCTTGCGCGGCAGATCGGGGATTTATGGATGTAGTTCCAGGCGAACAGGGTGATGGAGGGAATGCCGCATTCCGACCTCCACGTGAAGAAGGTCTTGACTTTGGGTGGACGGGCGGCGCCTCTTCACCCCACTAGAGATGAACCCGTTCGCCCCCAAGTCCGACAGCTGCGACTGGAGACCCACCGGTCGCGACAGCAGGAAGTGCGTCAACGCGTTCGCGCGCGCCTGCGCGATCTCCCAGACGCCGTCGACGTGGCACCTGCACCTTCGGAGACCCGCCGAGGCGCAACAAGTGATGGCCCTGCTCCAGAGCAGCGGATTTGTTAGATAATAGGAGATCCGAGCAGGAGCAGAGCAGAGTAGAGCAAAAGTAGAAAGTAGGAGCAGAGCAGGAGCCGAGTCCGCCAGGTCGGGCGAGTCAGAGGGCCCCGCCTGTGGCACGAATCGATAAGTCGAGCAGAGCGGAGCAGAGCGGAGCAGAGCGGAGCAGAGCGGAGCAGAGCGGAGCAGAGCGGAGCAGGGCAGGATAGGGATAGGGCAGCACGCCGGAGACAGCGGGGCGCGGGCGCGGCGCGGGCTCGGGCTCGGCTGCCCGCGCGCCGCTGGCCCGCCGAGTCCGTCGCCGCCGCGCCCCCCGCGGGGGCGCCGCGCGCGCGGCCCCGCTGGGGTGGGCACCAGAAGAAGGAGAAACCAAAAGCACACATATATATATGTATAAATAAAAACGAATTTACCTGGGGTTGCACGACGTGCTCCTAGCTCGTGTTTGGCCGAGGCCGCCCCCGTTTCATGCGTCGGCCTATGTGTCCCAACAACATTGTCTAGGGGCGTTGTATGGTTTCAGAGAGGTTTCGCGGTGGGCTCATAGGAATGCCGGGGCGGTCGGCCCCCGCTCAAATTCGGAGCCATTTACCGCGTAGACGGCCGCCGAGACCGCCAGCAAGCCCCCGAGGCCTCTTGTCCGCGACCTCCGTTCTGGCTGGAGGCCGCCGACCATTAATCAGACGCAGCGCGGGCCAGCTAAATGAGCGAAGCGCCCCGCCGCCGCGCCAGGCACGGCGCGCAAGATCACGCTCGCATGTTTTGCAAGGGACAGTCCTCGTGAGTCTTCTCATCAGACCTCTCGCGCCGATCCTTGCCCTCGAGCTCCTCCGAAACCGTCTAGCGTCCAGGGGTGCCCCCCCAGGGCCGCTTAGTCCGCCAGCCCACGGGACTTGGACCCAGCCAGGGCGCCCACTGGCCACTACTTCCGCGCCGGGCCCGCGATCCAGGTGCTCGGTTTCTGGGCGCCGCCGGGCCCTCTCAGAGACCTCCGTCAGAGGGTCCCAGACCGGTTTGCGAGGCCTCTCGGGGTCTTCCTGGGCTTACCTCGAGGGTCATAAGGGGTTATTTTGGGCCGTTCCGGATGCCTCTCCACCTGGTTCGGGTTTCAAATATCTGCGACGCCCGATGGGCAATCTCTGCGGTGAGAGTTTGCGGATGCCAGCCGTGCTGAGATTTTTCGAGATCTTGCGTCTTCAAGATTTGCTGAGCCCCATCCTTTATGATTGCATGTGCGCGCGTGCAGTTGGCCACGTCGTCATCGCGGCCATCGGCGGTCATTCCGCAGCCTGCTTGGGCAACGTGGGCTCGTAGTGGAAAAGAGCCAGCGAATTCTGTCCTTTCCGGATAGTTCTCCAAGGTAGTGGCGCTGTGTTTCTTTACAAGGTAGCTGCGCACCCTGGCCACGGCGTCGCGCGCAGCCGCCATGCCACCGACATCTGGAGGTCGACGTGAACAGCAGGGGCGGGCGCTGGACGGATAGCCGACGCAGGCTAGATCCAGGATTGACAGGGGCCCTCCGCCACGGGTCACAGAGCCAGCAGATGATTACCTGAACGGCCTCTTCTGCGCGGGGTCTGTCACATGGAAGGCTAACGCGACGACCCGCGAAAAGAAGATGAAAAAGGCGTCGTTGTGGGGGCTCTCCGTGGACAGGCTCGTGCGGCGCGCGAGAAGATAACGGACGATGCCGGTGCCTCGGTAAATCGCGTCGAATTGATCTTGCGCGCCCTCGACAACGCGTTCACCCACTTCAGGGATGATGAGACCCTGGGGGCGCTGGAGAAGGCGCTGCGCGCCTGCTCGAAGGGCCCCCGGAAGGAAAAGTTCTCCACGCTGGCCTTTGAGCGTCTGAAGGTCGATCCTGTTGCCGGACGCGCTCAAGGGATGCTCATCAATGCGTTTCGCTAAACTTGACGAGAGAGCATATGATATAGTCATCGGTTGATCCGACGGCGGCTACGATTTCGACAACATTTCCCAGGCCCTCTCGCGACTGGACCGCCCCGACCGACGAGCAGGACTTCGAAGACCAATCTCACGTTCTTCGGTGGAGATGCGGATGACACAACCTCGGCGCTTCCACTGCTTCCGGTCGATCTGGATATGAGGGACACCACGGACGCGCGAGGCTCCTTCGGGGCCGCTTTGGTCGGCCACGAGGACGACGGGTGCGACGAGGTTTCGCGGCGTTCTGCAGGTTCCAAGCGCACAGCCATTCGAGGAATCTTCTACCTCGCTTCGGAGTGGCTTGACGGCGTCCTCGGGGAAGACGACCCCCCGCGGGCGCAGCTGGACACGCGCCCGGCCATTAGCTATCCGGTCGAGCACAAGAAGGTCCGCAAGGTTTTGAATGATGCACGGAAGGCACGGAGTTTCTGCAAGCGAAAGGGCGGCGGTAAGCACGGAGCCTTCAGGAGACTGGACGGACAATTCCAAGGGCAAGGGCAAAGGCGAGGACGGCCAGCAACGCCAAATCGCCATCAGTTCAGGTCCAGGCTCGCAAAATGCAAGCAGGTCGGTCACTGGGCGCGCGACTGACTGCAGAATCGCGATGCTTAACGCACCGCCGCCGGCGTTTTGACAACGCGCGCAAGTTCCGGGCGCAACGACAGCTTCAACGTCGAGGAGCCTGCACGCAAGAGGCGCGGTCAAGGACAAAGTTCAACCTCGTCTGCTTCCGGAGGCGCGGTCAAGGTTTGCATCGGCATGATCGCCGCGGTCATCACCTACGCCACCCAGGCATTCGAAGTCTTGGTGGACGCGCAGGACGGCATCATTGGCAAGCAGCAGCCGAAGGCCTAGGCAGAGATGCGCAAAGAGGATTGACCTACCACCCAGATGGGCGCCAGACAACGGACCACCACCACGAGGCATCAGATGCGACGCGGAGCTGACCGGCCATGTGGAGCTTCCGGCGGGCATCGCTGGCGCCAACGGCATCGTGCCCCTTCTTGTTCTGGACGAGCTGTTTATTGCGCTGCTCCCGCTTGGTCTGGCCAGGGCCATGGAGATGGACTTGAAACTGGGTGCTTCGGGAGACCGGTTTGTTCTGCAAGTTCGGCGCTGGGGCAGCGCTGCGCGAGATTGGAGAGAACGGCCGCGCGGCCGCCGGGGCCATCGAGCTCGCGCCTGGAAAATGGCGCGACAGGGATTGGAAAGGAGCCGCCAGGTCCTTCGCAGCGGTCGAGGTACCACCTTCGACGCCGCCAGCCATTGCCACAGCAGCGCCGACGCCATCACCGCGGTCGATCGCCAGCGCAGCATCGACGACGCCACCGCCAGCGCCGAGCCCCTCTCTGGCAGCGTCAACGGCAGCAAACCCATCATAACAGATAGCACAGCGCATGCCGATGGCAAGTACAGCGCCACGGACTGCGAGTGCAGCGATACAGGCAGCAAGCGCAACATCAAATACAGCGAGTACAGCGCCCAAGGCGGCAAGTGCCGCGTCAGGCACGGCAAGCGCGGCGTCGCAGATAGCAAGTGCATCACCGCATATATCATGTACATCACCACAGGTAGCCAGCACGGCGTCTAGGAGCACAAACGCCGAAAGGCAGAGAGCAGGAGACGCAGTCAACGAGGAGACGAGGCCGATGCTTAACAGCTCCCTTGAGCTGGAGTAAACAATGAGCAGCCAGCTACGAGGCCCCAGACAATGCTGCTTTCTCCCCGCAGCAGTCCGCGCCCTGCTTCCGAGATTCCGGCAGAGGCCGATGGGGGTCTGTTATCCAGGATCTCGCACCATCCGCCAGCGGCGGCGGCTTCCGAGTCCAGAGCGGAGCTCGATGCGGTATACCGTCGGTTGCAGAGCGGCGTCCAGAGAGGGGTCACTGGCTTGACGGCGACGAAGACGAGACGTTCGGCATCGGGGACTCGCGGGGGCTCCTCAGCCACCGCGGCAGCTGCTACATCGCGAAGGCGACGTCGCAGCCAAGGCCCGCTGGGTCGTGAATCGTTTCAGGGGCCATGGCGTCATGGAGATCTGGAGGAGTTGTCTTGCGTCGCAGTTAGAGACTATCCAAGTCGCTAGCCTTTGTACGCCAAGCCACCAGCTGGCGGGCAGCTATCTCGCAGCTTTCGGCGTACGGACTGGCAGCCGTATTCGACGAGACCGCGAGGTGGATGGGGTGGCCAGTGGCAGGGGAACCTGGATGGGGTGCGATAGTCGACTGGCTCTGCAAGCCGATCTACCGCATGAACATCTACGACCCCTGCCTCTTCTGTCTCTTTCACAACAACCAGCGCCAGGATGGCCAGGAACTCACCGTACAGGGTTTTTTTTTTTCTGGAGGTTGACAATGCAATGCGCTATCTGTTGGTGCCGAGAAGCACACGAACAAGAGGCAGTAGTTGAGGGGCACGATCATGTGTGGACATTGGCACATTCTCAATCGAAGTGGGCCTCGTTCTATCGCAGGGCGTTCGAGCTCAGGCGCGGTAGGATCTCGGGCGCCAGAGCGCAGCCGACCGAAGGTGAGAAGAGCCAGCGTTGAGCCGTTATCGGTGGTATTGGATGGGTTCACGACAGGTTCGACCAGAGGAGGCATCGACAGCGTCGTTGTTGTAGAGTTCATTCGGTGAGGCCGTCGCGAAAGATCTTCCCGACGCCAATGCAGCACTGCGCCAACTTGAAGGAGGCCCAGCTCTTGGGCTTCGTGCGAGTGTTACCAGCGTAGTTGGCGGAAGTTTTGGCACGGACAAAGGTACTGGGGTGTCTCAGGGGAATTTTTCGTGGCGCGCATTACTACGACAGCGCTTACCTACACAGATTTGGCCCCATGCAGTATCACGAGTTGGGTGAGTCACACAATCAAGCGAGAGGTTGGTAGCACTCTGGCGGCGGAGAGCTTCTGTTTCATCGACGCACTTGCAGGTGCGGAATAGGGTCGGTCGTTACGGCATGAGCCTACGCGGGGCGACTTCGACCCAACTGCGTCCATCCCAGGTCGTTATTTCCTTACGGTTCCAGCTCGCAGGAGCGACACCACCATTCCAGTATATCCTAGCATTGTGAGCGCCGTGGATGCCAAGTCTTTGTTTGAGAACGTGGCGAAAGAGACGACTGGTTGCAATGGTCGTATACATGTTGTGGAGCTGCGTGTTTGAAGGCAATCCATGCGTGCGGTTAAGTGAAGAGCCAGACGGGTCCAGCACCACTGCGTGCTGGCAGGCGCATCCACCAAGCGTTCCCCCAGCACGGCGGCGTTCCAAGTTTATGCGCTCTGGGCGTCATCGAATTTCTGCGGAACACCAAACTATGCGGATATGATTTTTGTTCACATCCCGATCCCGTCGTTAACCCCACTCCGCCGCACGCGCCCCATTTTTGTCCCCTCGCGGAGCCCCCCGGCGCGCTTTCTGAGAGGTCGCGAGGCCTCACTGCGGCCGTCTTGGGTGGGGCGGCGGTGTC
The DNA here is from genome assembly GCA_963575745.1 of Prorocentrum cordatum. Taxonomy (NCBI): domain Eukaryota; class Dinophyceae; order Prorocentrales; family Prorocentraceae; genus Prorocentrum; species Prorocentrum cordatum. The sequence continues at coordinate 123,853 of CAUYUJ010014663.1, forward strand.
TGCCCCCTCGGGGGCGTTCAATTGAATTTTCGGAGGTCCCCGCGGATTTCCCAGGGGCGGCGCCTCCAGCGCCGCCCCTGGCCCGCCCCGCGCGCCACGGACGGGGGGGGTCCAGCACCCATCCAAGAAATCCGCGCGCATTTTTGTTCCAGTCGACCGTCCGAGTGGCTGGGTAGTTAACATTGTCTTCGTCGTCGGGTGGGGGGGGAGGGGGGAGGAGATTGTCGTTGGCTGTCGGAAGTCTCGTCGCCTCGGGATGCTTTCCAGCAGCTGTGTTTCGTCGCGAGCTCTCTGGGGATGCTTGGCTCGTCATTTCATTGCGTGTCCACGGGATTGGGTCTCGGTGCCAAGCAAGATCTGCGAGAGTATCCGTGTGGACCACTGTGCTCGTCGCCCCCGGTTCGGCAACACTCAGATCGGGGGTTGCTGAAGATGCCACTGTCCCAAGATGCCCGCAGTTTGCCGCTGCATGTTTCGGAGCCCCCCGGCGCCCACCTGGGCCTTGTGAGGGGTGCTCTGGAGGCCGTGTGGGCCTCCCCGGAAGTCCCGAGGGCACCTCGGGCCAGAGGCACGTCTGGCAACGCCCGAGCAGGCACGCTCGCGAGGCGTGCGCGCCGGCCCCCAAGGGCGCAGCGCGCGTGCTCTAAGGTATGACAGTCTGGGATCAGTGGCGGGCGCGTTCTGGCCGTGCCGCGTGGGCAGCGATGCTCTGTAAGAGCCCTGCACGGCGTTTCGTTCTGTGTCTGCTTTCGTCGCCCAGCTTCCCCTGGTGCCCATCTTCCCCCTTTTCGTCCCCCCTCTCCCCCCAATATGGTGGTGGAGACCCCCTGCCCGTCGGCTGGGAAGCAGCCGATGTTCCCCATGCGCGCCGAACCTCGCTCCCCTGCCCCGCCCCCTGCCCTCCCCTGCTCCCTCGACCTCGGCAAAAGCCACAAAAAAGATGTCCCCCGAGTCCTCCGCCGCGTCGAGTCGGGCGTGCGCCTCCTGGCGCACGTCCGCACCGTGCCCGGAGGAGGAGGAGGAGGAGGAGGAGGAGGAGGAGGAGGAGCTCCCTGCCTCTCTCCCTGCCCCGCCCCCTGCCTCTCCTGCTCCCTCGACCTCGGACAAAGCCACAAAAGAAATGTCCACCCGAGTCCTCCGCCGCGTTCCTGGTCGGGTGTGCGCCTCTCTTTTGCGCACGCCGCCGCACCGTGCCCGCACGCCCCGCGCCGCCTCGGCAGCTCACCGGCCTGGAGCATGTCCCTATCCCTGTGCTCAGGAGGGGCAAACACACAGACACAATTCATCGGCGATTCCCAGAAAGTATGGGAAGATATGGGAAGTGGGGGGGAGGACAAAAACCCAGAAAATAGAGGAAAATATGGGGGATGCTTTTATTTGTGTGTACTTATTTGTGTGTCCCAGTTCCCCTTCATATGCTGGGCACCTCCTCATCACGATGTCAATCTTAGGGGTTCCCTTATTTTTTGATGGCGAATCCCTAAGATTGTCATCGCCTTTTGGCGTGTCAGTCTCAGGGATAGGGATACGTTCGAGGCTGGTGAACAGCTGCTCCCCGAGGAGCTGGGGCGCCGGCAGCTGGCGCAGACCACCGGCGTCGTGCTCGGCCTGGCGGGCATGGCCTCGGCGGCGTCCCGGGCCAGGGCGCGCGTCGGCGAGGAGCGCGAGCGGCAGGCGGCTCTCGTCGCTGCCGGCGCGCGTCGGCCGAGGTTCGCGGATGGTCGGTTCGAGGTGCGGTGGAGATCGAGGCTCGATGGATCGAGGCTCGGGGTGTATCGGTGGCCCGCGCGTCGTGTGTTGCTTTGGCGAGCAGTTCGATCGGCCTAGGCATGGTTGCTTGGAGGTCCAGCAAATCCGCGCAATCATGCTCATGCAGTTTCCAGCGGCAGCCGGCTCCTCGTCGCCGCCGCCGTGTATCTATATACCGCGTATCGAGGATGGTCTTGAGATGTACAACGTATCCAGTGGCACGTGCGTCGTTTATTGTCAGAGCGAGGGGCCCGAACGGTCTGGTATGGTCATTGACCGCGTGGCTACAGTGGGGTTCCGTTGCAAGTATTGTCGTCCTTGTCGTTCTTGTTGTCGTCCTCGCCCGCGCCCCGCCCGCGACCAAACCGCCCGCTTTCCCTCCCGCTGCCCTGCTCCTTCCTCGCACCTCCGCATGTCAACCAGCTTGGTACATCCCCCACGCCGCTCGTGACCCCACAGTGAGCTCCACCGACGGCCCCTGTGGCCGCGGCCACATGCGGTCGCGCCACCCGGTACGGGGCTCTGCCGAAGGGCCCCAGAGGCCACGTTCGCATGCGTCCATGTCACCCAACACCTCGCTTCGTGGCCCCCCCATAGGGAGCTCAACCGAAAGCCCCAACGGACGCGGTCGCATGCGCCCGCACCTCCCAGTGAAGCGCTTCGTGACCTCATATGGAGCTCCACCGAAGGCACCAGTGGCCGCGGTCACCCCAGAGGTCGCCTTTGCATGTGTCCGCGCCACCCTGTACACCGCTTGGTGACCCCATAGGGAGCTCCACGGAAAGCTCGATTGACAGCCTTCGCATGCGTCCGCGCGATCCAGCGCCTCATGGCCAGTGGCCGCGGCCCAATGCGTCCCGCCACCCTGCACAGCGCGTCGTGGCCCCCGTAGGGAGCTCCACCGAAGGCCCCAGTGGCCGCGGCCGCATGCGTCCCCCCAACCCGGCACAGCGGTTTGTGGCCCCACGGGCAGTTCCACCGACGACCCCGGTGACCGCGTAAGCATGCGTGTCCCCCACCCAGTACAATGTTTCGCGCCCCCCCCCTACCGCCCAGTACAGCGCGTTGTGTCCCCAAGGGGGGGTCCACCGATAACCCCCGTGGCCGCAGCCGCATGCGCTTCCCCCTCCCATTGTAGGACACCCCTCGCGCGCTCCGTGCCCCCGTAGGGACCACCACCGAATGCTTTACCAACGACTACATATGGTTGGGTCCGTCGGCCGGATATTTTTGTTGGCGGGCCTGACTGGGGGGGCCGCATGGTCCATGGTGTGTCGCTGGCTTGGTGGCGGATGGGGTGCACAGTAATAAGGAGCCGTGGTCAACATTATTGATTGGGAGAGGGCGGGTTGGAAGTTGAAACGCCCTAAACCATGCACGCCCAGACGGATGGTGGTCGACGGCGACGCTTTTCAGCGATCATGGAGATGGCGATCATGACGACGACCACGACCGCCGACGGCGAGCGAATGCCTCCACGAGAACGAAGATCTTCGACGAAAACGAATATGTTCGACGACCACATGCACGACGGCGACGGCGACCACGGGTATCTCCGACGATTGCAAATGACCGCTACCATGACGTCGGCGACGACCGCCAACCACGAGCAGACGGGACGATCACGACGACCGCCGACGACGACCGCCAAATCCAGACGACGGCATTCGACGGCGACGATCTTTGACGATAGTCAACTTCGACGACGACGGGTACGACCACATTGACGGCGACGACAGAAACTGGCGACGACCGACGGCCCTTTCGAGGACGACTACCTTCGACGGCGACCAAGACGGCCACGATGACGGCGGGCGACGACGACGACCGACGACGGCCCCGGAAGTTTGACCCTCGGAGGCCCCTGAGGAGTCCCTCAGGGGCAGTGGCGGGCCACCTGGGAGGCCAGGAGGCCCAGCGGGGGCCGAGAGCCTCCAGCGCCAGTCAAGTCAAGTCAAGTCACCCCGCTCGCACGAGGGCGGGCCCATATAGGGCGCGAAGGAAAAAATCAAATGCCAGTCACTATTCAGGCCTGGTGCGCAAAGGAAGCATCGCGCCTGCTCACGTCGACGTTCAAAGCCCTCCCCGAAGGGCCGAGGTCTCGGCCGCGGCCCTCGCCCACCCGCGGCAGCGCCGCCACCGCCGCCCCTCGCCGCCGCCGCCCGGACGGGCGCGAGAGGCCGCCGCGCCGTGGCGTCGCCGCGCGGCGCCGCCTCTCAGAATGGGAAAACACACACAGACACAATGAATCGTCGACTCCCAGGAAAATATGGGAAAACATGGGAAGTGGGGGGAAGACAAAAACACAGAAAATATGCGAAAATATGGAGAATCTGGTTATTTGTGTGTATTTATTTGTGTGTCCCAGGGCCCCTTCAGCCTCTCCGCCGGCGCCGTCGCCGCGCGGCGCCGTCTCCGTCCACGCCATCGCCGCCGCCGCGCGCCGCGCGCGCCCTTGGCCTCGCGGGAGGCCGCAGCGGAGGCCGCCGAGGCGGCGCAGCTGCTGCCGCCCCCCACCTTCGGCGGCGCGCTCGGCGGGAGCGGCGGCGGCTGCCCCTCAGGCTCCGCCGCCGAGGCGGGAGCGTGCGGGGGGGGGATGCTTGGCATCGCTCGGGCGTGCGATCTTGTTAATATGTGTATATATATATATAAACAAAAAAGATGAAGCAAAAAAGGAGGCAGGGGCTATCGGGCAGCTTTACTGGTCGCCTTGCGAAGAGCGGCGCACGCGAAGCCGAAGAGTGCAGAGGGAATGGACGTTCGGGCGATGGCGAAGGGGGGGGACCAGCCCAGGGGGTCGAGGTTCGAGGATCGGGGCTCGCGCTCTGGAAGAAGTCGGTGGTCATCCTGGGGTGCCCTCGTGACCGCGGTCAGTCCGCCTCGAGAGTCTGGTCGGAGCGCACCCAGGAGAGGGCCATGGGCCGATGTGTGGCATTTGATCTGGGGCATCGATAGGGGGCGACTGGCCCAGAGGGTCAGTGCATCGACCATCGAGCGCCTTCTCCATCGCCCACCCTCCCGCCACAGGAGCCCGCGGTACGGTTTCGCTACCAGGGGCATGGCTCCGATCCGTCGGTGATGCATCGCTGGCTCAGGCTCGATGTTCCCCCCCCGAGCTGGTCCGCCCCCATCTTTGCCGTTTTAGGAGGGGAGGGCGGGGGGGCAGGATGAGGAGGAGGAGGAGGAGGAGTAGCAGGAGGAGCAGGAGGAGGAGGAGCAGGAGGAGCAGGAGGAGGCAGAGGGGGAGCGGGAGCTTCTTGGAAGCACGCGTGCCCGTGCCAGCGTGGCAGATCCACGAGGCGAGGCGACCTCCTGGCGGGTGCAGCAGGGATCCTGCCCTCCGCCCCGCGCCGCCCTCGCCGGCCGCTCGGGCGTGTGATGTTTTTTTTCTCGTTGAGGACCATCGAGGGGCACCTTTGCCCACCCTGCGGCAAAAAATGCACGCGCGAAGCCGAGAGAGGCGCAGGGAAGGGACGTCCGAGCGATGGCGAGAGGTCGTTCAACCCACCCCTATCCCCATCCGTGTCCAGACCCCCACCATTTTACCACCCCTGTTGGGGATGAGGCATGCGCATACTCATCGAAGCCCGAAGGAAACAGCATATAGCTTCATCTAGGAGGGTAGATCGGCCAGTGGGGCCCAGGCCAAGCCGGTGGGGATAGGGATTAGTTAAACGATGCTCATCCAGAGTCTGCTCGCTGGGTCGTCCGCGTCGCCCCCCTGTCGTCGTCAGGGACGTCCTCGCCAGCGTCGTCGGTGCGGGCGCCATCGTCGTCCACGTCGGCGTCGTCACCGGGCGTCGTCGTCGTCGTTGTCGGAGAGCAAGGTTGAGGGCGAGAGCGGAGGAAGGGGGAGGATGTGGAGGAGGAGGAGGAGGAGGAGGAGGAGGAGGGCGGAAGGAGGAGGAGCACGAGGAGGCGGAGGAATACACAGGGAGGGAGGAGGAGGAGGAGGAGGACGAGCAGGAGGAGGCAGTAACATGGGAACTCTGGAGACAGACGGAGCCTGGAGGACGGGCGAGCTATCGGCCGAGAGCAGTTCTGGGGCAACAGCCTCTCATGTCGTACGTTTGGTCGACACGGGGTCCAAGAAGCCCCATCTGAGGCGGTGCAGGAAGGACTCGCCTTCGAGGATCGAAGGAGTTGATATCTCATCCCGGGTGGAAGGCGGCGGAAGCCACACGAGGGCAGCTCCGCGTGGCGGAGTGTCAAGAGATGGCAAGGTTTTGTGATCCAGGGTTCCCGGAGCCCGCCACATGTTCGAGCTACCCCATCTGTTCCCGGTGTGACACCTCCTGCTTACGGTGTGGCCCTACCTGCAGTCAACCCGCATCATACGGGTGGGCAACTTTCCCAAGGGTGCCACTGCATCCTTGCCCCTGCGGCCCTTCCTTGGCCACGTTCGCTGGCCGCGCCCCGCTCGAAACGCTCCGAGACGGCCTTCCCAAGGCCCTTGCACCCTTCTCGTGCGTCCTTCTTGTACGGGTTGGCTGTATTTCCGCACCGCTCGGCACAGGAGCGGGAGGCAGCGGAGAGGGGGGCGGCGGCGACCGCAGGCGGACCCTCAGCCGCTCGCGGCCTCCTGGGGGCAGCAGGGTCAGCCTCTGAGACTATGCCCAGTCCACAAGGATTCCCGCCGCATCGGGCCAGGCGGAGGGGAAGGAGGAGGAGGAGGATTAAGGAGGAGGAGTGAGGAGGAGGACAGGGAGGAGGAGAGGGAAGAGGAGAAGGAGGAGGAGGAGGAGGAGGAGGGGGAGGAGGAGGTACCTTGGGGCGCCTCATGGGAGCGCCCTGGCAGGCTCCTCCGGGCGTCTTGAATGGGCGTTCCGGCAGGTGCACACCAGCCTAAACCGCTCGCATGGGTGAGCGGACAGTGGCAACGATGAGCCCAGAGGGTTGTTGCCTCACCCGTGACGTGAGGCTCAGCAGGCGGCAGATCCAGGAGGGGGGAAACGAGAGCGGTCGAACTGCTCCATATGAGCGTCTTGGCCCCTGGTGAGCGGGCGCGCGCGCGTTGGGCATGGTCCACGCTGCCAGCGCACTGGCTGGGACAACGCCGCGCCTGCGTTTTGCCCAGGGCATTGGGACCATCGCGTCCCAACTGTGCATGCAACGCGCGGGAGGCGATGAGCGAGGGCTCGCTCGCCCGCCCTCCTTTCCCGTTCTGTTTGCGCACGTGCCACCTCCATCTCTCTTCCTCTCTCCCTGCTGGCTCTCCCCCTTTTCTTGCCAATGCGCAACCCGATGCTACCGATCGGATGCGGCGTGAAAGAATCGAAGGAGAGATGACAAGAGGAGGAGGAGGAGGAGGAGGAGGTGTAGGGGAAGGTCGCAATCGATGGGGAGGATGCGCAGCAGGAAGAGGCAGTATCAGGAAGAGGAGGAGGAGGAGGAGGAGGAGGAGGAGGAGGAGGAGGACATGTAGGAGGAACTGTACAAGGGTGAGGAGGACAGGGGGCGGTCATAATGAAGTGTATGATGTTGTTGGCGGGCGTGGTTGCGTTGTGTTCTTGCTGTGGATTGACGTCCTGAGTCGCGCGGCCTCGTGGAATCCTGGTCGGGCCCCCATGTATGCCATGTCCCGCGTCGTCTGTTCCCCCACGCATTGCGGTTTTACGGATTGCGGCCGCTCTCGTCGGAGAAGCCGAATGCAACATTGTTCAAGAGGAGAAGGCGGAGGGGAAGCAGGAGGAGGTGAAGGAGACGTTTGCAGGTCATCGTTGATGTCGTTGTCCATGAACGTTTCGACGATTCCATTGCGTGCGAAGCGCGCGCGGGAAATGGGGACAGAGATATGGAGGCTGCGCAGCATACGCGGATAGAGAAACGGAGGCGAAGCAGGACACGGATGGAGGATCGTGATAGCTGCAAGAACAGGGTACAATAATAGGAATACGCCAATGATTATGATTAGGCACATGGCTTTGGCGTCGCGCGTGGTTCGAGTGTATAGATCGAAGACGCCTACGGCGAATCACAGCCGCCCCCTGCCTTTAGGAACCGCCCATGTGGCCGAGCGTTGTGGCAAGGGCTCTGCCAAGCTATCGGACCATGTGCTCCCCAGCCAGTGTGGAAACCCTTGGGGGAACACTTGGGGAGGATGGCGGGGAAGATCAGGAGGAGGAGGAGGAGGAGGAGGAGGAGGAGGAGGAGGAGGAGGAGGAAGAGGGGGGGGAGGAGGAGAAGGAGGAGGAGGAGGAGGAGGAGGAGGAGGAGGAGGGGGAGGAGGGGGAGGGGAGGAGGACAAGCTAGGTGCGCTCGCGTCATATCTGACGTCCTACCCCTCCCTCCCATCCCTTACCATGGCGCTGATTTTCTCTATCCGCGGACGCGTGTCGTAGCGGACCTGTGGCTCCGCGCGCGCGTGCGTAGTGGGTGGTGGTGCACGTGCGTGCGTGCGTGCGTGTGTGCGTGGTTGTCGTGGTGGTGGTGGTGGTGGTGGTGGTGGTGGTGGTGGTGGTGGTGGTGGTGGTGGTGGTGGTGGTGGTGGTGGTGGTGCTGGTGGTGGTGCTGGTGCTGGTGGTGGTTGTGTGGTGGTGGTGGTGGTGGTGGTGGTGGTGGTGGTGGTGGTGGTGGTGGCGGTGCGGCGCGGTGGTGGCGGGCGGATGGGCGCGCGAGAAAAAGGCCCGCGCTGGGGCGAGAACGCCATCCTGAACGACGGAGGCCAAACACCGATCCGAAAATGAGGCCCACGCTGCAGCGGGAGCACGATTCGGAACGATTCGGGAGCAGAAATGAGGCCGGCGCCTCAACGAGAGCAGCATTTTCTGAAAACGTGACGCCAGCGCCTCAGCGAGAGTCGTTTCCCGGGATTTCCCGGGCATCCTGTGTGTTTAAAAAACAGTACGCGGAGGGTGCGCGGCCATCACCCGGACGCCATCAGGGGAATAGGGAGAGTATATTCATATTGAATGATTGTGGAGGACGAGGAGGAGGAACGGGTATCTTGGGAGCCTCTGGGGGCACTCTTGGGGCCTCATTGGGGCTTCTTGGGAGCCGCTTGGAGGCATCGTGGGAGCCCCCTGGGGCCTCTTGGGGGCCTTGGAAGGCGTATCGGGGGCGGAAGGCCGAACAAACGTAAATGCCAACATCCTTCAAACACCTAGGGACTATGAATGATGGTGGCATGTGTTCAGGCCTCCCTGGAGGCCCTCTTGGGGATCCCTTGGGCCGTCTTGGCGAAATCTTGGGGGGCCTCTTGGGCCGTCTTGGGCCATCTTAGAGCCGTCTTGGGCCGTCGTGGTGGGCTCCTGGCCCTACTGACGCCGTCGGAAGCCATCTTGGGGGCCTCTCTGGGCCGACGTAGGGCCCTCTTGGGGTGTTCCAGGGTCGTCTTGGAGGCCATTTCGGGCGTCTTGGGGGCCTCTTGGGCCGTCTTGGGGCCCCCTTGGGGCCGTCATGGGGGCCTCTCGGGCCGTTCTGGGGCCATCTTGGAGGCTTCTTGGGCGATCTTTGGGGGCTCTCGGGCCGTCTCGGGCCGTCGGAAGGCCAAACAGAAGCAGCAGCATCTTTCAAATCCCATGGGGGAAATCAATGACGTTGGCCTTTTGTCGGGCCTTGCTGGAGGGCCTCTTGGAGGCCTCTGGGACCGTCTTGGCAACCTCTTGGGAGTTTCTTGGGCCGCCTTGGACCATCTTAGAGCCATCTTGGGCCGTCTTGGTAGCCTCCTGTCCCGTCGGAAGCCGCCTTTGTGGCATCTCTGGGCCGACTTGGGGTCCTCTTTGGGTGCTCCAGGGTCGTCTTGGAGGCCATCTTGGGCGTATTGGAGGCCTCCTGGCCCGTCTTGGGGCCCTCTTGGGGTCGTCTTGGAGGCCTCTTGGGCAGTTCTGGGGCCATCTTGGAGGCCTCTGCGGCGATCCGAACGTGATCTTTAGAGGCTCTTGGGCCGCCTCGGGCCGTCGGAAGGCCGAAAAGAAGCAGTTGCCAAACTTCTTCAAAAACGGCAGGGAATTTCAATGATTTTGGTCTCTTCCGTCCTTCCTGTAGGACCTCTTGGGGGCCTCTTGGGCCGTCTGGGAGGCCTCTTGGGGGCTTCCTGGGCCGTCTGCCGTCATCATGAGGCCGTCCAGGGCCGTCTTGGAGGCTTCTTGGGCGAACGTGGAGGCATCTTGGACTCTCCTGGGCCGTCGCCTTGGTCCACCTTGGGCCGTCACCTTGGATGCCACCTTGGCAGTCTTGGAGGCCATCTTGGGCCGTGTTGGATCCACCTGGGCCAGGAAAGCCTTTTCCGGAGCCACCCCGCCCCGAAGCCTCCCGGGTGGCCGGCGGGACGGGCCGAAGCCCCAGGGGGGAGGGCTTGTTGGAAAGGAACACACACACACCAAAAGGGGCTCAGCACGTCAGTCAGGAGGGAAAGAAACACACGGACACAATTAATCGGCGATTCCCCAGAAAATATTGGAAAATACAAGAAGTGGGGGGGAAGACAAAAACCCAGAACATATAGGAAAATGTGGGGAATCTTTTTATTTGTGTGTGCATTTATGTGTGTGTCCCAGGGCCCCTTCAGTCAGGCACCCCATGCGGCCAGAGCACAGGGGGCGGCGGCTCGAAGACGCTCACGGCGAATCACCGCCGCCCCTTGCCTGTTGGAATCGCCCGTGTGGCCGAGCGCTGCGGCAGGAGCTCTGCCAAGCTATCGGACCGTGCGTTCTCCCAGCCGTTATGGAAACCCTTCGGGGAGGATGGCGGGGAAGATCAGGAGAATTGGAGGCGGAGGAGGAGGAGGAGGGGACATCTTGGGAGCCTCTGAGGGCACTCTTGGGGCCTCCTGGGAGCTTCCTGGGAGCCTCTTGGTGGCATCTTGGGGGCCTCCTTGGGTATCTCTGAGGCCTTGGGGGTCTTCTCGGGGGCTCTTTTGCCGTTTTAGGGCGTTCCTGGCCGGTTTGACGCCGTCGGAAGCCGTGTCGGGGGCCTTTTTGGGGCCGGCTTGAGGCCCTCTTGGGGTGCTTCAGGGCCGTCTTGTAGGCCATCTAGGTCGTCTTGGAGGCCATCTTGGGCCGTCTTGGGGCCCCTCCTTGGGCCGTCTTGTGGGCCTCTTGGGCCGTTCTGGGGCCATCTTGGAGCCTCTTGGGCTATCTTGGGGCGATCTTTGGGGGCTCTTTGGCCGTCTCGGGCCGTCGGAAGGCCGAAGCAAGCAAATGCTTTCAACATCTGCGGGATATTATTGATTTCAACCTCAGGAATGTTCCAAATGCTCAAGCACATGTACAAGCAAATACTAGAAACTCCTCAGGGATATAAATGAAGTCAAACTCTTTCAGATTTTCCTGGGGGCCCTCTTCGAGGCCTCGTGGGCAGTCTTGGAGATCTCTTGGTGGCCTCCTTGGCCGTCCTGGGCCATCTTCGAACCATCTTGGACCGTCTTGATGGCCTCCTCGCCCGTCTGACGCCGTCTGAAGCTGTCTTGGGGGCCTCTCTGGGCCGACTTAGGGCCCTCTTGGGGTGCTCCAGTGTCTTGGAGGCCATCTAGGGTATCTTGGAGGCCTCTGGTGGCCCTCTTGGGGCTGTCTCGGGGGCCTTTTGGGTCGTTCTGGGGCCATCTTGCAGGCCTCTTGGGCGATCTTGGGGCGATCTTTGGATGCTCTTGGGCCGGGCCGTCTCGGGACGTCGGGAGGCCGAAATCAAGCAAATACCAAAATCGCTCAACAACCAACGGACAATCAATCCTTTCAGCCTCTTCGGGCCGTCTGCAGGTCCTCTCGGAGGCCGCGTGAGCCGTCTTGGAGATCTCTTGGGGGCCTCTTGGGCCGTCTTTGGCCATCTCTTTGGCCGTCTTGATGGCCTCCTGGCCCGTCTGACGCTGTAGGAAGCCGTTTTGGGGGCCTTTCTGGGCCGACTTGAAACCTTTTTGGGCTGCTCCAGGGCCGTCTGAGAGGCCATCTAGGGCGTCTTGGAGGCCCTTGGGCCGTCTTGGGTATCCTTGGGGCAGTCTTCGGGGCTTCTTGGGCCGTTCTGGGGCCATCTTGCAGGCCTCTTGGGCGATCTTGGGGCGATCTTTGGGGGCTCTTGGGCCGTCTCGGGCCGTCGGGAGGCCGAAAAGAAGTACATGCCAAAATCGCTCAAACATCTGCGGGATATCAATGATTTCAGCTTCTTCGGGCCTTTCCAGGGGACCTCTGGGAGATCTTGTGGGCCGTCTTGGGGGCCTCTGGGGCCTTCTTGGAGGTCTTTTGAAGTTCTCTGGGGACGTGGGCCCTCATTGCGTTCTGCAGCGAATTTTGATGAATCTTGGACTCTCTTGGGCCGTCTTCGAGGCCGTTTTGGACCATGTTGGGCGAATTTGGAGGCCGTCTTGGCCGTCTGGGCGGCCATCTTGAGCCGCCTTACGGGATTTGTTGGGGACGAGGTTGTTTCTGGTTCTTTCTGGGTGGCTGGCTGGACGGGCCGAAGCCCCAGGGGGGGTTCGGAAAAATAGCCCAAACCAAACCGTATCGGGTTAGACGCCGTCGGAAACCGTCTTGGGGGCCTCTTTGGGCCGACTGGGGGCCCTCTTGGGGTGCTCCAGGGCCATCTTGGAGGCCATCTTGGGCGTCTTCGAGGCCTCTCGGGCCGTCTTGGGGCCCTCTTGGGGCCGTCTTGGGGCCGTCGGTAGGCTGAAAATAAGCAAAAGCCGCAATTCTTCAAAAACCTACCAATGATTTTGGCCTCTTCGGGCCTTCCGTCTTGGGCCACCTTACATGTATATTCGGCCGTCTTGGTGAGTTCCTTGCCCGTCTGACGCCATCGGAAGCCGTCTTTGGGGCCTCTCCGGGCCGACTCAGGATCCTCTTGGAATGCTCCAGGGCCGTCTTGGAGGCAATCTTGGGCGTCTTCGAGGCCTCTTGGGCCGTCTGGGGGGCCCTCTTGGGGCCGTCTTGGGGGCCTCTTGGGCCGTTCTGGAGCCATTTTGGAGACTTCTTGGGCGATCCTTGGGGGCTCTTGGGCCGTCTCGGGCCGTCGGAAGGCCGAAACGAAGCAGATGCCAAAATCGTTCAAAACCTATATTCCACGCCCTCGGGTGCTCTTTTGGGTTGTGTTCGCAGCCTCTTGGGGCCATTTTCAGCAGCTTTCCAGTGTCTTTGGAAGCCTACTGGGGCCGCCTTCCACCCCTCCGCCTCTGGGATATTCCAATTGCCAGTTTGGTTGCGGTCTGGGAAACCCTTCTGGGGCCGTCTTACACCTCTGTCGCCCTCTTCTCAGTGATGCTTCTTCGGAGCTCTCTCGGGGGCCTCTCGGGGGCCGTTTTGGGGCCTCTTGGGAGCCTCTCGGGAGCCTCGTGTGACCTCTTGGGAGCACCTCGGGCCCCCTGGGGGCCTCTTGGGGGCTCCTGGGGTCCCTCGGTGCCGAGGGCTCGAAATGTCCGATCGGGTTCCCCATCTGGGCCTCCTCTTGAGGCCGTCTTCGGGCCCTCTTGGGCCATGTTGGGCCGTCTCGGGGCCCTCTTGGGCCGTCTTGGGGGCCCTATTGGGAGCGGCTGGGGCCGTCTCCGGGCGATTTTTGGGGCCTCGTGGACCGGCTTGGAGCGTCGGAGTGCCGAAAGTCGAGAAGGCCTAAACCTTTTCGAGAAAACTTAAGGAAACCTCTTGGGATCCTCTTTGGACGCCTCTTAGACTGTTGGGACGTATTCGGGACCTCGTGGGCCGCGTTGAGGCCATTTTGGGCGTATTGACTCAATACGCCCAAGATTGCTTCAATACTATTGAGGCAGTCTTGGGCCTTCTCCGGGGCATCTTCGGCCCTCTTGGGCGCTTTTGGGGTCCATGTTTGGCCGGCTGCGCTACCAGAGGACGCGCGCGCCACGTCCGGGGAATCCCGGGGAATCCCCAGGAATCTTGGGAATCCCTTGAAATCCTTGGGAATCCCCGGGAATCTTGGAGAATCCTGGGGATCCCTGGAAATCCTTGGGTATCCCCCGAAA
>CAUYUJ010014663.1:145000-152500 GCA_963575745.1 Prorocentrum cordatum
CAGGCAGTAGCGGTATATCGGTACCTCCTGCTTTCCCCCCTCCCCTTCTCCCCCCAGGGCTATAAAACAGGGCCAGGATCGGGATAAATCGCTCCAGAGCGTTCTGGAGCGCTCTCAGAGCGTTCCGGAACGCTCTGGGGCGCTCTCAGAGATTCTCAGAGATTTCGAGTTATCCCGATCCGATGTTGTCCCGATCCTCGCGTCGTTTTAGGCCAGCTCTCGGCTGGGTCTGGCGGCTGCTCCCGGCGGCCGGCCTCGGGCCCCCCATCCCCACGAGTCTGCCCGCGCGGCCGGCATGGAAGCAGATCGACGAAGCACCGGGCCAGACCGGGACCCCCCCCCTCACCCGCAGTACTTGCGTGCAAAACTTCTGTCTATATCCACTGCAGTATGGAGTTTCGGGCTCCCTTCCCAAGAAACCCGAACCGCACTGGATATGGATAAATTTGCCCCCTAGAGGCTCGATGTTTATCCATATCCAGTGCGCCTCGGCCTTGTGGCGCCGCTTCCAAAAAAGTCCAAAAAGCACTGGATATGGACATGAATCTTGTCCGCAGTACTGTGTTTCACCGACCCCATGTGCCCATCCATGCCCGTCCCTATGCAGACCCCCACGATCGCAGCGCCCCAGTGGGGGATCCCCCCTCTGGAACCCGAAGGAAGCAGCCGCTAGATTCCCATCGACCATCCCTACGCAGACCCCCACGATCTCAGCACCCCAGTCGGGGATTCCCCCCTCGGACACCCGAAGAAAACAGCCGATGTATTCCCACCTAGGGTAAATCGGGCAGTGGGACCCAGGCCAAGCCCATGGGGAGACGGGTCGGTTAAACGATGCTCATGCCCCCCCCTCACCCACCCGTCGGCCAAGTATCCAATCGCAGAATTTAAACAACAAAAAAACGCTCACTCATGGATCGCATCGGACACCCCAGCCGGCGTCTCCAGGGTCTGACCCACAGGAGGAGCACACAGGGTTCGCATGGGATATGGGAGGCTCGTGTCGTGACGCGGCGGCGACCCCGCCGCGAGCGTTTAAGGTGGAACGCCGCCAGTGGCCCAGAATCTGCCAATACGCGGCGACACAAACCAATGCCCGGGTTGCCACGGTGCGAACATGCAGTTATTAGGGTTCACGCGTGGTTGTTTCTTTTTGGAGGCGGCCAGGCTGTCAGAGTTGGATGGCGCTCAAAATCGGTTCCCGCACCCCTCCCGGGCCCAGGCAACGGCCCTTTGTTCCGTCTCTGTTGGGGGTCCATTTGGTGCAGTTTCTCGTTTCGTCTCCCAGGCCCAGGCAGCGGCCCCCAGAGGCCGAGGAGTGGAACAGACCTTCTCGAGCCCGGAACCCCAGACCGCGCCGCGCCCCCCTGTACTGCTGGCTGGAGCCAGTGCTGAGCCACCTCGGACCCCCAGCCGGGTCCCAGCCCCCAGCCAGGCCGTTCCTCATTCCGCTCCTCCAGCACACCCCAACATGGATTGGGGATCTGGCGCGTGGGCGCCAGATCCGCTTCTCGGGGAACGTCACTCCCGAAGCGTGGCGCCAGAGCCGCGTGACTTGGCGACAAAACGCGCCGACTTTGTTCAGGAGGGAAAGAAACACACAGACACAATGAATCCTCGATTCCCCAGAAAATATGGGAAAATATGGGAAGTGGGGGGGAAGACAGAAACCCAGAACATATGGGAAAATATGGGGAATATTTTTATTTGTGCGTATTTATTTGTGTGTCCTGGGGCCCCTTCATTTGTGACCGCCTCGTGTGAGGAGGGCTTCGAGGCGCGCCTCGCCTGCGTGGCGCAGATGGCGGCGCGGGTGGCGGCCCTGCAGCCCGCCAGGCAGCCGGGGAGCCCGCGCGCGCGGCACTGAGCCCGGGGGCGGTCACAAGGGGTGATCAGGAGGAAAAGAAACAGGTACCCGTAACCCTGATCACGTTTGTACCGGTTTCGCCTTCTTGGGCCTCCTGGGAGGCCCTCGTCGCCACCCTTGGATTCGCTTCGATGAGTTCTGTGGAGTAGCGCCGCCAGGAGCGAATGAAGGGCGTACACGCACATGAACCAACGTCGGTTTCGAAAGTTCGCATTGCGCGAACGGTTGTATCACGAGGTTGGTCTCGCGGATTGTGGGTTCATAATTCATGTACGTGGTTGGGCGCGTACGTTCTTTATCGGCTTGGTATTCAAGACGATGAAGTAAGGAGCAGTTTGCGTTCAGAAGGGGATCGATGTTCTTCAGTTCCTTCCGTGGCTGTGTTCTCTAGCCCTCCTCGTGCACGCAGGCGCTTTTGGTCCAATAGGGGCTTCGTTCCTTATGTAGCGTTCCTCATTTCAGCAGCCATCCTGTAGGGGAAAGTCGAGGACACGTAAATATTAATTAGTCCAGGCCTCCCAGATGGGGCCAGCGTAGATGGGGTCGGAGGATCGCGCCGCATCGCCAATGCATCGCCGACGCGGGTCGACGTGGAGCCCATGATTCTCCATGCCGACGTCGCCGATGCATCGCCGGCTTCGCCGATGTACTGGCGATACATCGTTGATGCATTTTCGCTGCATTGTTGATGCATCGCCGATGCTTCGGCGACGCGGCTCGATCCTTCGACCCCACCTACTCGGACCCCCTCTAGGAGGCCTCTAATTTGGGTGCGTGGATTATCGACGTGGCCCGTGTCCATCCCACACCGGTGCGTTCCGTCGCCAAATCACGCGGCAAAGGCGCCACGCTTCGGGTGTCACGTTCCCCGATCCGTGGATCTGGCGCCCACGCGCCAGATCCACGGATCCTTCATCCATGCGAGGGTGTGCCAAAAGGAGTGGAGGGGAATCTCATGGCCGGGTTTTGGAGCTGGCTGGGGGTCCGAGGTGGCTCAGTAGTTGTTCCAGCCAGAAGTAAGGGGGGGAGCGGGGTCCGAGGCTCTGGGTTCGACAAGGTCTGTGGCCTTCTTCGGCCTCCGGGGGCCTGGGACCGTCAGAGAAACTGCACCAGATGGACTTTCTCCTCCTCCTCCTCCTCCTCCTCCTCCTCCTCCTCCTCCTCCTCTCCTCCTCCTCCTCCTCCTCCTCCTCCTCCTATTCCTATTCCTCCTCCTCCTCCTCCTCCTCCTCCTCCTCCTCCTCCTCGGGGACCGATTTTGAACGGATTTGGCCCCGTGCCCCCATCCTGACAGATGTTCTGGGGGCCCATCCAGCTCTGAAGCCCCCGGCCGCCGCCGAGCCAGGGCCAGGACCTCTTCCCGGATTTATGCGTCCCGTGGTCCACCCCTGGGCCACGCAGTGCCGCACACGAGCCTCGCGCCACGATCTGCGAACCCCCACCCTTGGACGCCCCCCTCTCGGACGCCCATGGGTGAGCCCCCCTCAAGGGTGGCGCGCCCGCCGCGCGGGCGCGCGCAGCCCGCCGCGCGGAGTTCGAGGCCTCCCGGACGGGGGCGGAGGATCGCGCCGCATCGCCGATGCCTCGTCGATGCCTCGTCGACGTCGGCGTGGAGGAAACTGGGCTCCACGTCGGCCCGCATCGGCGATGCGGCTCGCTGCGGAGCCCGATGTCCTCCCCTCCAGCGTCGCCGATGCACCAGCGGTGCATCAGCGATGCGGCGTGATCTTTCGTCCCCCGCCTATACTTGGACCCACTCAGCCACGCGCAGAGGGGGAGTAGGGGTAGGGGTAGGGGGAAGCTGAGCAGCACCCTGCTTCTTAAAAGGCGTGGGCCTCATCCATAGATGTGGTGCCCGCGCCGTCTGAGAGGCAACCTCCTTCCAAGCAGCCTCCCCCGCTTCTCCTTACCCCCTGGTGCGCGCCGCCGCGTTACAGGGCGTTGTTTTTGGGATCGCCCCCTTCCTGTCTCCTCCTCCCCTGCGTCTCGCCCCGCCGACCCAATCTGGGAGGCCTCGCCCTCCGCACCTTCCCCCCTCCGCGCGCACGCGCGGAGTGCAGTGTGCGCGGCGTGCCCGGCCCCATGGCGCGCCGGGCGGCGCGACGCCTGCCCCATGGGCCGGCCCGCGGCCCCGCGGGCCCCGCGGGGGGGGGCGAGGGGCGCTCGGAGGGCAGCGGGGAATCAAGCAGTGGCGAAGCGTCCTGGCTCGCCTATAGCCCTCCCAAACAGTGTTCTAAGAGCCCTTTGACGTTCCCACGAAGTGTTCTTAGAACAATTCTGGCTGGGACTGTCTTGTTTTATCGCATCGAGTTTCTGTTCTAAGAACATTGTTTTTGTTCTCAGAGCATGTTTAGGTTCTAAGCACATTTCGTGGTAGGACTATAGGAATGCCGGGACGGTCGGTCCCTGCTCAAGGGAAGGAGAAGCGGCGGGGGAGGATCAGTGCGCGAACGTGACGCTGGGCCCACTCGGAGCTCGGAGTGCCGCGTCGCCGCGGTCGGGCCCGCGCCCGGACATGGCGGCGAGCTGTCCCCGTCTGTCGGTGGCGCGCACTGGAAGGCCACGTGTCTTCCGCAGGGGGCGAGGATTGTCGCGAGTCGCGGTCTGGGCCGCAGGTCGTACCTATCCCAGCGGGGGAGGGGGCGGCGCGAGGGAGGGCAGCTTACCGCGCGGCGCGAGCATCAGAGTCGTTTCACCGACACCTATACAGTCGGGGCGCTGAACAAGGAACCCTTTTCGTTGGGGAGGGGCTCCGTGTTCCTTACTTGTTTCGCAGGTTGCCTTAGCATGTCCTTATGTATTCGATGGGGAATCGAAGTTTAACTTATGGGAAAATGGGCCTCGTTCCTTTTTTAGGGTTCCTTAGGTCAACGCCCCGACTGTATCCCCGTCCCCGTCCCCGTCCAAACCCCACCATCTCAGCACCCCCAGTTGGGGATCTACCCCTCGAAGTTGTTCCCATCTGGGGTGGCAAGGGTCGGAGAAACGATGCTGGGGCCCAGTGGGGCCCAGGCCATGCCGTTGGAAAGAATGGTCGGATAAATGATGCTCAGAGGAGGCGGAGCGGGGAGGGGCGATGAGGGGGGAGGAGGAGGCAGCATTCGGTGGGCCCCGCGGATCTTTTGGATCCGGCGCCACCCCCGGCGAGGAGGACGAGGAGCCAGGAGTCGGAGTCCGAGCAAGGAGGAGGAGGACGAGGAGGAGGAGGAGGAGCAGGGTTGAGGAGGAAGAGGAGGAGGAGGGGGAGGCGGACGAGGAGGATGAGGAGCGAGGATTGGGGAGGCAGGAGAGGCGGGCAGGGGACCGCGCGCGGTGTGTGCAGAGCCCCGGTCGGCGCGCACCTGCAACTGGGATGCGCGCTGCCCGTTCCGCAGGCCGCCACGGGCTGCCGGGCGGCATCCGGCCTCAGGGGCAGCGTTGGGAGAGGACAAGGAGGGCGGTTCGCTAATTGGCGAGGCTCGAGATGTTCGGACGTTTTCGTTGGTTCTCGTCGGCTTTCCAGCCTCCAGAGGCTGCGTCTCGCAGAGAGCGTTCCAGGGGCGTTCGGATCGTCCCGAACGGTCGCTGGAGATCCGAGTTGTGGCCCGAGAACGGGACAGCGAGGATCGTTGGGGGTGATCGGATCAGGGACGAACGCATGGACCTCTAGCCGCCCATCCATCGCCGATCTGGGAGCTGATAGCCCGCCCCGCCGTGGAGCGCGCAGCTTCGCTGCCAGGGGCCGATCGCCAATTTGTCAGCGATGCCTGCCCCCCGCCCCCCCGAGCGTTCCCCCCCTGGCTCGTGGGCGAAACACGTATCCGTATCCGCGGCCTCGCGGGTCAGGCCCTTGGGCCGCGACCCCGCGGATGCGGGGGATCATTGTGGCGCTCCCGATGGTGCTCGGTTCGCTTGGAGGCCTACGGGGACGTCCTGGGGCCCTCGCCGTCGCAGGAGGAGCATCTTGGAAATGTCTGGCGACCATCTTGGGCCATCTGGCCCCCGGGGTGGGAATTTTGCGGCATCTGACGCGCCCCAGCCCTGTCTAGACAGCGGAGCACAGGTGGAGCAGCGCCCTTCCCCCCTCCCCTTGTCCAGGCAGAGCCCCCCCGGCCCTTGGCATCGCTCGCACGTGTGCGTTTTTTCCTCGGCGAGGACCATCGAGGAGCATCCTTGATCATTTGGCGAAAAAACCACGCACGAAACCGAAAAAAAACACAGGGAATGGACGTTCGACCGATGGCGAGGGCCCCCCCCCAGCAGAACTGAAGCTCAGACTGTAGGCTGCAGCGTAGGCTCTTCGAAACTCACACGCCGGGTCGGCGGACTTTTCGCGAATGCCCCGCGGGCAACGCATCTGTGCGACCGCGTATTTGCGGGATCGCGCGTCGGAATCCAAGACCGCGAGGGCGCGGATACGGATGTGTTCGCCGCTCGTGGCTGCCGCTCCCCCTGGTGGCCAGCCCCCAGTTGGCACAAGGTCAGCTCCAGCTCGAAGAGCAGCAAGCGGCGCACGGCACGGGCACTTCGGAGGCGGAGACCAAGCTATATGTTCGCGTCGTGACACGATCGCGACGGCATGTTCACAGCCGTGTCCAGTCTCTGGGGACACCGCCAAGACGCGGAAAGAAGGACCAGGTTCGGAAGTGGTTCGCTGTTCCTCAGGTCATTCCGCGGCGATTCTTCTGGCCCTCGTGAACCCAGGCTCTGCAGGTGCCAACAAAAGGGGCTCCGTTCCTTGAATTTAGCGTGACTTATTTCAGCAGCCCGACTGTACTCGCTGGGCCCGACAATTACTCAGGGTGAACACAAAATGCTCAGGGTCAGAAGCTATGCAGAAAACACTACTCGGGGCGAAAAGTTGGTCTGGGAGAAAGGGTGCAACACTGGTCTTGAAGAAAGGGTCGGGACATCAGGGGCACCGCGTTGGAACAATCAGGACACCGGATGTTTGGGGGAGGGGTCCATCCAGGCAGCCAGAGGAGTAGATGGGGTCCGAGGATCGGGACACATCGCCGCTTCATCGGCGATGCTTCGCGATCTGGCTGTTTTCTCCATCTTGGCGTTGCCGGTGCACCGGCGACGCTGTGCGATTGTCAGACCTCGTTTTCTCCGACCTTGAGATTCGGCGTCACGGAAAAGTTGCAACATCGCAGAAAAATTGTTCCAGTCCCCGGACCCCATCTTTCTGTTCCTCTTTTCGAGCCCAATCGATTCGTGAGGGTCCCAGGGCCCGGAACAGGACCAAATTGCCCGTTGCCATATGGGCGGTCTCGAGCCCAGCGCCGACCCACGAAACCCGCGTGAGCCTCTGTGTGGTGTGCCGTTCTCTGCTCTCCCATCTCGGCGGCGCGCCTGGGGTGAAGTGGGAGTGGGCGGTGCGTCTCAGAAGGCTCCGAGGTCCGTCCTCTGGCGAGCTGAGAAGTTTTACGAGCCTTCCCCGACGCAGAACATGTCTCAGAAGGCCGGAGGGCCTCTGAGAAGCCCCGCCGCCTTCTGAGAAGGCTTCCTCCTCATCGTCGTCCTCTTCTTCCTCGTCCTCATCCTTCGCGTCCTCCTCCTCACTTCAGCATCGCAGAAAAAAACAGGGCCATCTTCACCAACATTCGCGCGTAAGCTGCCAGCGTAAGGTCGCGCGTGAGCGCTCTCCAATG
>CAUYUJ010014663.1:157500-192500 GCA_963575745.1 Prorocentrum cordatum
TGTTGGAGTCGTCGTGTATCGGTGTATCGGTGGTGCTGTGTCGTTGTGTGGGCGTGTCGTCGTAACGACTGCACTATGGTGGTCTGTGTCCCGATCGAGGATCGAGGCGAAGGAGGAGGAGAAGGAGGAAGGGAGGGTGGGCGGAGAGAGTTTCCCTCCACTCGTCCTCCCACCTCCCTTCTCCTCCTCGATGCCTCGGTGATGCGGACGAGTTCGCGTCGAAGCGCCGATGCCCTCGAGCGCTGCCCGGGACCTGCGGGGGGAAGGGCGACCAAAAGCCAAGGGGTACCGAGAAAGACAATCAAGAAGGTTGACGGATGCTTGCAACCAAGAAGAAGGGAGAAAGAGGGGGTAATTAAGCTTCGCCAGGAAGATGCCAAATCGGTTCACCTCTCTTTGAGGGCCGCTCCCTCCTCCTCCTCCCCCCCCTCCACCTCCTTGTCGTGGGGTTGGGTGGGGTGGGGCCGGCCCGCGACTCCCTCTCTTATGTTGGGGTAGGGAGGGACGGTCGAGGCTCGAAGTTCAGGTCGGACGAACGGGTGGCGCGTTGATCGGTTCTCGTCGGTTCGTCCTCGCACCAGGGCTTCGGGACGCTTTCTGGGGTCCACTGCGCTTTTCGAGCCTCGGGTTGATCCCCAGCGGCTGCGCCTCGCCGAGGGAGCGGTCCGGGGTGCTCCGATCGTGCCGAGCGGCCGCAGGAGGCTCGAGCTGATGGTCCGACAGCCAGGCGACGAGGATCACTCGGCACGCGCGCGAGCCTCACGAGCAGGCCTGTCGGCCACATGCAGGGCGTGGGTGAGCAATCGGCCTACCAGCCGGACAGCATGGACTGTTGACACATTTGGGAGTACGGAACATGCACGAAGGGGAGGCCGGGAGGGAGGCAGAGGAGGCATAGGGAAAGGGACGGACGGAATGAGGCAGAGGACGGATAGAGAGAAAGAGGGAGGGATGGGGAAAGGGGGCGATACGAGATCTGCTGCGTGCAGCTGGCTTCGCCTCCGCCGCCGGCCGCGCCTTCTTTGAGTCATGTGCTCCGGTTGCCTGGAAAGTCGGCTAAGTACGTACATTGATTCATTACCCCCCCCGCTTTACTGACCCTCCTTTTCGTTATTGTTCGACCCGAGTTTCGAAGTTACATCGAGGAGGGAGGGAGGGAGCATGGGGGGAGGTAGCCTCCCTCCCCTCCTCCCACCTCTCCTCCCACCTCCTCCTCCTCCTCCTCCTCCTCCTCCTCCTCCTCCTCCTCCTCCTCCTCCTCCTCCTCCCCTCTGAGGTCCGAGAATGGAAGGCCTTGGTTCGAGGTTCGAGGCTCGAGGATCGAGGCTGAACGTTCCAGGACTGCGGGTCGAGGTGCGAGACTCCAGGATCTAAGTTCGAGGTGTCGCGGAGCGTGCCTTCCACGCCCCCTCCGCTTCACCCGATTCGGCCTCGGGGGGAGCTTCTCGTCGCCACGGCTGGCTCCGCCCCGAGATTCTAGCCGCTGGTGGCGGGAATCAGGGATGGAGTAGGGGGGAGGAGGAGGAGGAGGAGGAGGAGGAGGAGGAGGAGGAGGAGGAGGAGGAGGAGCAGGAGCAGGAGCAGGAGCAGGAGCAGGAGCAGGAGGAGGAGAAGGAGAAGGAGGAGGCGG
The DNA here is from genome assembly GCA_963575745.1 of Prorocentrum cordatum. Lineage (NCBI taxonomy): Eukaryota > Dinophyceae > Prorocentrales > Prorocentraceae > Prorocentrum > Prorocentrum cordatum. Next base: position 159,131 of record CAUYUJ010014663.1, read on the forward strand.
ACCAGAGTATACCCAGGATGCAGCAGCGATGCTGTGACCCGCCCTCCCTCCACGAGCTCCCCTCTCGGGGCGCCATACAAGCCTCTCTCGTCCCTGCCAGAAGCCCCCCCCCCTTGAACGGCGAGCACCCCCCTGTGGGCCCGTCGCTTCGGGCAGCGGCCCCGTGCCTGCAGGGAGCGGCACCGCGCATGCCTCGCGAGCTCGAACGACTGCGGCACGCGAGGATCACGAGCTTCCACGGGGTGCCCTGCGAGATCCCCGCGCTGGAAAGGAATTCCCCCCCACATCCGCGCACCTCTTGCACACGCCCACGCTGCTTTTCAACCCCGGGGAGCCTCATGTGGGGCCCCGCTCGAAACGGAACCGCCTTTCCTCCGTGCAGTCATTGGTGCATCCATGCTCGCTGCGGGCCGCTAGATTCGAAGAGGTCTCAGGCGATAGCCCAGTTTGAGCACGGAGCCGTTGCCACCTGATGCAGCTGCAAGATGTCATGACTGCGCTCCGCTGGGTGACGGCGAGGGTGTAATGCTTGAAAAGGAATCCTTCCCGCCATCACTTGCTGCACGTGTGTTCAGAAGCATGCGCGCGGCTCTAAAGGAGTGAGCCGCGTTTTGAAACGGTACCGTTCTCCATCATTGATGTTGTTACGAACGATGGAGACGATTGTGCGCGGCGCTCAGGGGAACGCAGAACGTCGAGAAACACATGATCCGACACCACTGAAGCGGCTGCAAACGCTTAACACGACAGTTGTTCGGCGTTCAGGCGAGAACCTCATTTTGAGAAATATGCATAACAGGGAGAACAGTGCCCTCAGACCTGCCCCGTGCTTGTAAGACGAATGGAATCGTCGCCACGACGAGAGCCCCATTTAAGACACGTGCAAGGCCCTGCATCTTGGTAATTAGCGCTGTTGCAAGCTTGTGCTCCATCCTTACACATGTTGCGACTGTAGAATTGAATGTGCGCAGTGCAAAGTCGAGAGCCCCATGTTGACGAGGTACCGCCCGCCATCCGTATAGCTGTCGGGAATGTTCGGCGTCCGTATCATAAATGGTGCCTACGTCTCAGACTGAACATTGGACTGAACATTTTAACCCGCCCTACCAACACGTCTGGTCGTGCGACAGGCACGAGTTAGTTACAACGGAAGGGGCGGATGGAAGAGGGGGAGGAGGAGGGATGATAAGGAGGAGGAGGACCTTTGCACGGATCAGTGATCGTCAAAGGCTTGGTGGCGTTTTTGAGTTCTTTCGGGCCTCTTGGAGTCCTCTTGTCGACACGGCTAGATCCGCGTCAGATGTATGAACACAATTCGTTTCGTGACATGTCCATAAGTCGATTTAAGATGGGAGGAAGGCAGGGAGGGATGAGGAGGAGGGTGGAGGATACGTAATAAGGAGGAGGAGGCGGCGGAGGAGCAAGGATCAGCGAGGACGAGGTGGAGGAGGGAGGAGTGAGAGTGGGACGAGGGGAAAGGAGGTGGAGGAGGAAGGAAAGGAGGAGGGAGGAGGTACAAGGGAGGAGGAGGGGGAGGAGAAGGGGGAGGAGGACAAGCAAGGAGGGGGAGAAGGAATGATGACAGACACGTCAGGAGGAGGATCGAGGGAAGAAGGGGGACGGTGGGTGGAGAAGGAGAGGAGAGGTTGACTTGAGTAAAAAGCATAACGCACTAACAATATTGCATCCTCCCCTCCCTTGCATGCCCCCTTCTTCTCACGTGTTTCCGTCCTCGCCCTCCTGCCGAGGTGACGACTCCCGCACCCTCTCCTGTTTGCGTTTCTTCCATCCCTTTTTCCTCCTACCCCCCAGTTTCGAGTTCGTCACCTTCTCAGCTCACCTCCTCCTTCTCCTCCTTGCCCCATCCTCCTGCTCCTTCTCGTCCTCCTGCTCCTCCCTCTCTTGATCTTCCACCCGCATTCCTCCTCCTCTGCCTCCGCCTCCTCCTCCTCCTCCTCCTCTCCCCCTCCCCTTCCTCCCTTTTCCCCTCCTCCATGTCCCACACCCCTCAACCTTTGCTTCCCCCCCGCTCCCCCCCATCTCCTGCACTCGGCCTTGATGAGTAGGTCCACCCTGCCAAGTCAAGGGTACCCTTCGTGTCCTGTCTTTAGAGAGGCCCGCGCCTTCTACATTCCTACGGCAGTGTAGCTCTCGGAAGGCTCTTGTCGTCCTCTCGCGTGACCTCTCCAATCGAGCCTTGTGGATGCCACGACAATGGACATCCTAACAGTCCTATCATCCTATCATTGAATTTATCATGTGCTTGAAATGTGTAAGACATGTTCTCCACATGTTTTAGACACATGGGAATTACTTGGCAGCCTGCTTCCTCTCCACTGATAGCCCTCCACAAATCAAGCCCGCCTGCATGCCTCCCTCCCCCCTCTCGACGAGGCCATCGCCCCCCGGGTTCTCCCGCGCCGCGCATGGCCAGCGTCGCTGGGCCCCCGCCCGCGGGTGCCGGTGCCGCGAGGGAGGAGCCCGCCCTCGCCGCCCTGCGTCGTCGTCGGCGTCGGCGTCGGCGACAGCGTCGTCGTCGTCGTCGCCGTCGTCGTCGTCCTCGTCGTCCTCGTCCTCGTCGGCGTCGGCGTCGGCGTCGGCCGCGGCGGCGGCGGTGTCGGCGTCGGCAACGTCTCGGCGGCGAGCGAGGGGAGTAAGGCGGATGGGTCCAGGACGAGGATGATTTCGTTCCAGAGCGTTCCGGAGCGCCCTCAGAGCGTTCCAGAACGCTCTGAGAAGGCCGAGGCGCCCGAGACATCTTCCAGAGCCGCCAGATCTCAGAGAGATGCTCGATCTATCCTTACCCGAGTTTATGCTCGTCCTGGCTTCGCCTCAGGGAGGGAGAGGGAGGAGGCCTCCTCAGAAGGCGGCGGGGCTTCTCGGAAGCCCTCCGGCCTTCCGAGGAGCTTTCTGTGTCTTCAGGGGAGGGTCCGACCATTTCTCAGAGGGCCGGAGGACTTCTGGGCCTTCTCGATTTGTTCTTACCCGATTTAATCCTCGTCCTGGCTTCGTCCGAAGGGAGAAGGAGGAGGCCGTCTCAGGAGGCGGCGGGGTTTCTCGGAAGCCCTCCGGCCTTCCGAGGAGCTTTCTGTGTCTTCGGGGGAGTATCCGACCACTTCTCAGAGGGCCAGAGGACTCCCGAGCCTTCCGGGAAAGCCCGCCTCCTCTGGCTTCCCCCACCGGGGCACGCCACCGATCGTCAGCATCCGCGCCCGCGCAGTTTGGTCGTCAACGTCGTTCGCGCCGTCCTCAGGCGCAGCGTGGCCGTCGTCGTGTCCAGCGCCACCCTCGTCGTCAGTGTCGTCGCCAGCGCCGTCGGATGGGCGAAGCGGGGGGAGGGGGAAGAAGCAACGAGGGAGGGGGGCTGAGATCTGCAAGAGAAGGGAGTGGACAACAGGTTGCACTCCCTGCATGCATCCTCGTCCTGCCCGATTCGTCGTCATCCCTCCTCCTCCCCCTCCTATCACCATTGTCGGTTTTGCTGGAGTCGTAATCCGGATCACAACCCTCAGGAGGGACAACAAAACAAACACAGACACAATTAATCGCCGGTTACCCAGAAAATATGGGAAAATATGGGAAGTGGGGGGGGGAAGACAGAAACCCAAAACATATAGGAACATATGGGGAATCTGTTTATTTGTGTGTATTTATTTGTGTGTTTGTGGGCCCCTTCAATCACTCGTTTACGGGGTGCTCGCGGCTGGCCCCCGTCTGGCCTGCGGGAGGCAGGTCTGAAGCTGCGGGCGCTCGTGCGCAGGGCCGCAGTGGCGGCGACCGAGCGCTGTGGCACTGACTACGGGTTTGTCGCTTTCCGAGGCCCAGACCATCATCCTCATCAGCATCAGCAGCAGCATCACCATCATCAGCAGCATCAGCATCATCCTCATCATCATCCTCATTCTCATCCCCCTCCTCATCCTCATCCTCTTCATCATCATCGTCATCATCATCATCCTCATCCTCATTCTCATCCTCCTTCTCATCCTCATCCTCTTCATCATCATCGTCATCATCATCATGGGCGGGCAGAGTGGGCAGGGCCAGTGGCCGAAGAGGGGATCCTCCTCCCTCCTCCTCTTCCTCCTCCTCCTCCTCCTCCTCCTCCTCCTCCTCTTCCTCCTCCTCCTCAGCCGTCAGGCCAGGGTATTTTTAAAGTCCCTGCCTCCGCGGCCAAGCGGTGCAGACTGGGCGCCGCGTGGCACCTCCTGTACGAGGTGCACCGCCGATGATGTTGCGGAGGCGGGTGCCCGCGGTTCACAGCGTCCAACCACTTTGGTTGGAATGCTACTAGCCGCGGGCATATCGCTTGCCGTGTTATGATGGGGTTTTGGCGCTGGGTACCGTTCCGTGTTGTCTTGCTGGGTAGGCCCAGCGCTTGACCAATCCCGCCCTGATGGGGCCTCCTCCCGCCCCGCCTGTTGGCTGGAGGGAAGGGGCCAGGGGGCGACCTTACCTTGCGGGTTTGCGGTCGCTGGTCCAATGCTCGGGTCCTGCCCGTTGCTTCCTATTTGTTGGTTTCCTCCCTGAAACACGGCGTTTCCGGCGCTATTGGGGGTTAGCCAATAATCGGAGGCCGGAGGACGGATTCAGTTTGCGCCTGCTTCCTCTTTATACACGTGTGCCCGTTGCTCTGCTAAAGGAAGCTATGATGCGCGGCAGGTTTGCCAGTGCACGCTCGCCGGCGCCCTGTTCGGCGTCACGTTTTACCCGCGTGGGCAAAGCGACGACTCTTCCCCCTCCTCCCTCGCTCCTCCGCCTCCTCCCCCTCCCTCGCTCCTCCTCCTCCCCCTCCTCTTTCTTCTCCTCCCCCCTCCCTCCCTCCCTCCCTCCCCTTCCTCCCTCCCTCCCTCCCTCCCCTGCCGCTGCTCCACCGGCTTAGGGTCCAGTAGCGGCCGGACAGACCCGGGGCGGCCGCTGCTGCTCCTCCCGCTCCCCCATCGGGCTGCGGCTGGTCCTCCTTCGGGAGGGCCGCCAGGCCCCCTGCCCTGGCGCCTGGGCGGGCCTGCCTTGGCAGGTCGAGCAGCTCTGCCCGACGCTCGGGCGAGGAGGAGGAGAGGGCACGAGGGGGAGCGCGATGAGGGGAGGGGGGGAACTCACGAGGGGAAGCACGAGGAGGGGAATCACGAGGAGGGGGCGAGAGGGACGAGGAGCGGGCGAGAGGAGAGAGGAGGGGACGAGGAGGGGACGAAAGGGAGGAGGGGGGAGGGGGCGAGAGGGAACACGAGGCGAAACACGAGGGGGGGGAACGCGAGCGAGGTCAAGGAGGAGGGAGGGAGGAGCAGGCGGACGGGGCGGAGGGAGGGGGAGCAGGGCGGCGGAGGCAGAGGAGGAGGGATGATGGCGCATGCTGGCCCTCCTCGCAGGGCAGCAATACGTCATGACAGCGATGCGCTACAGCTTGCCCAGCAAGCCACCCGCTTCCAGCTGTGCCGCACGGGCTGGAGACCCGAGGGCCGCCGGACATTCCAGAGTTCCTGGGACGTGTCCTCAGACACTCGCATCGTGACCCCATTGGACGCCAGCCACCCAGGGCGTCCGGAGGCCCGAGGTGGGCCATAGACGTCCAAGATGATGGATCCCCGCTCTATGTTTTCTTCCCCCTGTCGTCCTCGCCCCCCTCTCATCCTCGTCGTTTCCTGCCTTCTCCTCCGCCCTCCCTCCCTTCTCGTCGTCGTCGTCGTCGTCGTCGTCGTCGTCGTCGTCGTCGTCGTCGTCCCCCCATGCTCCCTCCTCGCTCCTGCCTCCTCGTTTTCGTCGTCGCCGTCGTCGATCCCGATTCTCCCCTCCTCGTCGCCCCCCCCCCCCCCCTCGCATGCCCGCAGGACCTCTCTGGCCAGTCGCGTGCGCACTGCCGCGGGGGTTCGGGCCTGGGGCTGGTCGCCACTCCCCAGCGAAGGCGCGCGGGGCGGGGCAGGGGGCAGGGCGTGGACTTGCAGACGAGGGGGTGGGGAGAAGAGGAAGGAGGCCGGCTGGCGAAGGTCGGCCACCAAACCGCCCCAACCCAACCCGAAGGCCCCAATGTGCCCTCCATTCCAGATGGGGGGATGTCGGGGGGCATTGGGAAAACGCATATGAGACCCCGCGGGCCCCCCCCAAAGCCCGGAATTTGGGTCTTCGGGTTGGGTTGGGGTGGTCTGGTAGGTCGTCAGAAGCGAGGGAGAGGGGAAACGGGGAGGGAGGACGGAGGAGAGATGAGGGCGCTGAGGGAGGAGGAGGAGGAGGAGGAGGAGGAGGAGGAGGAGGAGGAGGAGGAGGAGGAGGAGGAGGAGGAGGAGGAGGAGGAGGAGGAGGAGGAGGAGGAGCATCAGCAAGTGGGCGGAGGGATGCGAAGGAGGAGGAGGAGGAGGAGGACGAGGAGGAGGAGGAGGAGGAGGGGAGCGATGGGGAGCAACGAGGAGCGTCGTCAGGGTGGCTGAGAGGAGGGCACGCTGTCGCGTCCCGGCCGCATCGGCAGCCCGAGCGCCACCAGGCGACTCGGTGCCGACGCCCGTTCTGGGCGGGCGCCTCGCCGCTCAGAGTGCCAGGGAGCCGGGCGACGTCGCGTGCCTTTGGGGGGGGCGCCAAGCGGGCCGCCGCTTGGCGCACGCCAGAATTTCTTCTTCATATCCCAATCCAGCAATCCTCGCGGCCATGCCTGGTCGTGCTGCTGTCGTCGGAATAGCACGTATATCTCATTGCGGATTGCGCCGGACAGGCGATGGTGGCAGAGCTGGAAGAGCACAGCAGGTCGTGCGCGACGGCAGCGCCAGCCAGAGGCGCCCCCGGCCGAGGGGAAACGCCCAGACTTCCGTGCTACGAGAAGGAAGAGAAAAATTGCCCGCGCCGGGCGGTCCCTCGCTGCAGCAACCCTGACCTTCCAGAGAGCTATTTTTTTAGCACTGGAGGCTTTAAAACCTAAAAGACTGAGCGAAACAGGCTAAAACCATTACGTAGAATAGCTTTGGGATAGGTTTTTAAGTCGCGTGCTATTTTTTTAGCCCTCGTGAAAGGTCAGAGAAGGGCCGCCACTGGCGAGCCACGGGGCGCCAGAACCCACGGTCTGCGGATCGCCATTCGGGTCAGGCTCGCGCCCCGGGGGGCAGAGCCATCTGGAGGCCGTCTTTGCTTGCTCGTTGGTCGCGCGCGCCGCACAAGCAGCCGCCTGAGCCACTGCAGCAGCGCGCTTCCGCCGCCGCTCCAGCACGCCTGGCGCACCATGGCGCCTGCTCCGATGTCTCCGTGCGTCTGTCAACCAGCGTTTGCGCGCATGCATTCGCACAGCCGCAACCATGACCCACTGCATCGTCGTCACACCTGCACCGCTGTGCTGCCACAGCTGCGCAGCTGTTCCCTCGCGCCTGCGCCTGCGTGTCAGCTGTCCTCTGCGCCATTGCATCATCGAGCCTGGGGCCCTGTTCCCTCCATTGTAGCACACATGCTGTCCAACTGCCACGGCTGCCTTCCGGGCAGGGCGTGCCGCTGCCCCAGCCTCATAACAAAGAGGCCCACCGCCTCGAATTATGTTGCATCCATTACTAGCCCGCTGCGATGTGTTATTGTTGGTTTGCTTCGCCTCCACGTGATGATAGGCCATCTTCGACTCCCTTCGGGTCAGGGACATGCAGTCAGCCGTTCATGGGCCCGAGCAAAGATGCGACACGCATGCTTCCTCAGTCACCTTGCTGCTATCCCCGCTCGCGGTCCGTCCCGCGAATTGGATGAAACGACAGGGAGTAGGAGGACGTGAAAGTGGGGGAGGGACATAGAAAAATGTTGAAGCGAGGCTAACGGAGGAAGGCGGCAATACGGCGCTGGCTGAGCTGTTGTCGATGCCCCTGGCTCACACTTGAACCGAAACACGCGCGACGGTTCTAGCCACAATGTCGCAATCGTCACACTCGCATCATAAGCTTCATCACTACGATCATCATCAGCATCATCACCATGATCATCATCATTATCATCATTATCATCATCATCATCATCATCATCATCATCACGGCCACGTCGGCCTCCGACTTTGTTTCTGTTACCGTCGCCTCCTGTCAAGCCGTATGCATGTTCGCCGTGGTGAACATGAATATGGCGGCACTGGATGGTGATGGCGGCCGCGCTGGTCGTGATGGTTCTCAGGATGTTGATGAGGGCGGTCCTGCTGACAGTGCTGATAATGATGGTAGTGATGGAGACGATGGCGAAGGTGACGCTGACTATGGTGGTGGAACCAGGGACGGACAGGAAAGGACACGAACGTCATCTGACGAATTCTCGCTGCGGCCGACCGCGGTCGACGCGGGAACGACCACCGAGGTGCCCTCGACCGCCCCCAAGGCGCGCTCCACGGCGACCGACCGCGGCCGATATCCACGAATTGGTCGCGGCTGGCTGTCGGGGAGAGTACGTGTTCACGCGTCCAAGAGGCGTCCACGATGGCACAGGAGGGCGCTCAGACGGCATAGTATGGCCCCATGAAGTTCTCAAGCCAATATTGTTCTTCTCCATTGTTGCTTGTGCACTTCGTTTTGCGAAGGTCTTAGGCCGGTGCCGCCGACCCTGCGTCGGGACGTCGGCGGCGGCGGCGACGACAACGCTGACGGGTTTCTTTGGAACGCTCTCGGGGGCCTGTGTGGGGGGCAGATTTGGAGCCTCCTGCGAGCCACTTGGGGGCCTATCGGGAGCATCTTGGGGGCCTCTTGGAGACCTCTTGGGGTTTCCCGGGGGCATCTGGGGGGCCTTTTGGGTACCTTCGGGGGCGGAAAAGATTGGGGTGATGACTAGGGGGGGGTGAATATCATGGCGGGGCCCATGATATTTCCTCAGATTTCATGGCGCCTCTTCTTATTTCATTACGTCCCTGTTCCCCCCGCTGGGCCGCGCACGTGCCGCCGGTCATGATTTGCACCCCCCCCCTCTTGGACGCCCCCCTCTTTGCCGCTCCCGATACCTTGGGGTCCTGTTGGGGCATCCGGCCAGCCTCCCTGAGCCGAGGGCTCAAAATGTCTGCTCGGGTCCCCCGTCTGGGCGCCCTCTTGGAGCCGTCCTGGGAGCCTCTTGGGCCGTCTTTGAAGCTTATCGGGCTGTCTTGGAACCCTCTGAGGTCGTTTTGGGGCCCTCTTCGGGGCCTCTTGGGCAGTGTTGGGGCGATCTTGGGGGCCTCTTAGGCCGTCTTGGAGCGTCGGGAAGCCGAATTAACCAGAACGCCAGAACTTGTCAAAAACCAATGGGAAATCCATGACTGTTTGCTTCTTGCGGCCCTCTTGGGAGTGTCCATGGAGGCCTCTTGTGGCGTCTTGGAGGCCTCTTAGCTCTTCTGGAGGCTGTCCTGAGCGTCTTGGACCGATCCTTCGGCGAGTCGGGGCCCTCTTGGACCGTCTTGGGGGTCTCTTGGGGCACTCGTGGCCCGTCGTGAGGCTTGCTGGACTCCGGGGATAGTTTTCTGACCCCCCCCAGACCTTTATGGGGGACCAACAAAAAAGCGTCTGTGGGGAAAAAACACAAAACAACATTGTGGGAAAACACACACAGTGTGTGTGTGTGAATGTGTGTGTGTTCTTCCCCCCGCACACACACACTGTGTTTTTTGTGTTGTGTTTTGTTTTGTGTGTGGGTGTTTTTTTTTTCCCCACATTGCGTGTGTGTGTGTGTGTGTGTGTTTTCCCCACAGTGTGTGTCTGTGTGTGCGTGTGCGTGTGCGTGTGCGTGTGCGCGTGCGTGTGCGCGTGCGCGTGCGCGTGCGCGTGCGCGTGCGCGTGCGCGTGCGCGTGCGCGTGCGCGTGCGCGTGCGTGCGCGCGTGTGTGTGTGTGTGTGTGTGTGTATATATATATATATATATATATATGTGCGTGCGTGCGTGCGTGTGTGTGTGTGTGAGTGTGTGTGTGTGTGTTTTCCCACATGTGTGTGTTTTTGGGGACCACCCTCCCGCCGCGGGAAGGAATCAAAGACAAGGATCTTGCGACGCCGCTCAATTTCATGTTGGGCAGCGTCGGTGGCTGCGGCGGCGGCGACGACGACGATGACAGCGGCGACGACGGCAATGACGACGAGTCACGCGAAAGAGCGTTTCGCACGCGCCGACAAGGTCGGCGGATTTGTTGTTCTTCGTATCTGTGGGTACGTGCTCCTAAGTGCGCCTGTTTGCCCACATGAAATATTCACTTCGCCCTCGAAGGCAATGAAGGAATCCCCACGTAGCGCAGATTCCAGACCGTGGTGACCCACGCCCGTCCGTGGCATCTCTTCACCTTGCGAGAATCACCGAGCGCGTTCCATTGCTCGCAAAGTGCCTACTCGCAAACGTCCGAACAAGCACATGTCTGCTTGGATGTAATTGTTCGTAGATCCCCCGCGGCGGATCCAGGCCATTTGCGAGTAGTCACTTTGCGAGTAGTGGAGCGCGCTCGTCTAGAGAAGGCCCCAGGTGCGACAAGATGGCCCAGAGGCAACAAAAGCGGGCGAAGGGCTTAAGATAGCCGATGACGACCGCCAATTCGTTCCCAAGAGTGTCGCAGGGGGTCGCTCCATGGATGGTGTTTCGGGTTTTTCGTCGTTCTCGGAACCAGGGGGGGTCTTACGACGGAATCGTTTTGAGGTCAGGCTTAGGAGGCCCCCAGAGGCCATGGGAGCGTATCGAGAGGCCCCAAGAGGCAACCCCAGAGGCGGCAGTGACAGTCCCAAGAGGACCCCATCAGAGCCCCAAGAGGTTCTAGAGGCGTCGAAGGAGGCATGGCGACGGCCTGATATACATTCGCAGCAGGCCCAGTTCCCAATGCAGCTTCAGCTTGGTACCTGCGCAGCTTTCACACGCATCCCTGAAGCTCTCCGTGGTCTGCCTCGAGGCACTCTTCGTGATGTTCCTTTTGAGTCGTGAGAGGAGCCACTCTGGGGGGGCCCGGGGGGGCGGAAAACCCGCCAGGCGAGGAGAAGGAGGAGGAGGAGGAGGAGGAGGAGCGAGGAGGAGCGAGGGGGAGGAGCGAGGAGGAGGAGGAGGAGGAGGAGGAGCGAGTCTGTCATCCATGTTGTTCGCAGCCAGTGCACGTGCTGGGCTAGGGCCCCAGCGCGCGCGACGCGCGCTCGTGGTTCTAGTCTTCGATCTACTATGGCTTGCTGGCACGAGTTCCAAACGCTGCTTGTTTGGTTGTGTCCTGTCCCAAGCTGCGCTCCCGAGGCCTCCAGAAACAACTCGTGGCGATCTCGGGAAGCGCCCAAGAGCGCCTGGAATTCCGGGGTGTGTTCCTTTAAATGAGTTTTGACGATCTCTGATGCAGAGAATCCGAAGGGCCTTGCGGACACGGCATTCAGTGTCTATGGCACGGGAGCGGGTCGCAATTGAACTCCCACGCGCAGATCTTTTCACCAAGGCACCGTAGTCCCATCACGGTCGCCCCTGCAGCCTGGGATGTGTTCATTCACGGTTTACGGGGAAGATTCCGTGCGTTCTCAGGGAGGGGTTGGAATTTGAGCGCGCGCGATGCGTGCTTGCGCGCATCCACAGCGCCTTTCCATTACTTCATGTTTCCACTTGGACCGTCCAGGATGCTTTCCTTTCTGGCAAAGCCAGACGATGACAGGACGACGACGATGACGAGGACTACTCATACCGTCGACGTCGCGTTTAGTCCGCGGCGCAGGGCCAAAGACCTCATTCCGTGGGCACTTGCTCCGCCCCGAGCTACATTTCTTAGATGCCTGGGGGCACGACGACGGCCCCCTCGCGAGATGTCGAAAAAACGACCACGTGGTTGGTCTGGCACCGAAGCATCACAGCACCATGCCGAAGGAGAAGCAACAACATACCACGCAGGAGCCCTCGACGCTCCGCGCGGATGTCTGGGATCTGCGCTAGCCCCCCCTGGCGGCGTCTCGGCTCAGATCCAAGAAACCCGCGCAGAGCGCCAACAGTAACTGCTTATATTCTAGATTTCGTAATAAAGGGAGGGGGGTCTCAATTCGGGGGGGGGGTCTCTTCCAGGCTATCTTGGAGGGCCTGGGGGGTCTGGGACGATGTTTTGGAGGGTTCTCCCACGGACGAGGTCTGAAATGGCTTGTCTTGGAGGGTCCAGACCCCCTCCCTTTTATTACGGAAGCTGGAGTACCATTGTTTCTTCCTCTGTCATTGGCAGGAAGTTCTGGCAGCCACGGCGCGACGCAGAGGGATGATGGGAGGCCGTTCGCGAAGTCCTTCGCGTGGGCCGACGTCTCCTTCTCGGACGACAGCTGCGCGGAGGAGGAGCCCCGCAGAGCGGGGGGGTGGCGCTGCATAGGCTGGTGGGGGGGAGGGAGGCAAGACGAAGCCAGACTGGATACAACATCGGGTGAGGATAACAGGGGAATCTCTGAGATCCGGCGGCTGCGGAAGATGTATCGGGCGCCGCGGCCTTCCCAGAGAGCTCCAGAACGCTCTGGAACGGAAATTCTCGTCCTAGCCCCGCCCGAGGAGGAGGAGGAGGAGGAGGAGGAGGGGGAGAAGGAGGACCCGAGTAAACGTAGGCGGCATTCTCGATGCTGCAAACCGCGCTCCCACTCTCAGGAGGGAAAAAAACACAGACACAATTCATCGTCGACTCCCAGAACATATGGGAAAATATGGGGGACGTGGGGGGCGAGACAAAAACACAGAACATATGAGACAATATGGGGGGAATATTTTTATTTGCGTGTACTTCTTTGTGTGTGTCCCAGGGCCCCTTCACGCCCATCTCCTCTCAGACCGACCCGATGCGGCCTCACCCTTGAGAAACACCGGCGCCCCAGGGCCCTGCCGCTCCGGCGATGGCCCCGTGCAGACACGGAGCCGGCCTCGATCCTCGCAGCATTCGGGACTGCCAGGCCAAGCTTCGCTTTGAGGCGGAGCTGCCGCTTTGACGATTCAGTCGGGGCGCTGAGGAAGGAACCCTTTTCGTTGGGGAGGGGCTCGGTGTTCCTGATTTGTTCTGTAGTACGCCTTTGGTTTTGCTTGGGGCTTCGATGGGAAATCGAAGTTTAACTCATGGGAAAACGGGGCCTCGTTCCTTATTTAGGGTTCCTTACGTCGACGCCCCGACTGTAGCCCTGTGTAGAAAAGGAGCTGGCCTCGATCCTCGCAGCATTCGGGACTGCCAGGCCAAGCTTCCCTTTGAGAAGGAGCTGCCCTTTACTGTCTCAGGGCTCGTTTCGATGCCTCATATTCGATTCGGTTCGACGTCGACGGCTTCCGATTCCGATTCGATTCGACTTCGGATTCCGATTCTGGCTCCGATTCTTTCCTGGAGGCATACTAGCCTGCCGATTTCCGCCGATTCGGCTTTCCCCGACTCGGCTGCTGATTTCCGCCGATCCGACTCATTTCGATCGCCGATCCGACTCATCGATTCGATTCTGGGCTCTCCTGATGTCTCAGACAGCTTCTCCGGGCTTGAGAGCAACAGGATCCGAGAACATCTCAAGCGCTAGGCACGCTTCGAAAAAGGAGCAAGCCCCCATCCTGGCACGACGAAGTTCAGTGCCCATGTTTGACGAAGCACTGCGCGGGAGCCCCAATTTGACAGGAGGGAACAAAAACACAGACAAAATGAATCCTCGATTCCCCAGAAAATATTGGAAAATATGGAAAGTGGGAGGGAAGACAAAATCCCAGAAAATATAGGAAAAGATGGGGAATATTTGTATTTGTGTGTATTTATTTGTGTGTCCCAGGGCCCCTTCCATTTGACACGGAGTGGTTTTCGCACACCCGCGCTGGGAATGCTCGAGCGATTGCACGCGCAGCCAAGGCGAGAGCCACAGGAGCCATGACGAACCAAGGGTTCGGTTGTGCGGACATCCGCGCGTCAGCGCCCTCGAAAGGCCGCGCGTGAGGCCGCGAGTAAGCGCCCTCTTGTCCACGAGGCGCGCCACGCTCACGGCCCGCGCACCCCGCGGCCGTAGGCCGCCATGTTTCTCTCGCGTAACACCCGTTTGTGTTCGTCGCGTTCCCAGACCCCCGGTGTACTCTTCACCATGTCGACCCCCAGAGGTCTCGACCCACTCCCCGGGACCGGTGTTCATCCTGAGTAGTTTTGATGGCGGTCCTCGGCCCAGGCGAGGGCCTCCTGAGGCAGAAGATAGCCAAAAACCGTCCGTCGTGATGTTTGTTGGTTTCCACTGTGGCGTTCCTTATGGTAGCGCGACGACCGCATGTTCAAAACCAATTCCGCCCTGGGTCAGCCCGCACTCTCTGCTTCTAACCCTCACTTTGAGCGCCCCCCAGCTTAGATGCCTACGCACCATCGTAGCATGCATAGGCATGGCCATGTAGATGCCTGGGCATGCCACTGCTGATGCCTAGTCATCCGCATGGGCATGCCTGCGCATGCATTGAGCAATGCGCTATGGACTTAGCTTGACGTTGTTGGGCGTAGCAGAATACCCAGGCATTGACCTGGTGATGCCTCCGCATTGAACTGGCGATGCCAAGACATCGGCAGGACGGTGCGAAGGATACGGTAGGTTCGTGTCGCGACGACCGACGGCGACCCCGCCGCCAGCGTTCAACGTTGAACGCCGCCAGCGATCCAGAATCGGCCGATGCGACGTTTCGGAATCGGCCGATCGTTCAGGGTTGAACCATCCCCACGGTGTCGGGAACCAACGCCACGGTCGACACGACACGAACCCGCGGTAGGCATCGACGGCTCCAGGCACCAGAGCCCAGGGGGGCCGTGCCAACCTCCGCCCTTGTGCCCGCTTGAGAAGAGGTACCGGCGGCCGAGGTGCGCAGCGGTCGACCGCGAGGGCCACGTCCTTCGGTATATAGCATGCCATAGGAGCCCTGCACACGGCCCTGGCATCGCTCGGGCGTGTGCGGCTTTGCTCGGCGAGGACCATCGGGGAGCACCTGGGCCCGTGTTGCGAACAGAAAGGCACGCGCGACATCGACAAGAAGTGCACAGGGAGCGGACGCCCGAGCGATGGGGAGCGGCAGGTTCACGTCGTATCGACCGCCGACGACCTCGCCGCTGGCCTTCGACGTTAGGCGCCGCCGGCGACCCACAAGAAACGGTCGATGTGGAACGATCTGACGTGTCGGCAACGGTTGATCGTTCATGGTTGAAGGATTCCCGCAGCGGCAGGTCGGGCTACGCAAGCTCCTCTCCAAGGCTTCTGGTCAGGCACCCCCGCAGCGACTTGCCAGTCCTTCGAAGCTCCCTCGAAGCTCTTTGGAAGCTCGCTTCTATACTCCTCGAAGCTCCCTCGAAGCTCCTCGAAGCTCCTCGAAGCTCCCTCGAAGCTCCTCGAAGCTCCTCGAAGCTCCCTCGAAGCTCATCGAAGCTCGCCATCAGAGACCAACGCCGAAGTCTTCACGACACGAGCCTGCCGCACCCTCGCGATTCCGTCTTTCGGGTGCCTGCGCGTCGACTGGCGCCTGGTAGCCGTTGCGACAGCGCCCGCTTCGGGTATAGCCAGGACCCCAGGCAGGGGGACCCGGTTAGAAGTGGGGCCCTGGAGCCCCTGAATAGGCCAGACTCACTAAACCAGGTCTGCCGTACATGGTGTTTTTCGGTTGACGGCAGCTCCGGTCAGTGGAACTGGGCGGGAGGGGCGTCCCCCAGTACACATCGCTAAACCAGGTCCCACGAAACCCAGCTCTGCCAACGCCCGACTGTTTAGCGCCGATTAGCGCCGATGGGCGTCGATGGGCGTCGCTTCGCCAGGGCCGGCCAGATGTCGGGGGCGGCAAAAGAGGGGGGTGATGACTAGGGGGGTGTGGATATCATGGTGGTGGCCATGATACTTCCCCAGATTTTACGGCGCCTCGTCTTGTTTCATTACGTCCCTGGCCCCCCCGCTGGGCCGCGCACATGCCGCTGGTCATGATTTGCACCCCCCCCTCTTGGACACCCCCCTCTTGGCCGCTCCCGAAGATGGTAACGGGAGGCTCCCGTGAGTTGCCACCGAGACGTCCTCGGGCGGCCGCCTGGCCCGCCGGGCCGTGCAGCTGCCGGGGCACTGCCGGGCCCAGTGCGCGCGAGCCTGTCCCGCGTCCGTGCCGTTGCGCCGGCCCCCTGTCCCCACCTTAGCATCGCTCGGACGTGTGCATGTTTCCTTCGGCGAGGACCATCGAGGAGCATCCTTGATCATTCGGCGAAAAAACCACGCACGAAACCTGACAAAAACACAGGGAATGGACGTCCGAGCGACGGCGAGGTCCCCACCCCAATCCCCATCCAGACCCCCACCATCTCAGCACTCCAGTTGGGGATATACCTCTTGAAACCCGAAGGAAACAGGCGACCCATCGGTCGCTGAAAGGAGACATGTTTGGATGCCCAGATTCCAATCTACTGTAAGCGCCTTCCTACCTCAATGATCGAGTGGCGTCGCCTTTTCCGTCCTCCTTAGGGGGCGGGCGGGCGCCCAATCTATTTTCATCGCTTTCCTATCTCATGTTCAAACCAACTTCTTCCGACCGGGGGATACCCATGCCACTACCTTTCCCTCGTGTTCGCATTGGTGGGCCTCCTGGGATGCCCTCGTCGCCACCGCTGGACTCGCCTCGAAAAGCTGGGCGCGCACCCCTGAAGGGAGGTCCAGGAAGTATCGGTATCGGTACCTTTTGGTTTCCCCAGTCGAGGATTGGGGTGACGACCAGGAGGGGGTGCAGATCATGGCCAGGGTCATAATTTCCCCGAATTTCATGGTCCCCTTTGTGTTCTTTCAATACGTCCCCTGGTCCCCACCTCGTCCGCGCACATGCCTCCGACCATGATTTGCGAACCCCATTCTTGGACACCCCCGAAGATGTGGTCCGAGTACATGGGGTCAGCGAATAGCGCCGCCTCGCCGATGCATCAGCGATGAGGCTCGATGAGGAGGCCGATCTTCTTCTCGCCAGCGGCGCCGATGGGTCGTCGAAGCATCAGCGATGCATTCGCGATGCGGCGCGGTCCACCGTCCCCGTCCACTCGGGCCTCACCTGGGAGGCCTCCAGTACCGCATCGGCGTCTCCCGAGGCGAGGTCGATCCTCGGAACAGGGATGCTACGGTGCACAGTTCTTCGGTCCTTAGAGCGCGAATTACCCTGGCGAGCGGCCCAACCATATGAAAGCGTGAGCACCGTCGTTGTACATGTCGCCTTCGGTGGATCTCCTCATGGGGCCTTGGGTGGAGCTGCCTGTGGGGCCACGTAACATGGGAAACAAGTCAGAGGATGGATGGGGGGACACAGGCGAACGGTTGTACTGGGACATTGGGTGGAGCTCCTTGTGGGGCCATGGACCATGTGAGGGGTGTGCCGACATTGGTGGGAAACCACGTGCACACGTCGCCACTCGAGCTTTCGGTGGAGCTCCCCTCGCGGGCAGCAAACGCTTGACAGGTGTGCCGTAATGTGTGGTGGGAACGCATGCGGAGGGTACCGCTTCTTCGGTTAAGCTTGTGTCGGGCCACGAAGCGTGCGAGGGGTGGGCCGACATGGGTGGCGGGGACGCGTGCGGACGGCACCACGTGAGGCCTTGGATGGAGCTCTCTATGGGGCCACGAACGTGTAAGGGGTGTGTCGACATGAGTGGCGGAGACTCATGCGGGCGGCGCCACGCGGGGCCTTGGGTGGACCTCTATGTTCGGGCGACGAAATCTATACATATCCACTGCTCCCTGACCATGCCCATCTTGAGCCCAGGAGCTGTGTATGCGTCCTCCTGGCCAAGCCAGGAGGGCGTGGCGTATACACCGCTGCGGGGTTGAGGATGGGCCTGGCCTGGGAGCAGTGGATATGTATAGATTTCGTCGCCCTATATGTGGGGCCACCAATCGTGTGAGGGGTGTGCCGACATGGGCGGCGGGGACGCATGCGGGCGGCGCCATTGGGACCTTGGGTAGAGCTCCCTATGCATGGGGCCACGAAACGTGTGAGGCTTGTGCCGACATGGGTGGCGTGGACGCATGCGGGCGGCGCCATTGGGACCGTCGGTGGAGCCCGCTGTGTGGCCACGATCCGTGCGGGGGGGGTGCCGAACTGGACATGTGGAGAACAGAGGCGGGGATGGGAGGAGGGAGGAGGGGGAGGAGGAGGTGCGACGCGGGGCGCTGTCTTTTCAAAACGAGGACCCGACACCATAGGATGGGAAAAACTAAGTATGCACCTGAAAGAGTGGCGGATTCCTTGGATCGGAGCCCGCCCCCCACCACCTCGGCGGCGCCTCCAGCGCCGCCCTTGACGCGGTCCGCGCGCGGGGGAGGGGGGTCCAGCGCGGATCCAAGAGATTCTCGCGGACCTCCGAGGCATCATTTCTATGCCATTGTTTTCACCGACCGAGGCGAGAGTTTCGATTTCAAAGCCGCCTGTGCTCCATCCGCGTTTAGTTTGTCAATTTCAACCTGTAGGGTAATGCAGAAAGCCTTCTGTGAAACGTCTGGAGCGCCCTGCCAACACCCTTCGTGGTGCGGAGACAAGGAGTTGCTCAAAATGGTCAGGGCTTCTGGAGGCCAGTTCGGACCCTGGGACTCACAACGCCCAACGCACCGCGCGATGCGCATGCGAAAGATAAGATGATGTCTAGAGCCTAAGATGGAGAGGGCCTGACGGCCGATGCCGCCGACCCTGAAGCACATCGACGACCAGTAGGAGGAGAAGGAGGAGGACGAGGAGGAGGAATAGGAGGAGGTGGAGGTAAGGAAGACGAGGGGAGGAGGGGTGGAGGAAAAGGAGGGAGAACCCTTGCTGCTTTTCCTCCTGCTCCTCCTTGTCCTCCTCCTCCTCCTCCTCTCTCCTCTTCGTTATCCTCCAGTGGCCCCCCCCGGATCCTTTGCGCGCGAGGGTGGAGGAGCTAAGGAGAAGGAGGGGGAGCTGTTGGAGTGGGGGCCCTAGTAAAGAAACAGCCACCGGTCCCCCCCCCGGGACCACCCCCCGGGAACACCCCGCGGGACCCCCCCCCCGGGCCCCCCCCCCGCCCCGGGAAGGGATCCAAGGGAAGGGCTTCGCCTTCACAACCATGTGAACAATGTTATCTGGCTAATTGGCTGAAGTGGATTGCTTCGCCTTCACTGCCATGTCCACAATGTTATGTGGCGTAGTGGCTGGAGCGGATTGCTGCAGGAGGGATGGCGGCGACCATGCGGACGAAAGCGTCTCACACACGCCGGCCGCCGACAGGGTCGGCGGATTTCCAGGGAACCCCAACAGCCCACGAGCTCCCCCCTTCGGATAACCAACAACATGTTCTCCAGGTCACCTCCTGTCCTCGTCGATTCCTCACTCTTCCGACTGCGGCCAGGACACATTGGAAATCAAGTCGACCACGAATCTGAGGATGGCGACTGCGGCAACGACGACCTCGACGACATCGACGGATGCGGCGAGGACGGCGAGAACGACGACGGCGACGTCAATTACGAATGCGACGACGATGGCGGCGACGACGATTGCGAACAACACGACGACGAGGAAACTGACATCGAATACCATGACGACAACGATTCCTCGCAGGGTCCATCCCGGCGGGCCCCCCCCGCCCAAGCAGCGCGCATGCGCGCCTGGCCGCGGGCGACGAACGGGGACGCCGGGGAACAAGCCGCCGCCGTCGGCGACGCCCAGCCGGCGGCGGCCGTGGCTAGCTGCGCCGCGGCGGGGATGCTTGAGCCTCGGCTACGACGAACACTACCACGACGGCGACGGCTGCGGCGGCGACGAGCAGATTCCGCTCAGAATCGTGCCGGGGGCCCCTCCTGGGATCCCTTTTGTGGGGTTGCTACAACTACCCTTGGCCCAAGGTGCCCTTGGGATTTCCAAGGAGGCTCCCACGACTTGCAGAGAACCCTTTACAAGCCTTCGAGGGCCCCGGGGACCCCAGGATTAAGCGAAAAACTGGGGGCTCTTGGGACGAGGGGCACCTTTTGCACCCCCCGACCTCGGCCTTCTTCCCGAGAGGTTTTCTGAAGTTAGACAGCAGATCACGGAAGTCTCCGCTCGTCCGGCGCCCAGTAGCGCGCGCACCGCGCCCAAGTTTGCCCACATGGCGCCCGATAGCGCCCAATGACGCCGTACGATGAAGATGCATCACGTCCGCTGTGCGTGATATTGGGCGCGCCACGCGCCATTGGTCACCGCCTACCAAACCACCCCAACCCAACCCAAAGGCCTCAAGTTGCCCTCCATTTCCAGTGGGGGGGGGGTCGGGGAACGTTGAAAAAATTCATGGAACCCGTACCCCCCCCAACCCGAAATTCTGGTCGAATTCGGGCCTTCGGGTTGGGTTGGGGTGGTCTGGTAGGTAGTCAATTGGGCGCCATGGGGACGACCAGGGACGTCCGTGAGTTTGCTCTCTAGCTTCAGCATCGTTCACGTTCAGAGTCCCGAGCCCCCGGGGGTTTGGATTCTCGGGGGTAGCTCCTGGTTCGTGCCTCGGGGTCCACAACGGAGTTACCCCAGACAAAAACTGCCCGAGATAACCCGGGCGTCAAACCACTCCTGAATCATCGGAGTTGGGGGTGGTCAGGGGTAACTCATGGTCCCAAGCCTGGCCCCAGATCGAAGTTGTTCGACTAGCTAACGCCTTTCCGACGACCCCCCAGCGGTGTACGGACGTCCAGGGCGTTCGGTTGGCAATGTTGGAGCTGGAGTGGCTGGGTGTTTTGTGAACGCCCGCTAGGGTTGAGGAGGAGGAGGGGAAGGAGGAGGAGTAGGAGGAGGAGAAGGAGGAGGAGGAGAAGGAGGAGGAAGAGGACGAGGAGGAGGAGGAGGAAGAGGAGGAGGAGGAGGAGGGAAAGCGGAGGTGGGAAGGAGGAGTCGACGAAGACAAATTAGTTACAAAAACATCCACTTTCGGAGCTCCGCGCGGACTCCTCGGGCCTGCGCTGGGCACCCGGGCGGTGCCTCAGACGCCGCCCCCCTGGCGCGCTCCGCGCGCCAGGGGGGGGGGGGCCGGCGCAGATCCAAGGACTCCACGCGCGGGCCGTCGAAAGTTCGGGTCCGCGCCGCCTTCTCTCTCTGATGATGATGATGATGATGATGATGATGATGATGAGGAGGAGGAGGAGGAGGAGGGAGGAGGAGGAGGAGGAGGAGGAGGGGGGGGGGAGGAGGAGGAGGAGGAGGGGGAGGAGGAGGAGGAGGAGGGGGAGGAGGAGGAGGAGGAGGAGGAGGAGGAGGAGGAGGATGAGGAGGAGGAGAAGAGGAGGAGGAGGAGGGGAGGAAGGAAGGATCGGAGCTGCCTCGAGCAGCTCGGGCGTCCGACACGCCCTCGCCGCCGGCCATCTCCCGCGGCAGGCGGGCGGCAGGCGGACGCCGTCCCGCGCGCGGGCGGCAGGACGAGGGCCCGGCCCCGCCGCTGCGCGACGACTCCTACCGGGAGGGCCCGTTGGCCTCGCTCGAGGACGGCCTGTGGCGTCGCGGCCGCCGCCGCCGCCGCCGCCGCCGTCGTCGTCGTCGTCGTCGTCGTCGTCGTCGTCGTCGTCGTCGTCGTCGGCTTTGGGCTGTGGGCCGCCGCCGGAGACGACTTCTCGACGGACCGCGGCTGGCCGCCGCGGCCGCGGCCGCGAGGGGCTCGCCCGTGGGCCTCGCTCGGAGGGCCTCTGCGGGCGGCGCCGCGCGGCCCTCCGCCGCCGCAAGCGGCCCCTCCCCGAGCCCTGACCTTCCAAGAGGGCTAAAAAAATAGCACGCGACTTAAAAACTGATCCCAAAGCTATTATACGTCTTGGTTTTAGGCTGTTTCGCTCAGTGTTTTATGTGTTTTGGCCTCCAATGCTGAAAAATAGCTCTCTAGAAGGTCAGGGAGGGCGGGGCGTCGCGCTGCTGTCCCGCCAGGCGTTTCGTTCTTGCCTAGGGCGGCGCCGCGCGGCCCTCCGCCGCCGCGAGCGGCCCCTCCCCCAGGGCGGGGCGTCGCGCTGCTGCCACGCCGGGCGCTTCGTTCTCGCTGGGTCTGCACGAACGAGCTGGGCACGGAAAGGATGGGTACAATGCCCAACGGCAGTTCCTGTTCATCTTGAGCAGGTCTCGCCGTCCGCGCCGCCGCGGCATGTGTCCATTCGAGACAGGAGGCCGCCTGCCCAACAGCGGCCGCTGTTGGTTTGGGACAACATTTGCTGTTGGGCATTGTACCCATTCTTTCCGTGCCCATTTCGGGCGTCCAAATCGGGTCGGGGCCTTGAGACGGGGGTCAATGCAAACGGGGGTCAGCCAGGGCACCGGATCCTGCAGGATCCTGCGAAGACCCCCTCTGGCTGACCCGGGTCAGCGAGCTGCTCGTGGCCGCGAGTCGGCCGCGCCTATTGGCTGACCCAGGTTTGCGAAGGCCTGCGTTGCATGTTTGTTGATCTTGCATTGCAGTCTTTTGGTTTCCTGCTGACCCGGGTCTGATTGACCCGGGTTAGCGGATCCCCGATCGGGCCTCGGGCGAGTCCGGCTTTGCAGCAGCCGCTGCGCCCGCGGGGGCCGCATCCTCCACCTGTTCGGTTGTGTGATTGTGCATCTATGTGTAGCATGCACATCCAGATAACTAAGAACTTCCGGACCTCAACTATACGCACAGACCAATATATGTATACATGTATCTTAATGTTTATGTATACGAATATATATATATATATATACATATATATATCTATATGCAGAGATGTGTGTGTGTAAGTAAAGGTGCATATATATAGCACCTACATACAAAACTACGTAAGAGTGCAGAGATGCGCAAGCGCGATGGCAATACCAACACATACGATATGAAGAGCAAGTCAACGTGTGCAGCGCGGAGCCCAGCAGCTGGAAGGCGCACGGGGCTCGCTCGCGCTGGTGCAGAGCGGGGAGGTGTCCCTGGCCCAGGGTTCGGTGGCTCAAAGATGGGGACCTGAGGGATGGGTCGGCGGCTAGGGGGGGGGGGGGGGGGGAAGTGGTAAGGAGCAGGCCCTCTCAGAAGGCGGCGGGGCTTGAGGCCAATTCGCAGAGCAGCGCTCTGCTGATGGAGGGAGGAGCAGCGAGTGCGTGTGCTCTGATTGGGGTCCGAGCGGTCCGAGAATGTGGGACCCCAGCCCCCAGAATGTAAGAGACGGGGGGTCAGGACGGAGACAAAACACAAAAAACAATATAAAAAAATGAGAGCCTGGCGAAATCCTTCCTCGCGCCGCGCGCCTCGCGGCACGGGAGAAAGAGAGAGAGAGAGAGAGCGAGAGATATATATAGAGAGAGAGAGGGCACAGACAGAGAGGGAGAGATATGAGATTCACAAATAGCAGTACACGCACTCATCGCATGCCTCGTCTGCGTTGGGCTCCAGGGCAGCTCGAGTGGCCCCCCCGGTTGCGCCCGGTGGTCTCCCGACTGTCACGTGTCCGAGCCGCGGTGGTGTTTCCTTTTCGGTCACGCGACTCTTCCTCCTAACCGTTCTTCTGCTCCTCCCCTCCCTCGTCCTCCTTCCTCCATGTGGTCCATTTCCTTTCGGGGGGCGATCTGTGGCCGCCGCCCCCGCGCGCGCACCCTGTGCCGAGTCAGCTTCTCCGTCGGGGCGGTGCGCAAAAATCGTGCCCCCAGAGGATGCCCGCTGTGTGCACAGAGCTTTCCCCACGGTTTTGCGCCAGACAACCTTGTTCGTGGTGGTGGTGTACACCAGTCGTGTACCCATCCCTCCATCTCCTCCTCCAGTTTCTTCTTCTATCTCTCCGTTTCTTCCCAGGAGTTCCCCCAGAGGCCTCCGCGCGCT
The DNA here is from genome assembly GCA_963575745.1 of Prorocentrum cordatum. NCBI lineage: Eukaryota > Dinophyceae > Prorocentrales > Prorocentraceae > Prorocentrum > Prorocentrum cordatum. Next base: position 182,759 of record CAUYUJ010014663.1, read on the forward strand.
TGCCTTCGCATGGGGCTCGGGAGGCCTCTGGAGGTCTGGACGGGGCCCAACAGAAAAGGTTCGATGAGGCCACCAGTGCACGAGAGGGGCTGTGGGGGTCTCGGGCAGGTGGCTTACTGGGGGTGACCTTACTGCGGGTGGCGAAATTGGCCCTACAGCTTCCCTTTCGGGCCGATGTTGTGCCCCTGTTGGCTCCAGAAGGGGCTCGTAAAGGACTCCTTTAGGCACGTTTCTTCACCACCCCATGTTGGTCACCCCCCGATACCACCCGCCCGAGCGGGGGGTCGGAGCTCAAGTCACGGGGACAGTGCAAACGGGGGTCAGCCAGGGCGCCGGATCTTGGAGGATCTTGCAGAGCAAGGGCTGCATTGATCCGGGCTTGCACGCAAGATCTTGCAGGAACTTGCAAAGACTGACTGGCCCGGGTGTGCGTTGTCCTGGGTCAGTGCGTCCTCGATGGGGGTGTCGTTGTTCTCTGCTCGTTCTTTTTCGAAGATTATTGGCTCGAGCCAATTAAACTAACGATTCTTCGACTATTAGATCCTCACGCAGCTGGTCGCTGAGCCGCCGCCATGAAGGACGGTGGCGACGCCATCGATGATGGTGGCCAGAGGTCGACATTGATGTCGCCTCTGGTCAATGCGATGATGGGGTATTCCATGTTATGCATTCTTGCGTATGCTGTGTTCTGTCATGTGGAGGATGTAGATCAGATAACTGCCATATACATCATCGTTCAGATAGTGACAACTATCGGCTATGGTGACATCACGCCAAAGCTCCCACAGACCAGGATATTTGTGATGTGCTTTGTCATCGTGACCCTGGTCGTTCTTGCGTACGTATTGAACTTGGTGGTCCAGAAGGTCACCGAACGCGAGGAAACATTTTTGATGGAGCTGGTGGAGTCGACGGGCAATATTGCGGAGGCTCAGTCGTCATTGCGAGAACAACGTGTCTCGAAAGAGCGGCGGAGGCTGTTCACCGCATCGATGTTGTTCTTCTGCGCGCTCCTGTTTGGGACATTGTTTTACGCCGCCTCCGAACCCTGCTCGTGCTCCTATGGCATGACGACAATCAAGGGCTGCAGTTCCGTCGATTACGACACATGTATTGCAACAGATGGCGAGCAGAAAACACTTGTAAACGCTATGTATTTTTCCGTTATAACTCTCACGACGGTAGGATTTGGCGACTTCACCCCGCAGACGCACCTCGGTCGATGGGTTGGTATATTCTGGATGATTTTCGGAGTTACCGCAACTGCAAATTGGATCGGAGCGATGTCGTCGTTTCTATTTGAGCGTGCGAATGATGATGATCAAAGAAGCCTCCGGCAAGCCACCGTCACCCCTTGGGACGCTGATTCACGACCAAGGGGTATTCCTGGTCCCCTCGAGGGCCCAGCGGCAGATGGCGAAGAGCCAGGAACGTGCGGGGAGGCTGGAGGCAGGCCCCAAAGGCTGAGCTCGGATCCAGACGCCCAACCAGTCAGTGTCGAATGGACAAGATACAACAACGTACCGTTTTGCAGGTCCGCGCGGATTTCTGGGATCGGCGCTGCGCCACCGCCCTCAATGGGGAGCGGAGGGGTTCTAGTGCCGTTCCGAGGAGGTCGCGCGGATGTCTCAAAGTTATTCAGCTGCTTGCGGCAAACACCGCCATTGTGATTTTGCAACGCCGTAGCAGGAAGGAGGCTGAATGTAGGAGCAGCGCAATTCCGACGAGTAGTCTACGACTTCGTCTTCGTCCGCGCGGTAGGGGGGAGGAGGAGGAGGAGGAGAAGGAGGAGGAGGAACAAGAGGAGGAGGAGGAGGAGGAGGAGGAACAAAAGGAGGAGGAGGAGGAGGAGGAGGAGGAGGAGGAGGAGAAACGAGAGAGCACGAGGATGATGAGGAGAGGGCTTCTTGGGGCCTTCGGGGGGCTTCCTGGGGGGCTCCTGGGAGCTTTGACGGTCTCTTGGGGGGGCTTCATGGGGCCTCTTGGAAGACTTTTGGGGCCTCTTGGGGGACTCGTGTGGCCTTTTGGGCCGTCTTAGGGGACTCGTGGCCAGTCTGGCGCCTATAGCGGCCGCCCGCCTTGGGGGACTCTCTAGGCCGCGTTGGTGTTTTCTTGGAGCGGTTCACGGCCGTCCTGAGAGTTTTCTTGGGAGCCTCTTGAGCGATCGTTGGGTTTTTTTGCCGATTTCGGGCCCTCTTGGGGGCGAGAACCTCACATTCCGTCAATAACCTTCTACTAGGGAATTCAAAGGTTCTGGCCTCCTCGGGCTCTCGAGGAGGGCCTCTTGGAGACCTCTTGGGCCGTCTGCGGGGATTCTTGATCTGCCTGGAGGCTGTCTTGGGGACCTCTTTAGCCGTCGTGGGCCATCTTGGCGTCACCTTGGCTGCCTTGACAGCCGTCCTGGAGGCCATGAGGCTCCCAAGAAGAAGGCCTCGAGACAGCACGAGGCCCACAAGATGGCCCAAGAGGTCTCCAATAGGCCCTCCAGGAGAGCTCGAGGAGGCCAACACCATTGATGTGCCTGCGGTATTTGGAGGATGGTGTGCGGTTCTGGCATGTTTGGGTTTCGGACCGCCCACGAGCCGCTCTGGGGCGACTTGTTGCTCATATTTGGGGTTTCAAGGTTGTCTTGGGGGCCCTCTTTGGAAGCCCCTTGGGAGATCTGTGTGTTTTCTTGGGCGACTTGGGGTCCTCTTGGGGGCCTCTCGGGTTGTCTTGGAGCTATCTTCAAGGCATATTGGAAGCATCTTTGGCCGTCTTGGATGGTCGGGGGACCGAACAGGCGAGAGCAAGAATATTCTTCAAACAGCTTTGGCAAATTATTGGTTTGGCCCATTCGGGCCGTCTTGGGAGCCTTTTGGGCCATCTTGAGGCCCTGTTGGACTATCTTGAGCGGTCTTAAGGCTGTCTTGAGAGGCTCTTGAGCTATCTTGGACCATATTGAGCCGTTTTGGTGTCGTCTTGGTTATCTTGGAAGCCGTCTTGCAGGCCATCTTGGCCGTCTGGAGGCCAAAAAGAGCGCCGGAGAGCAACTTCGGGAGGGGGCGATGTTTGAATCCCGCGCGCGGTGCAGAGGTCGGTCGGTCCCCGGAAACACCAACTAATGTTTTGAGAGGGACCACAGGCGCATTCTACTACGCCCACTCCGTGCAGGCACGGTGGCGGATGTTTCTGTCGTCTTCTATGCTCAGCACGTGGGCGCGAACAAGGGAGGGGCGGATCGAAGACGCCTCGCCTCTGCCTTCTCTGGCAGTGCATAATCGCGTGGCCCAATGTTGTCGGCCGAATCAGCTGGCGGGTCTTTTGGGGAGACGTAGCTGCCAATTTCAAGTCTGGGGGCCCACAAAGGGCGGGTGCCCTGGGGTCAACCCAAGCCTTCGTGGGGGGCCTCGGGATAGGCCCCTCTTGGGACAGTGTGTGGAGCCCTCTCAGGTTGTCCGGAGAAACCTTTTGGCCCCCTTGGGGCCGTATTGGGCCGTCCCGGGACGCCCGCAGACGGCGTGCGCGGGCCCGACAAGTGTCGAGAGCCACCTAGGAATGGTCCCAGGAGAGAGGGCCGCCGAGACGTCAAAGAGGGCACCACGGCTGGCCCAACAGGCCCAAGAGGCGGAGAACGCGCACGGCAGAGCACCTAGATTGGGTCGAAGGGTTGCGCGGAGCCCGACTTCTCCACACCGAGATCGCGAATGTATCGCCGACGTTGCGGGTGCATCGCCGATGTATCGGCGATGCGGCGCGATTCGCCGATCCCACCGGACTGCGACCGCAGGTGGGCGGCCTCCATGAGAAGCCCCAAGGCGCGCGAAGGGATGTCCAGCCTCGGTCGACAATACATATAGATATTTTCATATATGAATATATGAATATATATATATATATATATACAATTATCCGCTGCCCCATGGCCGCCCTTTTCTGTTCCGAGGAGCTATGTACACGCCCTCCTTGCCAAGCCAGGAGGGCGTGGCGTATGCACCGTTGCTGGGTTCAGGATGGGCCTGGCCGGGGAGCAGTGGGTATGTATGGGACGGGCTAGGACGAGGACTGATCCGTTACAGAGCGTTCCGGAACGCTCTGAGAATGCCGCGACGCCCGATACATCCTCCAGAACTGACGGATCTCAGAAATTCTCGATCTATTCTCGCTCGAAGTCATCCTCGTCCCTGCTCCGCCTCGATGGATCAATCTCGGCAGGAGGCAGGATAGCGGTGCATCAAGGGGGCGCGAGGCTGAGTACGAATCACAGCTCCGAGCCAGCCACTGTTTGCACACCGCGGGCGTTTGCGCACACGCTCTCGTAGCTCAGTGTCGTCGCCCTGCAGTCGGCAGGAGGCAGGCGTACGCAGTTGCAGTCGGCAGCGCGCGCCGCCGCGGTGGGCCGGCCCGGGGCGGCGCCCGGGGCGACGGAGGAGGTGGAGGAGGAGGAGGAGGAGGAGGAGGAATAGGAATAGGAGGAGGAGGAGGAGAAGGAGGAGGAGGAGGAGGAGGACTAAGAGAAGGAGGAAGAGGAGGAGGAGGAGGAGGAGGAGGAGGAGGATCGAGGGGGCTTCGAGGATGGGTAGCAGCAGCAGACGGGCTCCCGGGGCGGACGGCGGCCCGCGGTGGCTCTCCACGCGGGGTGGCCACGCATCCGCCGCGCCCGCATGCAGGCAACGCGCCCAGTGAGGACGCGCGCCCTCGTCTAGGGTACCCTTAGTGTGTCCTTGCCACTGCGGCCCGTCCTTGACCGTTTTCGCTGGTCGCCCGCCGCCCCAAGTAGCCCAACTTCGGCATCCAAGGGTCTTGCGACCTTACCACCCGTCCTTCTGAGAAGTTTTGACTGCGTATATGTATATATACACAAATTTCCATACACATATATGTATATATATATATATGTATATATCTACATATATGTTTACAACACCCTCCAATCAATTGATCCTGGGCCTCAGGGGATAATTTCGGTGTACAAATCACCACCCAGATCGAGCGGCTTTGTTCACCGCCACCCTCCCTGAAGGTACATGCAATGTTTGTCGGAGGATGTCTGTGTATCTATTTTCGTGGCGTAATGTAATCCAGTTCGATCAGTAGGTCTTGGGGAACAAACAAAGAAAGAATCATACAAGTTTCGGAGGTCCGGGCAGATTTATCAGATCGGACCTAGAGCACCCCGGTGGTTCTTCCGGTGCCGCCCCTGGCGCGCCGGAGGCGCGCCAGGAAGGGAGGTCCAGCGCCGATTCGAGAAATCCAGGCGGACCTCAGAGTGCTCATGTTTATGCCAATGTTTGTTCCTTAAATCAAGGGTGCCTTGGTGTCCTTCGTCTAGCGACCCGTGCCGTACACAGTCATGTGGTAGTGTGACCCTTGGAAGGATCTTTTGTCCTCTCGCGTGCCTTCTCCAATTAAATTCGACTGTGTATTCGGATGCGACACGTATTCGGATGCGGCGCGTATTCGGATGGTTTCTCGTTCAGGACACGTTTCACGCTATGAACTTGCCTATCGCAGGTCGGCAACGATTGGGGCAATTCAAGTGGGGGACCAAGTATTCGGATGCGGCCTGTACTCGGATGCGGCCCATATTCGGATGCGGCACGCGCACTACACGTTCAGACCACGGACTTTTGCATGAATTTGCCTGACGCAGGTCGGTCGGTTCGCGCCGAGAGCCCAGTCTGACTGACGACATTGCGATTCGCACAGCGGTTGAGGCCGAGCAGTGTGTTCTGTGGTCGCTCTCCACCCCCCCCCGCGGGGCTGGGACGAAGATGAACCCGTTCCAGAGCGTTCCAGAACGCTCTCAGAGCGTTCCGGAAGGTTCCGAGACATCCTCCAGAGCCGCCGGATCTCAGAGAGTGTCGACTCATTCTCACCCGCATGCACCCCCGTCCTGGCCTCGTCTCAGTCCTCCGCCTCTGCAGAAGACACCCACGTGGAGGGGGGTCGAGGGAGGCAGGCAAGCGGCACCCAAGGGGCCCCAGGCGGCCCCGAAAATTGACAGCGTGGGCCCACCGGGTGCACGCAGGGTGCACGTGTTTCGGGGAAACGTAAGACCCGAGTAAGCCGGAACTCGGGGTAGCCGAAGTTTTTTGACGAGCGCGTCCAGGATTTTGACGGTCTGGTTTTTGGGATGTCTGCAGCGAGAGCCCGCGTCAAATTTCAGATTGGATTTCGTCATTTTCGTAAGGCCCCCGTTAGGCCAACCCGAGTCTCCCGTACCCGGGTCTTACGTCTCCCCGAGTGTTTCCTCGCTCCATGTCTCCGCCCCCCGCTCCACGTCTCCCCCCCCGTCAACGAGCGTCGGCGGCGAGGAGAAGAGAGGAGAAGGAGAAGGCCTTCTCCGGAGGCTCGGAAGTCCCGCGGCCTTCTGAGAAGCGTTCTCAGCCTCCCCCGAAGACAAAAAAGCCTTCCATGAGGCGCGAGGGCTCCAGAGAGGCCCCGCCACCTTCTGAGATGGGCTTCTCCTCACTGCCCCCCCCTCGCTCGCCGCCGAGAACTCCCGAGGCTCCAGCAGCAGCGCTTCGCCCGAGCCCGCCGTGGCGCAGCACACGCCAACGGCGCGCGGAGGGAGGAACGCATCAGGGGCGGGTCTTCTCAGGAGGCTCAGACGGCCGTCGGCCTCCGGAGAGGCTGCTAAGGCTTCTGTGAAGACACGAGGCGTCCCTCGGAAGCCCAGCGGGCTTCTGAGAAGCTCCTCTCGCTGCCCCGCATCTGCGGTCGGCTCCAGCCTCCCAGGAGGAGACCCTCCGAGGCAGGGCACAAAGCAGAATCCTAAGCATCAGCTTTTTTGTATCCCGAGTAGGGGGCCACATGCGAACCCTACCCCTACCCCCCACGATTTCTGGGGGGGAGGGTGGGGTTCACTTCGTTCGGAAGCTCTCGAGCGAAGTGAACCCCACCCTCCCCCCCAGAAATCATGGGGGGTAGGGGCAGGGTTCGCATGTGGCCCCCTACCGAGGGCCCGCCCGGGCTTCTCTGGGGCTGGCGCTGCACTCCCCCTGGCGGCTTTGTTTTTGGGGGCGCGCCGGGGAAGGGGAGGTCCACGCCGACCCAGGAAGTCCGCGCGGGCCTCCGACCACTCGTGTGTGTGTGTATGCGGTGCTGTGCTCTCCTGCTGAAGCGAGGGCACCCTATCGGGCCGGGCGAAAGGGGGGGATTGGGAAAGGGGGGGGGTTACGACATTTGCTGCATGCAGCTGGTTTCGGCCTCACCGAGGGGCCCATTCCTCGATGCATAGCCGCCTCCGGCGCCGGGAGGCGCCGGGAAAATCAGCTACGTGAGCTGATTCTCAAACCCCCCCTTTGCTATCCCCCCCTTTTGCCCGACCCGACCCTAGTATCCCTCAGGTTTGGGCCTGTGATTATCGGGGGCGGAAAAGAGGGGGGTGATGACTAGGGGGGGGTGGAAATCATGGCGGGGGCCATGATATTTCCCCAGATCTCATGGTGCCTCTTCTTATTTCATTACGTCACTGGCCCCCCCGCGGGGCCGCTCACATGCCGCCGGTCATGATTTGCACCCCCCTCTCTTGGACACCCCCCTCTTGGCCGCTCCCGAGTTTACCAGCCTCGAACTTATCCCTATCCCTAAGATTGACACGCCAGAAGGCGATGACAATCTTAGGGACGCGCTCTCAAAAAATGAGGGAATCCCTAAGATTGGCATCGTGATGAGGATATGCCCAGCATAGGGATAGGGATATGTTCCAGGCTGGTAATGTGTTGCCTTGGAGAACGTTTCTTCCACTCCCTGGCGATAGCGTGCTTTTGCCCAGGGGGGGAGACGGGGGGGGGAGGCCGGTAACGTCACGTTTCGCGCCGGAGACGCTTGGGATTGTTGAGGAATAACAAAGGACAGTTCAGAGGTCATCCGATTGTGACCTTACCTGGAAAGGGGGGGGGGCGACTGTGCATTGCTCGAACCAGTGCATTCTTTCCTCGACGAGGCCCCTGGAGGAGCATCCTGCGAACAAAATGAACGCACGAGGTCCAGCACTCTACACTGGGAATGGACCTCCGAGCCATTGCGAGTGGTCCTGACTGCACAGCCGGCGCCCCCCTTCCAGGTAAGGTCACAATCGGCTGACCTCTGAATTGTCCTTTGTTATTCCTGAACAATCCCAAGCGGCTCCAGCGCGAAACGTGACGTTGCCGGCCTCCCCCCCGTGGACCCTTGGGACGACGAGTCAAGGGAGGAAGAGCTAGCCAGTTGGAGCTGGCTGGCGGTCTGGGGTGGCCCAGCAGTGGTTCCAGCGAGCAGTGAGATCGGGCAGGCTCGAGACGCTGGGTTCGGGAAGGTCTTCTGATTGCTTCGACCTCCAGGGGCTGCGCTTTCCGGTCCCAGGACTGTCGAAAACCGATCCGCGGAGACCAATTTCATCCAACTGATCCCAGGAGGGGTCCAGGGACCGATTTTGAGTTGAGTTCGCATCATCTCCCCTCCTGACCGAATCTTTGGGGCCTCAACCAGTTCAGACTCCCCGCCGCCTCCAACTACCCCATAGTCGGCTTTTGCCGCACAGTCTTGGGTTTTTCTTTAAACAACCCTGTCCTGTTCGATTACTTCATAGGGGCGTTCACCGAGGTGGCTTCGCTTCTAGGGATACTCATTACGAGGTTTGTTGTTGTTGCTCTTTTACGAACATGTGCCCCGCGTTTCTGTACCACTGCTTGACCGCGTTGGGGTTGGGACTGTTGCTTGCCAGTGTCGGACCATCTTGGGGACCAGCGGACTTGGATCAGCTGCCGTCTGGAGACGAACTCTGCGAGAGGCTTGATGCAGACCATGACGGACACATATCACGCACGGAGCACCATCTTTATTTGCTTCTGAAGCAGGGTATCGTGCCGTACTCCATGCTCAGCTCTCTCGACGATCACTTCAATAAGCTCGATGTGAACGTGCGCGGCGTCATCAGCTTCGAGCAGATGCAAGAGCGCCCTGCTCCGTCTGGTGGCAGTGGGGTGATTGGCCCTGTCTAGAAATAAGATTGTCGCCAGCTTGCCCTTCTCCTTCACTTCCACGTATTCAATGTTTTGCTTCACACTGTCTCCTCTCCGTGTTGTTGCCGTTGTTATTTCCCCTTTTCCTCCTCTTACCCCCTCCTCCCCCTGACCCCCCCTCTCACATCTCCCGCTTCGCATCCCTCTGTCCTTGTTTCCGGAAAGGCGACTTGAATAGCCCTTAAATAAAAAGAAAAGTGCACGAGACTCGAGAGGTGCCCGTGACGAAAACTCGATTATGACGGCCCCAGGGGCTCGAAAACGGGCCGCCGGATGCAGAAGCGAACGGCCGCCGTTTTGCTATGTTTCGAGACGACGTTCGCCGCTCGTGATCCTTTCCACCCTGCCCCGCCGCTGAACTTTCTCTCTTCCCCCCTCTGACAAGAATTGTCACCAGCATACGACCCCCCCTGAGCCGAATCTTTAAGTCGAATCCTCTCGGGCCATTGCCCGAAAGCTGGCAGTCGGGCCGAGATGGCTCGAAAGAGAGGGCGCAATCTGGCCTCCGAATTCGGCTCGCGGTTGGCGTCGCGCACTCGCCCCCGCCAGGACTCCCGCGGCGGCCTGAACGCGAAGCTGCGCGACGCCGTTGGTGTCGACGGCTCCCTGCCGCTGGAGCGGCTCGCTCCTGCCGCCGCCGTCGCCCGCAGGCGAGTTCCAGCCCCAAGTTCTCCAGCCTGCCCAAGCTCGGAGGTGCAAGAGGTCATGATGACCCCGCGCCCTCGATGAGAAAGCATCCCCCCTTTCAGGCTTGA
>CAUYUJ010014663.1:200000-207500 GCA_963575745.1 Prorocentrum cordatum
ACCGGGGGGGGGGTCACTACCGGTTCGAACCCCCCCCCCCCCAGTCCATCATGAAAAGGGGGGAGGGTCACTACTGGTTCGAACCCCCCCCCCTCGAAAACCGGGGGGGGGGTCACTACCGGTTCGACCCCCCCCCCACCCGAAAACCGGGGGGGGGGGCGGACAGTGGCGGGGACGGTGGTGTGGGGACAGTGGCGAGGGGACAGCGGGACAGTGATGGGGACAGTGGGACAGTGGTGGGGACGGTAGTGGTGGGGACAGTGGTGAGGACAATGGTGGGAACAGTGGGGACAGTGGGACAGTGGTGGGGGCGGTGGTGGTGGGGACAGTGGTGTGGGGACAGTGGGAACGTGGTGGAAACAGTGGGACATTGGGGGTACAGTGGTGGAGGGGACAGTGGTGAAGGCGGTGGCGAGGACGGCGGTGGGACAATGGGACAGAGGTACAGTGGGGACAGTGGTGGGGACAGTGGGGACAGTAGTGGGAACAATGGGACAGCTCAGTGGGACAGCGGAGGAGTCAGCGGGACAGTGGGGACAGTGGGGATAGTCGGGCAGTGGTTGGGGCCGTGGAGAAATGGGGGAGAGTGAAACCGTGGTGGGAACAGTGGTAGGGACAGTGGGGACAGTGCGACAGTGGTGGCGGCACTGGTGGGGACAGTAGGGACGGCGGTTGTGGAACCAGCGGGGACAGCGGTGGTGAGGACAGTGGTGCTGGGAACAACAGTGGGGGATGTGGTGCGGACGGTGGTAGGGACCGTGAGTCGTTTGCTAGCGATGAGGTGGGGGGGAAGGGTTCGAACCGGTAGTGACCCCCCTCCGGTTTTCGAGGGGGGGGGGTTCGAACCGGTAGTGACCCCCCCCGGGGGTAGGGGAGGGGGGGGTCCAGCAGGGGGGGGGGGATTTTCGGAAGGGGGAGGGGGGGGAACCCCGGGCTCCGGAGGAAGAGGGGGGGAATTTTCCACAGTATAGAGGCGGTGGATCACGCTCTCTCTCTCTCTCTCTCTCTCTCTCCCTCTCTCTCATATATATATATATATAGACACGCGTATCCTCCGCCTGCCGAGGTCCCCGATGATCGAACCCCCGGGAGGTGGTTATGGATAGTCCCCCGCTTCGGAACATGTGAGAGAGGGAGATCAAGAGAAAGAGAGAGAGAGAGAGAAATAACAAAAACTAACGCAATACATAAAGAGAGAGAGAGAGAGAGACAAACAGACATAGACAGAGAGACACGCACACAACAACATCAACAACAAAACAAGTCGAATGGCGCAGCGTTGACGAGAAGGAGGGCTGGAAGGAGTGGCGGCTGAGGGCTGGGCATCTGCTGGCCCCCACCTTCCGGATCCTCGGCGTTCAAGCTCACCGGGGGAGCGCGCAGGAAGAGCAGGGGGCCAGCGTCCTCCGCCTCCGCCGCCGTCGGCCCCCCTTCTGCCCCTGCTCCCTGTCCTCCTCCCCGCCCTCGCACTCGTCCTCGCGCGCTTGGCACGACGGCCCTCCTTCAGGAGGGAACGAAACACACAGACACAACTAATCGTCGATTCCCAGGAAAATATGGGAACATATGGGAAGTGGGGGGGAAGACAAAATCCTTGAAAATATAGGAAAATATAGGGAATCCTTTCATTTGTGTATTCATTTGTGTGTCCCAGGGCCCCTTCACTCCTCTCAGCCCTCGCTCGCGCCCCTCCCCGCCCCCGCCCCCGCCCTCGCCCCACAGCTCCTCCCGTCCCCGTCCCGAGGGCCCCCCCCGCGAGCACACGCGCGACGTGGGGTGGGTGCCCCCCCGCGAGCACACGCGCGACGTGGGGTGGGTGCGGGGGGGGGGGGGGGGGGCGCGGCCCAGAGGGCTGACGTTGCCACGCCCCAGGAGGAGAGGAGGAGGAGGAGAGGAGGAGGAGGAGGAGGAGGAGGAGGAGGAGGAGGAGGAGGAGGAGGAGGAGGAAGGAGGAGGAGGAGGAGGAGGAGGAGGAGGAGGAGGAGGAGGAGGAGGAGGAGGAGGAGGGGAGGAGGAGGAGGAGGAGGAGGAGGAGGAGGAGGAGGAGAGAGGAGGAGGAGGAGGAGGAGGAGGAGGAGGAGGAGGAGGAGGAGGAGGAGGAGGAGGAGGAGGAGGAGGAGGAGGAGAAGGAAGGAGAAGAAGGAAGAGGGAGGAGGAGGAGGAGGAGAGGAGGAGGGAGGAGGAGGAGGGAGGAGAGGGAGAGGGAGGAGGAGGAAAAGGAGGAGGGGAAGGGAAGGAAGAGGGAGGAGGAGGAGGAGGAGGAGGAGGAGGAGGAGGGAGGAGGGGAAAGGAGGAGGAGGAGGAGGTGGAGGAGGAGGAGGAGAGGAGGAGGAGGAGGAGGAGGAGGAGGAGGAAGACTGGCTGCGCCGCGGTTGCTCGGAGACCCAGGGGGGGCGACCGGAGGTCCACCAAGGGGCCAGGCACGTCCGGCGACGCTGGCCCCCGATGTTCGGCCGATCCTCTTGCATCCTCGGCTTCCTCCCGCGTCCTCGGCTTCCTCCCCCCCCACTCCCTTCTTCCGCCCTCATTAACCTGCTCCTCCTCCCGTTCTTCCCCCCTCCACTTCTTCCTCCTCCTCCTTCTCCTCCTCCTCTTCCCTTCTCCTCCTCTTCCTCCTGCCGCCCTTCCTACCCACATGCCGCGTTCCCATCCTCCCCTTGCGTCTCCCCGCGCCCATCTCCTCTCTCCCTCGTCGTCGTCCTGCGCCTCGCCCATCCAACCCCCTCTGCGGCGGTAGCATTTGCAGCAGCAGGCATGTCATTAGTTGTGTTTTGGTCAAGCGACCGCCATCATTGCGCGATGTTTTACATGTTGGTTGCAGCGGTATGCCTCCCGCCAGTCTGTAGCGCTCCAGTCTTGAGCTAGAACCGAGTCAGGCGTACCCGCCCTCTCTCTTGGGGTCCCTGGAGGCGTTGTCCCGCGTCGTTGTGAGGCGATTCCCTCACCTCACCTGCATCACAGCGTGATGGCGGAGTTCCTGGGATCCCCCTGATCCCTGAGTCGAAGATCGGGTCGGGCGCGAGGGGGAGGTGGGGAGGAGGAGAAGGAGGAGGAGGAGGAGGAGGAGGAGGAGCAGCAGGGGGTGCGACATCTGCTGCGCACAGCTAGTGGCGGCCCCGCCGCCGGGCGCCCTTCGTCGACACGCGGGCGGGAGAGGCAGGTGGCGCAAGAGGGGATGCGATGCATGATGGGGGGTGCAGAGGGAGGTGCGCCTGCTGTGCCCTTCCTCCTATTCCTCCTCCTCCTCCTCCTCCTCCTCCTCCTCCCTCCTCCTCCTCCTCCTCCTCCGCCCTCCCTCCTCCTCCTCCTCCTCCTCCTCCTCCTCCTCCTCCTCCTCCTCCTCCTCCTCCTCCTCCTCACCCTCCTCCTCCTCCTCCTCACCTCCTCCTCCTCCTCCTCCTCCTCCTCCTCCTCCTCCTGTGCCCTCAGGAGGCCTCAGGAGGCCCCATGGGGCCCAAACGGGGCACGACCGGTGCAGGCGTCTCCCCCCAAAAATCGGTCGCCCCCCACCTGAGGCAACGCCCGGGAAAGCTGGCTGCGTGAGCTGATTCGCTCCTTTGCCATTCTGGGCATCCCAGATGGGGTCGGAGGATCGATCCGCATCGCATCGCCGACGCATCGGCGATGCATCGGAGACGTTTGCGGTGCATTTTTCGACGTCGGCATGGGGGGAGTCGGGCTCCACATCGAGCCGCATCGCCGATGCATTGGCGATGCGGCGTGATCCTCATATTCCATTTACTCGCACCTCATTTGGGAGGCCTCTCAGGGAAGCGTAATCATGTAACACGGCGCGCGGATTAGCGATGGGGCCCCATTTCCATGCGAAAGCCATGCGGTGCGTCGCCAAACGAGGCGGCATTGGTCTCATGTGTCGAGCATTACCTTCCCCGATTACTGGGTCTGGTGCCCACGCACCAGATCCACGGATCACCAATCCATGCTCGCGCGCGCCCGATTCTAGCCATTTGGGAGGCTTCCAGTCAGTGGCGGCGAAACTGACCCCTAGTAGTCCATCCCCTTCCGCAACGTCCCTCTCCCCTCAACCCTAGACGTACGTATACGGCAGAAGGGTGGCCTGGAGGGCGCGGGGGACGTCACAGAAGGTGCTCGTCACGGAAAAGGTGGTCGGACGGGGCTAGGACGAGGAGAAATCCGTTCCGGAGCGTTCTGGAACAGTCTGAGACGGCCGCGGCGCCCGAGGCATTTTCCAGAGCCGCTGGCTCCCAGAGATTCTCGGCTTATCCTCGCCCAGAAGTTATCCTCGTCGTCTTTCCTTCGTTGATGGGCAACTTTTCCATTACCGCTACCATATTTAGGACAGGGGAGAAGGAAGGATGAGGAGGTCCTCCTCCTCCTCCTCCTCCTCCTCCTCCTCCTCCTCCTCCTCCTCCTCCCCCTCCTCCTCCTCCTCCTCCTCCTCCTCCTTCTCCTCCCCTCTCCTCCACGTGGTAGTGGCGGTGGACAACGGGCCCATCGCTCGTCTTGGATTGGGTTATAGCCCGCGCCCGACTCAAACAGTTGCCCCCCCGTCCGTCCGGCCTCGGGGCGGGGCGGCGGGGGAGGAGGAGGAGGAGGAGGAGGGAGGAGGAGGAGGAGGGGGGGGAGGGAGAGGAGGAGGAGGAGGAGGAGGAGGAGAGGGGGGAGGAGGAGGAGGAGGAGGGGAGGCCTTGGGGCGGGCCGAGCAGCGCGGCCGGGGGCGCGGCGGCGCCCGGGTGTGCGGCGCCCGCCGCCGCGGGCAGGCCTGCGGCTCCGGGGGGGACGCGGCGACCCCGCCGCGCCGCGCGCTAAGGGGAGCCAGGATCGCGGGCGGCGGCGGAGGAGTGATCGCCTTAGGGGCTCCAGGAAGGGAGGAGGAGGAGGAGGAGGAGGAGGAGGAGGAGGAGGAGGAGGAGAGCGATGAGGAGAACGAGGAGGACGAGGGGACGGAGGGGCGCGGAGTCTCCTTCGCGCTCCGCGGTCCTCGTTCCTGCTCCCCATCTTCTCTGGACGCCCGAAATGGGTACGGAAAGAATGGGTACGATGCCCAACAGCAGTTCCTGTTCAGTTTGAGCAGGGCTCGCTGTCGGTGTCGCCGCGGCCTGTGTCCATCTGAGACAGAGGGCCACCTGCCCAACAGCGGCCGCTGTTGGTTTGGGACAACATTTGTTGTTGGGCAGTGTGCCCATTCTTTCCGTGCTCATCTCGGGCGTCCAAATCTTCTTCGTCCTCGTTTTCTCCTTTTGGGGGGGCGGCGCCGAAGCGCGAAGTGATTCGCGGAGCGCGAAGCGCGAAGCGAAGTTGGGAGCCCTCGAAGCGCTGACTGTCGAAGGAGAGAAAACGCCCAAAGCATATAAACTTGTGGCGCCCCGCGCGGATTTCTTGCATCCGCGCGGGGCCTCCCCCGGCACGCTCGGAGGGGGTCCAGGGCGGATCCGAGAAATCCGCACGGAGCGCCAAAAGTGTGGTTTTATAACGTTGTTCTCTTCTAAACAGGGGGGATCAAGGCGCGTGGATTAGCAACGGGCCTGGTCTTCATACGACATCGGCGCCTTGCGTCGCCGATTGCGGGTCGAGGAGCCCTGGGGGCGTCTTGGGGGGCCCCGCTGTCGGTGGTTCAGAGATGGATGATGGGTTCCTGAGTGGTGGGTGCAAGGGATTCAAGGGTGGATTTAGGTTTTTTGGCCAAAAGTAAAAATAAGAAGAGACACAAAACAAACAAAACAAACAGAAAACAGGAACAATAACAAAAAAAACGTCCTCAGGACCCCATCCGTCAGGACCCCATCTCTGAACCACCGACCCGGGGCCTCCCGAGAGCGCTGTCTGTGGCCTCGGCGTTCACCTGTCCGTGGGGGTCGTGGTTGGAGCGCGCTCCCGGGCAGCTCCGGGGCGCCGAGCGTTCAGCCCCGAGCCCAGACCTCCCTGTTTCCCGACCGCCAGAATTTACCAGCCTCGAACGCATCCCTATCCCCAAGATTGACACGCCAAAAGGCGGTGACAGTCTTAGGGATTCGCCCTCAAACAAGAAGGGAATCCCTAAGATTGGCATCGTGATGAGGAGGTGCCCAGCATACGGATAGGGATATGTTCCAGGCTGGTAAAGAATGGGTCTGGAGTGTCAGAGAATGAACGGGCAATTGCAGTCGTAATCGGTAGTAAGGACGGGGAGCCTTCCCAAGGAACCCCTTGCATCCTTGCCTCGTCGGTCCATCCTTAACCGTTGTCGATGGGCAGCCCCGCTCGAAGAGCCTCCGCGTGCCAATCCAAGGGGCTTGCACCCTTACCGAGCATCCTTGCTATCACTGCTGACTGCATCGGAGAAGGAAGCGAGTAGCTTTCGATGCCGCTGCCATTGCCTCGCTTTCGCTTTCGGGTAGCCTCCTGGGAGGCCCTCGTCGCTTCGATATGTTCCATCCTGGCGTTGCTGGTGCGTCGCCGAGCTGTCTGCGATGCAGCGCGGTCTTTTCTGGCTCCATATGATATGGCCCCATCTGGGCGATTGCCAGTTGTGTGGAGAAGAAACATTATATCGGCGGAGAGTCCGATGCAACGTCCGGAAGGAACAGAGAGTATCCATGGCATGCCGTTGTTAGGGGGGCCCGTCGGCGTGCGTTGTCCTCGTCTCTGTCCCGAGACGGTGCTTCTTCGCGATACCTTTTCGATCCATGCTGCTGCTGCTGGCCCCCGCCCTGGGCGCCAGGGGCAGCAGGGCGTGGATAGAATCACGTGGCGCTGGAGGCCTGACGATGTATCCATGCTGCGGCTCCAGCCCCTCGTGGGGTCGGAGTTTGAGTATAGACATGGATGAAGTGTCGATCGCCCAGGCAGCACGTCGATGGGTTCCCCTCGGCGGCGTGCCATCCGATGACGTCTATCCCCCAAAGTTTTCGGCCCCTTGCGGGAGCCGCCAGCAAACAGATTCTCGGGAGGAGGAGCCGATCCTCGGACGGGGCTAGGACGAGCGTACATCCGTTCCGGAGCGTTCCAGAACACTTTCAGAGCGCTCCGGAACGCTCTAAGGCCGCGGCGCCCGAGACATCCTCCAGAGCAGCTGGATCTCAGCGATTCTCAGGCGCTGGAGGGGGGCCGAAGTCGGGGTCCCTGGAGTCCTTACGCTGCGGCCTGCCGGGAAAAATCGGAAGTACTTCCCCAGACCCCCGAACTTTCTCATCTCTGGGGGACTCTTCCCAGGGTTGTAACCGAGGGAGACCTTTCATTCCGCCCCCCCACTGAGCTCGGACTGTGCGTACGAGGAAAGGCAGGGAGATCAACGGAGCAACGCCGAGGGCGCAGAAGAGAGCCTCGACTGGGCCTTCTCATCATGGAGGAGGCCTCCGTGATGAGAAGTCCCCCGCAGGTGGGGATGATTGTGTTCCCAGTCTCGTTTTCGGCCCCAATCCGTTAACAAGCCCGCACATTACCAGCCTGGAACATATCCCTATCCCTATGCTGGGCACCTCCTCATCACGATGCCAATCTTAGGGATTTCCTTATTTTTTGAGGGCGAATCCCTAAGAC
>CAUYUJ010014663.1:212500-320859 GCA_963575745.1 Prorocentrum cordatum
GGACCCGCTGCGGCATGAGCGAAGACACGAAGTTCGGGAGCGGAAAAGAGGGGGGTGATGACTAGGGGGGGGTGGATTTCATGGCGCGGGCCATGATTTTTCCTCAGATTTCATGGCGCCTCTTCCCCCCGCTGGGCCGCGCACATGCCGCCGGTCATGATTTGCACCCCACCCTCTTGGACACCCCCCTCTTGGCCGCTCCCGAGAACTGGAGGAGAGTTGACGCATAGCCCGTCGTGCTCAACAATGGCACTCTGTCCCGGCCGAGGAGTTCCATGGCAGTAGTGACGATCAAGTCCATTGCATAAAAACGAATATCTGTTCCGATCGTCTCTCCTGACACGAGCTTCAAAAGGGTATTGTGGGAGATTGCTGCCCAGACCGGCTCCCGCATAGCCTTTGCAGCACAGATCATAATGCCAATCATAATGGTGACGCATGACATGTAGAACACAATCATGTAAAACATATTGTTCCATGCACAGGTGCCACCGCTCTGTCCCTTTGGTTCGTCACTGGAGCCGTCGCGGTCGTCCGCATATTCACACCTTCGCACCTCAGGGAACAATGAAGCTCTCCTCGAAGGACCCGGACTGTACACTAGTTTATCCGTGCATGTTTTGGTTGATGTGTCTACCATTCATTATCCTGATGTGTATGCGCTCCGAACGAATTCCCAGAGTTATCCCACACAATATGATTCATGTCTGAACGCTCGTATGTTGAACAGATGCGTGCAGTTTTGGCATTTTATGGTGAATGTGGGGAAGTATTGGGTCCTCGCTCATGCTGATCTTCTCACAAGGTAACATCTTGCGCTGCCCTCAAGAACATTTTGTGCTACGTACTCTAAGGTATAATTGGCTTGCGCCAGACGGATTTTCCGGTTTAAGACGCCCTGGAGCGCGCAGTCGGAGAAAAGTGCAAATACACATGGACGATATGATCGAAAGTATGTCATGATAGCACAATGCCCGTAGGTTTGTCACGCAAGCGCCATGTGGTCTTGCCGGAGAGTTGTTTCTGATGGTTGTGTTGATGGTTGTATTGCTAAGGGGCCACCGTGCGTGTGTCAGTAAACAAGCAAGTGTATAGTTTGAGCTCCAGTCCAGACCGCCTGGGAGACAAATGGCAGCATCAATTCATCATTGTCATATTCCTTCATGTTGTCACATCATGTCGTGGCAGAGGGCGGGGAAGGGGCTGGTGGGGAGGCGCGGGGAAGGGGCAAGGGGACGAGAGGGAACACCAAAATTATTCAAATTTGCATGCCTGATACGTGTACGGAGTAAGTCAACATGGTCGGCGGAAGGTCGGAGGATGGCAGGAGGAAGGTCAGACAGAGGCAGGTCGCAGTAAGGAGAGGCGATACCTTCACCACCACCAGTTGAACCACCTCCAGCGATGGGGTCCACGATGCCTCCCCGAGCTGGGGATAAATCGGGGGCATCTGCAGCGAGCGGAGGGGGGGTACACCACTAAAAAGACCCTCCCTGTCATCTCGCGCTGGTGGTGGTGGTGTCGACCACCCCACTGTTTTCATTGAGCAGCGATCATGTATCCCGAAGTGGGTGACATCCCGGATCAGCGGCTCATCCGCCAAGCAGTTTGTGGCAAAGGAGAAGGTGATAGCACCCATTTTGCTCCTCGCTCACAACACTGAGTCTACCTCCTGACCTTTCTTCATCACTCATCACTCGCTCCTCGGCTCGTGCTCGCTTTCTTCTCCCCTATCGCTCCATCAGTTTCTTCCAGATGCTTGTCCGTCCCCCTCTCAGTCCTCAATCATCCCTCCCTTGTCCCTCCGCCCTGCCTCCCGCCTCCATCCACCATGCCTCGCTCCCACCCCTTCTCCCTCGTCTCTCCTCTTCCTCCCACCTCCTCCTTCCTCTGCTCATTCTCTCCCCAATCTCTCCTTCTCCTCAGCCAGATCTTCTTTTTCGGGCGCCCTCGGCCATCTTCCTCCCGCCTCCACATCCACTGCCGCACACCTCGCTTCCCCCGAGATCACCAGATCCTTCCTGAGCCCCCTCAACTCCCCACCTTTTCCTACCCTGGAGTACCGAACCCAGCTTAACATCAACATCGGTTCCAAAGGTCCGCATCGTCGTCCCGCTCCTCATCATCTTATTCCTAAGGGAGCCCCCAGGCTGAGGGCCCGGGTGAGATGCTCCCGACATCGACGGAAGCACAGTTCGCTTGAACGCCCTGCGGCTCCCGCAGTGTCGAGTGGCTCGAGAGCTGGCCACGCGCATATTCGCGAGCGAGAGCCTCCTTCTCCTCCTCCTCCTCCTCCTTCTCCTCCTGATCCATCTCCACCGTCACACTGGAGTTGGTTATGTACTGCCACCTTTTGTTTATCGTCCTCGCGAGTTGGACAATCGGCAACCCAAAGTTAGTTTTCCCATGTTCTTCCCCTAAGGGCTTCTGACTTGATGAAAGCTTGGTGCCTCCTATTGTTACTTTGCCCGTTGCTCAGAGGTTCCTCGGGTTCCTCGGATTTCCCGCCCCCAGTGCCTCCTATTGTCACGTTGTCCGTTTCCCTGGGGTTCCTCGGGGTTCCCCGGGCTCCTCGGGTTCCCGCCCCCCGGTGCCTCCTATTGTTATGTTGCCCGTTCCTCCGAGGTTCATCGGGTTCCCCGGGATCCTCGGGTTCCCACCGCCACCACACCAGAATCGACCGTGTCACGCGTTCGTTGATGCACGCACGTGGAATCGTGCCTCCACGTCAGTTTCCACCATTTCACGCGTTCGATCATGCTCGCAGCAGTGCAAAACGATGCCAATACATGCAAAGACATGCCAGACAATGCCAGGTTGTGCCAGTAACGCCAAGCATACCAAGCAAAGACAAACAATGCTCAGTAATCGCAAGTCATGCCAAGAAATGCAAAGCAATGCAAGGCAGTGCAAAGCACTGCCGAACAAGGCAAAGCAATGCGTCCATGCAACAGGGAAGTTTCCCCTAGTTGGGGTCGCGCCGGATTGACTTTGATATGCCACCTCTTCTGCATCGTTCATGTAGGAAGGAACATTGGCATCCTGGTGTTAGGTATGCTCTGCCACCTCTTGTGCATCGTCAGTGTTCAGTGGACGGTCGGCCCCGTGGACTTAGCTCTGCTCTGCCACCTCTGTTGCATCGTCACTGTGAGTTGGGCGATCGGCACCCTTGCGCTAGGCTTGATCTGATCCACACTTCCCCCTCCCTCGTCATCCTCCTGCGGCGTGCCTTTTTGGCCCACAGGGGTGACGTTCGTCGGCGCTCCCGCCCCCGCTTCCTGAGTGCCGAGACCGGCCAGCGGGAGAGTTGCGCTTGCTGCCGGTGCTCCGGCCGAAAGAACGCGCGCTTGTGGAGGGGGAGGAGGCAGAGTAGGAGGAGGAGGGTCGGGGCTGAGGAATAGGAGGAGGCGGACGAAGTGGTTCGAGGTTTTTGGAAGTGTTTGTTGGTTCCCGTCGGCTTTTCAGCGTCGGGATGCCTTCCAGCGGCTGTGCTTCGCCGGCGCAAAGTCCGTCAACGGACTCGCGCGCGACGGCCAGATGCGATGCTTTGTGAGTGATGTCCAGAACGATGTAAATTATGGACCTCGCTGCGCGGTTCGCCGCTGCGCGCCCAGCTAATAGTACATTCCGCGTACACATTGGTCGCGCATGTCGGTGAAAAGCACAGCGGCATGTCCACGTATAAGGTGACCTTTGGGTATTCGAGGTGCACCGCGCGCCTGATGGGGATTCTGAGGTCCACGCCGACGTAGTAGTTCTCCAAGTCAAAGTACAAGGTGCCATAGGCGGACCCTTTCATCTTGGCGCGTGTCTCGTCCAGTGTCATGGATAGCATTTCCGCTCTGATGGTTGAGGAGCCTTGGATCGCCGCATCCCAGTATCCTGCATTCCCAGAACACCAATATTGCACTTCCGCGTTCGCAAATTGTCCCCGTGATCTCACCGGGACAGGCAATATTCCGATTGATTGTTATTTGGTCTGCTGTCTTTGACCCCCACCGTGGCCAACAGGTGGTACCGCGCGCGGTAGAACTGGCGTGGCCAGCAGAGGTTGCGCTCAGGAAACCTAGCTGTTTTTGTTGCCTCCTAGGATAGGGCTCTGACCTCTGGAGGCCGCCATTGATGTACTCCCCTCGCCGCCGTTGGTTTGAATGTCGGGCAAGATGGTCGATACCGTCATTAAGGGCGCTGATGCAGCTCACCTCGGGCTGCACGGCGCAGCTCCTGTATAGTTGCATGTAGTGGGTCCCCGCGACGATGGCGCTGCCATCTCGTTTGCCGAACTCCCGCTCTGCATCGTGTTGCTTCGCGTTGGCTCCTTGCGCTTTCTGTGATGAGGATCCAATGCTGTATCTGGTGAGTCGCGTCGCTCGCGTTGGCCGACGTGCGCGCGAGCTGCTTTCACATTGCCAGTGAGCGTTGCGGGTGACCGTTGTGTTATTTGCTCTCGAATTTTCTTCCACAATTGCCTTGAATGCCACCTCAACGCGTCGTCTAACAGCCTCGCGCGCCTCTGCCCATGTGCGAATATTCTCCACCAGCACCAGTGCATCAGGACATGGACCGTTACTTAGTTTGATGACATGTGCGGCTAGCAACCGAGCCTGCTGGTGCAAGTAGACCGTCTCTGCCGCTTCCGAGTCTTCCAGCTGGCTGATGTGATCCGTCAAGTCGGTGGTGAGGCTCCCGTTGTTGCTCAAATTCTGCTTGCTGTCATGCGGATGTCTTTGAATGAGGAGTTTCCCATTTTTGCATCGGTGTAAGAGGGTGCTCCATGATGCACTAGTCCTCTGTTGCTGGTCCGCCCTCGTGTCACCTTGCTTCTTGCCACTGATGTGCTGAGTGTGGGGCACTTCGCGATGCCCTGCAGGCTTCCCTCGTCGCGTCCTTGGCCTTCGAGGT
Source organism: Prorocentrum cordatum (assembly GCA_963575745.1). Classification (NCBI taxonomy): domain Eukaryota; class Dinophyceae; order Prorocentrales; family Prorocentraceae; genus Prorocentrum; species Prorocentrum cordatum. The sequence continues at coordinate 217,403 of CAUYUJ010014663.1, forward strand.
CATCCAGCGATCGTGGCAGGTGACCTTTCTGCTGCGTTGGCCCACTGGCAGCGGAGCTTCCCAAGTGCTCGGCTCATCGTCGGGTCCTGCTCGAAGGCAGTGGAATCTTGCACCCATCGCGGTGGGTCCTGCACATGACAATCTTGGTTTTCTTCGCGGCCTTGTTCCCACGACGTGGAGTCGCATTGCACGGGCACAGCGCCGACGACATGGGGTGTCCCACAGCGCGTCGCCCTGCATGTTGAAGTCGTCGCCGTGCTGCTGCATTTTCTGGTGTTCTAGGCGATCTCGTTGCTTCCCCTTGATGTCGTGGTGCCTTTCTCGCGCCGAGTGGTTTACATTAGGTGTATGGCGCTCGGCTGGGAGCGTGGGCCTGCGGATCGTGCCGGCATAGGTAGCTGCGCGCGCCCGCGGGTCGATCTCGACTCCCACGCGCGAAGCCCATGGAACATCATGCTCCTGGCATCGCTCGGAAGTGTGCATTTTTTTCTCGGCGAGGGCCATCGAGGAGCATCCTTGATTATTTCGCGAAAGAACCACGCACGAAACCGGAACAAAAACACAGGGAATGGACGTCCGAGCGATGGCCAGTGCTCGGTACGTGCAGCTTTAAGGAGGGGTTGAAGATCTGGTGGGGCGAAAGTGTAGTCGATCGAAGTTTCTGAGCCACTGCTGCATACGTGGTTCGCGTGTCGGGGAGCCACCACTGCACCTCCCAAGGGCTTTGGCCACGGCGCCGCCTCAAGCTCAGGGGACGCGGTTGTTGAAGTCTTCGCAGGTGGTCCACGGAGTCTTGCTCAAACCCCGTACCAGCTGGAGCAGGTTTTCAATATTATTGGTGTCCTCCCTGCTGAATCCAATGGGAGCCGGGAGGTATTCCGCGATGAATGCATCATCTTGATTCTTGAGCCTCCACTTGACCACTGGCATGTCGTGGAACTCCTTGGCGAACATGCTGGAGACCTGCGCGTCTGGCAGGTGGGTCCTGGAGTCCAAGTGGCACCTTCTGGGTATGCACGTGCCCCTAAGTATGCCTTTTGCGAGATCACGGAGGCTGACTTGCTGGGGTCCATGTGCCATGGGACCGCCACCCAAATTGCGCGAGTCTGTGGGCCTCGATCTCTGCTGAAGGTCCCCGAAGGCGATGTTCGATGAACGCCGTGATGTCGCAGCGGCTCTGCTACTCGTCCTTGATGAATTTCTTGGTTGCCTCGTTGTGTTGCTCGCAGCTGGCCGCGGAGATCTTATCTTGACGGTTGGACGCTCGCGGCCTTGTTGGTTGATTTGCGTGGCGCGATATTTGGTCTGACCATCTCAATTGGAAGGTTATCCTCGTGGCGTAGCCGACCTCGTCGTCGATCCAGACGGCCGTTTGAAACCCCACTTAAGTTGGACAGCTTGGTCCTGGGGGCAAGGTCGCTGCGATGGGTTTGCCCTCAGCTTGCTCGTCGTCTGCCAGGTCGAAGTGGTTCGCAAGAGTCACTTCTGGAGGTGCTGGTTTGCTTCCTGGTTCTTCAGCGGGTCTGGATGAGGGAGCTACTGCACCCGCTTGGTCCGCGTTGTCGCCCTTGCGCCTTCTGGACACTGCGCTGTGCTCCGACGGCACGGCGGTGGGCGGCGCGGCCGGGCAGGATAGGGAGGACCAGGAGGGAGAGGGCCTCCCAGAACCCCGCACAGCCACGTCCAGAACCTCCTGGGAACCACCTGCGTACACAAGCGCACCTTGAGGCCGATCAGTGTTCGTAGGGCCCATTCCTGGCCCTCTTGAGGGGGAGTGGGAGGGAGCGAGCCACCGATCGAGCGTCCGCCTTGCACATACGGTGTAGGTGTAGGCTGCGGAGGGAGGAGAAGGAGGGGTTAGGGCGTAGGTGGAAGAGGGGGAGCAGGATGAGGAGGGTGAGGGGCAGGATGAAGAGGCGATGGAGGAGGAAGAGGAGGAGCATGAGGAGCATGAGAAGCACGACGATGAGGAGACTGAGAAGGTGCGCTGGGCTGCGGATAGCCATGGCCCCCGGGTCGCCGCGGAGGTTGTTGTCCTCCGTTGTGCGGGCCGACCACGTTTGCTGACAGAGCGAGGCGCCTCATCCTCCCCTCTGTCCCCCATCCTCGTCCTCATTCTCCCCTCAACCTCCCTCATCCCTCACATCCTCCTTTGCTCTCCCCCTCACCCTGCCCGTCCTCTTCCCCCTCCGTGTCGTCATTCATTCCGACCCTGCCCTCATCCTCTCCTCCCCATATATCCCCTCCTCCTCCTCCTCCTTCCAATCCTCCCTCCCTCTCCTCTCCTTTATGCTCATTTCTCCTCGTTGTCCTGCTCCTGGTGCCGCTCATCCACAGCGCGCTGAAGACACTGGTTGACTCCAAGGAGATTCAAGAAGTGAAGGTGATCTTCAGGGACCTCAGGGAAAAGGAGGAGAAGGAGGAGGAGGAGCGGTTGGTTTGGGGAGGAGGAGAGGAGGAATACCCTTGACGTTCTTGGTTGGAGGAGGAGGAGGAAGATTGTAAGGCTATAAGACTGTAAGGCTGGAAGGCTGTAAGGGAGGCAGCGCCTGCACACAGACACAGCTCTATTACGCATCAACCGAATTCATGGTTCTGGCTGAGCAGGGCGGACCTCGTCTCTTGGCGACTCGCGGCCCAACCAGGACGGAATGGTGCGTGGGGCGGACGCAGGGCACAACCCCGCCGAATCGGCTGACATTTCGCCCTGGAGGCAGCTACCCCAGCCGTGAGCGGACACACGGCCCATGGGGTTTGCGTGGCACGCGCCACCACCTCTCACGGAAAACGCAAATTCCTGGGGGCCGCCCAAGACCACCACAGGCGTTTGGTTATCGCCGCCACCAGCAGTGCAAGGCTGAGACCGAGGACCGTGCTACACCAAACGACGGGGGCACCCCCCAACCAACACAGGTTTCACAACGTCCACCACCACCCTCAGTGTAAAGGAAGGCGGGTTGTCATTCACCCAGACCGTGGATGCATGCCGTTGCATGCCATCAGTTTTTCCGCGGGTCCTGAGTGGAAACCAGTATAAGGCAACTGGCCCCCACCAAAGGGCAAGGAGGAGGAGGAGGAGGAGGAGAAGGAGGAGGAGAAACAGGAGGAGGAGCAGGGAGTCTGACGTGCTTGGTCGGGTCCACAGTTGGTTGCCGAAAAGCGGTAAGGAACAGGTGCGGCAAGATAATTTCGGTAGCCCTCCCATATGTATCGGAAATCGGCGTTTGACCCACCTCCTTGGCGCGCGGAGTTCTGAAAGCTTACGCTTAGGTTCGGCAGTTATACTACAGGAGGTCCACCGAGCAAGCCTGCCAAAATCTTCGGGAAATCTTCAACCGGAAACTCAAAACTCCCAGCAAACTTGAACAACCATTCTTAAACCAGACTCTGGGATAATCTCTTACCCAACAACAAACTCCAAACAAGATCTAAGCCAACACCTGGGAACATCTCAAAGTAATAAACACTTGAAACCGAATCCCCAGAAAAACCTGAAACAGAGACATCGAAATATTGATGTGCACTTGGAAACTTAACAGAAACGGCCGGAGTGTTCATATATATATATATATATATATATATAAGTTGTGTTTGAGTTTCCGAGGCCGCCAGGGTTTGCATTTAGAGTTTGGTTTATGGTGTTTATGCTTGTTTTAGAGTATCTCCGGTGGCCAGATAGTTGATTATAGTTGGTTAGAGTTCTTCGAGAGTTTTTAGAGTTGCTCCAGAGTTGTTTCAACAGTTTTCTGGCGTTCCGAGTTTTTTGGAGTAGTGTTTGTAGATTTGTTCTAAGGTTTGTAAGCGTGCAGAGATTGATACAATGGTTTCGAGTTGTTGTTCATGGTTGTTCCGAGTTTCGGTTTCAGGTGTGTTTTTGGCTGGAGTTTTCCCAGTTTTGGCTTATAGATGTTTCAGAGTTGCTTTAGATATTGAGATGTTCTCAGGTTTTGGCGTACAGATGTTTTGCAGTTGTTTTAGGGTTTGAAATTTTGCCAGGTTTTGGCTCAGATGTGCTTTGATTTTTTCGGGGGAGGGGGGAGATGTTCGCAGGTTTGGGCTTAGATTTTTGTTCGGAGTGTTTGAGGGGTTGAGAGTTTCGCAGGTTTTGGCTTAGAGAGTTTTAGTTCCTTCGCAGGTTTGGCCTTAGAGATTTTCGCAGGTTTAGAGTTTGAGTTTCTTCGCGAGATATGGCCGTGGATCGCTTGTAGTCGCGATTGCCGTACCTAAGCTTATGATTTCACAGTGTGGGTTTTCCCCGTGGGCGAAAACACATCCATATCCGTGGCATCTCGGGCCGGGCCCATGGGCCGCGACCCCGCATATTTGGATAGTTTTTCGCGGCTGCCCCGCGTCGAAGGTGTCCATGCGACCGCGGGGATCGCGCCCCAGAATCCAGAATCCAGAGACCGCGAGGGCGCGGACAGACATGTACGTCGCCGCTCGCAGCTTCTTCCTCAGAAGGTGAGCCTGAGGGACCGGACTGTCTACGTCGAGCACTGGAGCACGCTCCAGCCGACGGCGGTCGTCGATGCCCTGAACGATGCCCGCCTGGGCGCGTCACTGAAGGAGTGAGGGTCGGCCACGCGCAGAGGGGGTCGGGGAAGGGGGGAGGGCTTCTTAGAAGCACCCCTGCTTCTTAGAGGGCGCGCTCGATGCTCGTTTCGGGGACCTTCCTGGAGCCCACCTAACGGATCTGTTCGACCCCAGTTCGATTCAAGTTCGATTCAAGTTCGACTCAAGTTCGACTCAGGTTCGACGCAGCTTCGACGCAGGTTCGACTCAGGGTCGACCCAAATCGACTCACGTTCGACGCAGCTTCGACGCACGAGTGGAGCGAGTGGCTCCAGGAAGGTCCCCAGAACGAGCATCCAAGGCGCGGGCTTCATCTATAGACGCCAGGATAGCGATTTTTAGGAGCAGCCTTGTTCAGAGAAGCCTTCCCCCCTCCCCATCACCCCCTTTTGCGCGCGCCGCCATTGGGGGGAGGGCGTCGTCGAGGCATCCGCCCTGCTCCTCGTCGCCCGAGGATCGAGGATCGAGGAGAAGAACCGAGAATCGGGGGCGGACCCAGGATCGGGGTGGGTGGGGATGACTGATCCAGGGAGGATCGATCGGAGGACCATGACCTCTTGCCTCCTCCTCCTCCTCGCCTTCCTCCTCCTCGCCTCAGTGTGGATACCAGCGGATTCCTCCGCAATCCTCTGTCCTCCTCCTCCTCCCCCCACCCTCCCCGTAAGGAAGAAGCAGAGGATGGTTCCTCTGAGAAAAGGGACCCGACAGTCAACCCGCATAGTAAGGACGAAGCGCCTTCCAAGCTCACCCTTTGCATCTTCCCCCTGCGGCCCATCCTTGGCCGCTTCCGCGGGCCGCGCCCCGCTCGCCAAGCGTCGACATGGCCTTCCAAGGCCCCCGCACCCTCCTCGCGCGTCCTTCTTCTTCGGGTTGACTCTATAGAGGCCTTCCCGGCGCTCTCGGCCCCCCCGCCTCCTTTCCGGCCCCGGCCACCGCCTCCTGCACCCTGGGGGACCGCTGGGCGACGCCCGAGGCCTGCGACCGACCGACCATTCCCCCCGGCCACGGCTCGGCGGCCAGCGGCCAGGGGCTGCCGCGCGCGGCTGCAGAGTCCGCCGGCACGCCAGGGCCGACTTTGAAAATGCTCGGGCCCGATCGGCGTCGTCGTCCTCGTCCTCGTCGGCCTCGACGTCGTCCTCGTTGTCGCCGTCCTCGTCGGTCGTCCTCGTCGTGCTCGGCCGAGGATCGGCCCGGAGGTGCGGCCGGGGCGCACCCCAGTGAGTTGGAGTCCGCCGCCACGCCAGAGATCTGAGGTGGCGGGATGAAATGCACCATCGAGAAATCACGACCAGCGCTTGCAACCCCACCTGTCTGATACATTCACTCTGGCGATGCCGCTCTCTCGAGATCCGGCGTGGCGGGGTGAGATGTTGAGATCCGGCGTGGCGGGATGAATTGTAGCATCGCGGAAATCGCGACAAGCGCTTGAGACCCCACTTTTTTGTTGATACCTTCAATCTGCCGATTCCGCTCTCCTGAGATCTGACGTTTCGGGATTGAATCTAGCATCGCGAGAAATCGCAATTGGCGCTTGACACCCTATCGGTAAGTCGGCCATGTCCTTCTTCCGGAGGAATATTCGAAAATGGTCAACAAATAGTCAGGGGACGATGTTCCGACTATGTTTGACCATTTTGGAGTATTTTTGTCCACGATTGTCATGGTTCTTCCAAAATCCGCCGGTAGGAGGGCATGCCCGACCCAACCCCACCTCTCTGATGCGTTTTCGAGCCGCGTCGACCCGTGATGACCCCAGGGCCCAGAAGCCGGGCCAGGCAACGCCCGGCGTGAGATGCAGGCGGCGGCAGGGAGGGCCGCCACAGACCCAAGAGGCGATGTGTGTGTGCGGTGCGTCTGTTCCTCTACTCGCAGGTCGGGCATGTCCCCCTACAGGGGGAATCTTCAAAAAAAACAGTGGGAACATAGTCTGGAGATGGCTTCTCGACTAGCCCTGGCATGTTTTGCATGTTTGTTTGGCCATGCCTTACTCTCCTTCGGAAAAAGCCGCCTGAAGGAGAACATGCCCGACCTGGCCCTGCGTGTGCTTCGTCCCACCCCCCCACCCCCCCCTGACCTTCCAGAGAGCTATTTTTTAACACTGGAGGCCTGAGAACCTAAAACGCTGAGCGAAACGGCCTAAAACCAAGACGTAGAATAGCTTCAGGATCGGTTTTTTTCAGTCGCGTGCCATTTTTTAGCCCTCCTGGAAGGTCAAGGCGTGCTTCGCCCCCACCCCCCCACCCCCCGGAGGAGCGGGGCGAGTCCGAGGGTGCGGCGGGCGCCTTCCGCGGGCGGGACCTCCTGAGGGCGGGCCACGCCGCCGCGCAGGCGCTTTGGCGCGCCCGCTGCCGGCGGCGGCGCCGTCGTCGGCCTCGGCGTCGGTGTCGAAGTCGTCGTCGGCGGCACCGCCGTCCGACCTCGGCGCGTCGTGGCGTGGCATCGCTCGGACGTGCGCGTTTTTCCCTCGGCGAGGGCCATCGAGGAGCATCCTGGATCATTTGGCGACAAAAACCACGCACGAAACCCAACAAAAAAACACAGGGAATGGACGCCCGAGCGATGGCCAGGCGCGGCGGACGGGTTCTTCGTCGTATCTGCTGGGCTTCAAGTGGCGTCAAGTGGCGTCCCTCGGGACCGTCCAGAGACGTGCCAGGATGAGAAGCTGCCTCCCGGGAGGGGAGGAGGAGGAGGAGGAGGAGGAGGAGGAGGAGGCGGAGCATGAGGAGGAGGAGGAGGAGGAGGAGGAGGAGGAGGAGGAGGAGGAGGAGGAGGAGGAGGAGGAGGAGGAGGAGGAGGAGGAGGAGGAGGAGTAGGAGGGGGAGGGGGAGGGGGGTCCAGATCCCTGGGGGTCCACGTTGAGAGAGAAGCACGACATCGGGGGACCGGGTCTCGGCGGAGGGCGAGCTGGGACAAGGGTCGTCTTCCTGGCCCTCGGGGGGCAGGGGGCCCTCGTCGCCGCGGGTGGGGCGCGGCCCAGAACACTGGGAGGAGGAGGAGGAGGAGGAGGAGGAGGAGGAAGGGGGAGGACGAAGAGGATGAGGAGGAGGACGAAGAGGAGGAGGAGGAGGAGGAGGAGGAGGAGGAGGAGGAGGTCCAGGGACCGATGTTGTGCAGATTTGGGCGCGGCGTACGGCCGCTGTTGTCTCACCGCCGTTGTCTTAATCGGCCTTCCTCCGAGGGTCGTCGGCGACACCGTGATCGGCCGCGCCTCGAAGAACAGAGAACGGCATCAAACTCTCGGAGGTCCGCGTTGGCGCTGGAGCCTTCTGGCGTCGCCTCTTCGTGCCGCCCCCGGCGCGCTCCGCGCGCCAGGGAGGGGGTTCCAGCGCCGATCTGAGAGATCCGCGCGCAGCTCCGAGAGGTAATGCTAATGTTATGATGGTCCAACCTACTTCAGCCTTGATCACCAGAACACCAGAAAGAATTTCGAGCACAAGAAAAGTACCGAAACTCAGACGTTTCACGTGTCGGGCCCTGGCAGACACTCGTCCGACACTGCTTCGACACTCTTTCGACATTCTTTCGGGGTGCTCGAACTTACTTCTGGGACGTGGCCCTCAAGCACGATAGGGAGCAACAGAATGCTGATGGAGTGCTTTGTGGGCCCCGGAAACGGTAGGGCCGTTTTTTCACCGTTTCCCAAAACATGTCCATTGAAAATGGAAACGGCAAAACATCGGCGACCGGAAACGGCAAAAAAACGGTTCCAGGATCGGAACCGGAGCCAGAACTGGTCAAAAAACGGCGACGGAACCAATAAAAAAAACGCCCTGTCGTTTCCAGGGCCCACTAAGATGGAGTGGTGTCTGCTTCGGCCCTGGCAGACACTCGTCCGACATTGCTTCGACACTCTTCCGACACTCTTTCGACACTTCTCGGGGTGCTGGAACTTCCTTCTGGGACGTGGCCCTGAAGCCACGATGGGAGCAAGAGAATGCTAAGGGAGTGGTTGCTGCTTCGGCCCAGGCTTCCGAGGGCCGTGCGAAGCGACAAAACGGCCTGCGCGAACGTCCGCAGTGCCGCGCGGGGGGCTCGGGCGTGCCGCCCGCGGGCGCGCCCCGCGCGCCCAGGGAGGGTTAGAGGGGAAAAAAAAAACAGACACAACGATTCGTCGATGCCCAGAAAATGTGCGAAGATATGGGGAGTGGGGGGGAAGACAGGCACTCAGAACATATGGGGAAAGATGGGGAATCATTATTACTAGTGTGTGTGTTTTTTGCGTGTCCCAGGGCCCCATTCAAAGAAGGGGGGGGGAACTCGGCGCAGAGCCAAGAGGTCAACGAGGGGATCCACAAGTGTTGTGTCTGTGCAGCGTGCTGTGCTTCGATCGAAGACGACAGAACGGCCCAGGCATAGACTTCCAGTGCTCCGCGCGGATGTCCTGGATCGGCGCCTGGGCCCGCGTGCCGAGGTGGGTGGGTGCAGCGACGACTCGAGAACTCCGCGAGGACCATCGAATATTTCCGCGTTTGCAGTTTGTCTTCTTTCATTCTAGCCGCACTGTCGTCTTCGTCCTTTTGCGTAGGCTTCTTTCGTCGGTGCCAATTTCTCAGTCGTTGGCGCCGTCGGCGTCTTCGTCTTCGCCGTCGTCTCCGACGTCGCCGCCATCGACGTCTTTGTCGTGGACTCCTGGACGTCGATGCCGTCATCTTCGGTGTCGTCGTTTACGCCAACGTCGCTGGAGGAAGAGAAGGGGGAGGAAAGGGAAGGGAGGGGAGTCCCGGGAGAGGGACGAAGGGAGGGGGATGGGACCCGTGCAGGCGGAGGAGTCAGGCACGAGGTGGAGGAGGGCGGAGATCAGGGGCAGGGGCGAGCAGCAGGCGCAGAAGCGGGGGGAGGGGGGAAGGTGTGAGGCGTGATGCCCCAGGCGAAAAACGATGGGGAAGGCGGGACGAGGAGGGCGAGGGAAGGTCGCCGGCGGCCTTCCGAGGCCGAGGGCTCCTCCTCCTCCTCCTCCTCCTCCTCCTCCTCCTCCTCCTCCTCCTCCTCCTCCTCCCCTCCTCCCCTCCTCCCCTCCTCCCCTCCTCCCCTTCTGGAGGCCTAGAGGTGAGACGCCGTGGAGGCTGAGGCACAGGACGGGGGGGGTGAGGCCTCAGCCGGGCGCCACCGCGGGCCGCGGCCGGGTAGCCGGGGAGCGGGCGGGGAGGAGGCCTCGCCCTCGGGCGAGGTGCTGCTCGTGCTCACCGGCTTCGGCCTCGGTGGCGACATGCGGCAGGGCGAGGCCCCTGCGGGCGGGCTGTCGCCGCCGCCGTCGTCGTGGCCGCCGCCGTCGTCGTCGCTGCGGCAGCGCGCTCTGCCCAGATCCCGGATGGCTCGATCTCTCGACCTCTCGATCCCTGTGGATCCTGGATCTCTCGGATCCGATTGACCTCTCGATCTCTCGATCCTGGATGTCTCGATGCTGGATCCTGGAGGTGATCTCTGGAATCCTATGGGTCCTGGATGGCCTCGAGCCTAGGGCCTTGAGCCTGCACCCGGGAGCTCTCCCCGCCGCCCTCGGCACAGAAGCAGTGCGCCAGGCAGCTTCTGGCCACAGACCCTTCTCTCTCGGTGTCGCCTTTTTGGGGCCTCCAGGGAGGCCCTCGTCGCCACGGCTGGATTTGCTTTGAAATTATGGTCAGAACACCCCAGGAGGTATCCAGGGAGTAACGCTATCGGTACCTCTTCGTTTCCCCAAGTCTGGCTGGTGCCGATCATCTAGGCCTCGCAGATGGGGTCCGGGCACATGGGCCGGAGAATCGCGCCGCATCGGCGAGGCGGCTCGATGTGGAGCCAGATGTTCGGCATGCCGACATCAGTGATCATCGCCGACGTCGCCGATGCATCGTGGATGCCTCGGTGATGCATCGTCGTTGCAGTGCGATCCTCCAACCCTAGCTACTCTTAAGTCGGGCCTGTCCCTCTACAGGAGGAATCTTCAAAAATAGTCAAAACATAGTATGGTGGCGATTTGTTTCTCATATGTGTTTAAATTGCTTTGGGATGTGTTAATGGTATTATTTAATCTTCCTCCAAACATCCGCCTGTATGGTGGACATGCCCGACCCAAACCTACTCCGACCCTATGAGGGAGGCCTCTTTTTTGTTCCCAGAGCCCGCGTAGAGCAGGCGCTCTCCTCGGATAGCAGCGGCGCTCTCCTCGGAGAGCAGACAGCGACACAACAAACCAAACTCGGAGGTCCGCGCGGATGTCTCGGATCCGCGAGGAGGGCGAGGAGAGCGAGAAGGGAGAGCGAGAAGGGAGAGCGAGAGCGAGAAGGGAGAGGAGGGAGAGGAGGACCGAGGAGGGCGAGAAGGGAGAGGAGGACGAGGAGGGGCGTGCGGTGCAGGATGGCCGGGACGGGGAGGCCCCCTGCTACGTCCGTTCCTCCTTCGTCCCCTCCCCCCTCCCCTCGGCATCGCTCGGACGAGTGCATCTCCTCTCGTCGAGGACCACCGAGTGGCATCCTGGATCCTCTCGCGAACAAGTGCGCGCACGAGGCCGCAACTTGCACGAGGGGACCCGCCCCATCATCCTCGCCCTCCCACCTCACCCTCCCTCCTCTCCGCCCCCCTCGCCTCCTCCACCCCCCCGCTCCCTCCCTCGCCCTCCCCCTGCCCTGACCTCTCAAGAGGGCTAAAACATAGCACGCAACTTAAGAACCCATCCCAAGGCCATTCTACGTCTTGGTTTTAGGCTGTTTCGCTTCGTTTCCCCGGTTTTTAGGCCTCCAGATAAAACATAGCTCTCTGGAAGGTTAGGGTGGGAGGAGGGGCGGCGGGCATGGCCGATCCTCGAGGGCCGGCCGTGCGGCCCGGGGGCCGGGGCGGGCCCTGGCCGCCGCGAGGGTCGTCGCGGCCCCGCCCCCAGGCAACGGCCCTCGCGATCCAAAGAATCGCTACCGGGCGGGCTTCTGTCCTTGGCATCGCTCGGACGTGTGCATTTTTCCTTCGGCGAGGACCATCGAGCGATGGCGAGCCAGGCGACGGCCCTCGCGGCGGCCAGGCACCTCGGGAGGGGGCACCAAAAGCACCCAGACCTTCCAAAAGGGCCAACAAATGGCACGCGATTTAAGGACCCATCCCAAAGCTATTCTACGTCTTGGTTTTAGGCTGTTTCGCTTAGTGTTTTAGGGTTTTAGGCCTCCAGTGCTAAAAAATAGCTCTCTGGATGGTCAGGGCAAAAGCACCCAGACCCAGAGAATCGTCACCGGGCGGGCCTCTGTCGGGCCAGACGAAGGGGGGGGGGATTGGGAAAGGGGGGATTACGAAATTTGCTGCATGCAGCTGGTTTCGGCCCCACCAAGGGGCCCAGTCCTCGATACATGGGCGCCTCCCAGCGCCGGGAAAATCAGCTGCGTGAGCTGATTCTCAACCCCCCCCCCTTTGCTATCCCTCCCTTTCGCCCGATCCGATTCTGGGTATCACCTTGGGTTTCGGGGGGGAAGCAAGACCACAGGCCCAGCAAGACTCGCCGCCTCCCCGGGGAAGCTGGAAACGTGCGGGAGGCAGGGGGGGGGGGTCTTCGCAGGGGCGCCGGCGCCCCTTGGCTTGGCCTCGCCCGGGCGTGCGCATCTGTTGCCCGGCGGGGAGCGAGGACCAGCGATGAGCATCCTGGATCATCGAACAACAGAAAACATGTTTTTGGTCGGCGGGTCGAGAGCGGGCCTACTTCCGGTTCAGAGCTAGGCGGGGCGCGCGAAGCACTAATCGGGGAGACAAGACAGACAACAAAAACACAACAACAACAACAACAACAACACCAACAACAACAACAACAACAACATCAAACAAACAAACAAACAAACAACAAACAACAAAAACACAACAACAACAACAACAACAACAACACCAACAACAACAACCACAACAACCACAACAACAACCACAACAACAACAACCACAACCACAACCACAACCACAACCACAACCACAACCACAGCAACCACAACCATAACCACAACCACATCCACATCCACAACCACAACCACAACCACAACCACAACAACAACAACAACAAAAACGCACGAACAACGAAACATGCACGGGGCCGGGACGTCCCAGGCGCTGGCAGGCCGGCGGCGCCTCTGCGCGCTGCCCCGGGCGTGCTCCGCGCGCCAGGGGCGGGGGGGGTCCAGGGCCGAGCGGAGAGTGCCGCGCGGAGCTCCGCTGGGTCGTGCTTAGGTTTTCAGTCGGGCCGGTCCTCCTACAGGGGGATTTTCAAAAAAATAGCCCCCCTACGGAGGGATTTTCGAACAAAAACAAAAAAACTGAAAAATGCCCCAAAAAGGTCAACAAATACTCCAAACATAGTCCCCTGATTATGTTTGGACTACTTTTTGGTTATTTTTTGGGTATTTCTAATTTTTTGTCGAACATCTCCCTGTGGGGGGACAGGCCCGACTTAAGCTCAGTTCAGCAGGCGGCTCTTCCTCGGCCCAGGCCTCCAGAGGTCCGTGTGGACCTCATGGAGTCGGCGCTGGGCACCCCTGCGCCCATCTGGGGCGAGGCGTGAGTTTTCGCGTGCGACGCTGTTTCTTTTTGTTATTATTTTGTTCATTATTCGTCGTTGTATTATTCTTATTATCCTTATCATTATTAGTATTAGTACTATGGTTATTATTATTAGTATGATTGTTATTCGTATTACTCTTAGTAGTTTCATGTTTAGTGTTCCTCTTGGCGATGCTGTTCACTCGATGTGCCCCATGGGTCGTCGGGCACGCCAGTCAGGGGCACGCGGGGTTTCGTGGGCGCGGCGCGAGAGGGGTACGGGCTGGGGCATTTCGTGGTGGCGGAGTTGCCACGGTAGACAGTAGACATTCAGGAGGGAAAAAAACACACAGAACACAATAAATCGTCGACTCCCCAGAAAATATGGGAATGATGCCGGAGAAAAAACCCAATCATAATCTTTTTAGGCCTGTAGGGCTATAGGGCTACAGGGCTATATGGGCTCTTGGGCTATATGGGCAATTGGGCTATATGGCTATATGGGCTATATGGGCTATAGGGCTATTGGGCTATAGGGATATAGGGCTGTAGGGCACCCCCCGGGCACGCCCGGGCACCCGGGCACCCCCGGGCACCCGGGCACCCGGGCGTGCGGCGAAGATCGGCGGCAAACCTAACCTAACCATATGAATCCATTAGGACCCCTACAGAGGCAAGCTCTGATTGGGGAATATATGGGAAGTGTGGGGGAAGACAAAAACCTAGAAGCTATGTAGAAATATAAGGAATCCTGCCAGTTGTGTCTATTTATTTGTGTGTCCCAGGGCCCCTTCAGACATTCCGATTCGTCTAGGCAAGCCTACGGTATGTCGTGTCGACTGGCGGCGACCCCGCCAACGGCGTTCAAGGTTGAACTCCGCGGGCGACCCAGAATCGTTCGATGTGGAAGATTTGGACGTTTCGGAAGCGGCCGATCGTTCAAGGTCGAACGATCCCCGCGATGTCAGAAACCAACGCCGAAGTAGACACGACACTCACCTGCCATAGGTAGGGAACTCCATGTTACCCGAGAGCCGGCGTTGCATTGTTTCACACCAGGCATTTTCGCCTAGTTTCGGACCCAGGACCCGCGGACTATTACAGATCGATCCTGCTTGGTAAATGCCACAAAAAGATTGGGTTTATGATTTTTCGCGATTGGGCATTTGTTCGCAACGCAGGATCTCAAATGTCAGTGAAAGCACACTTTCTCTGAGTTTCACGCCGCAAATTTCTTGGGTCGGGAGAGGGGTGTCCAGCCCTGGCCGACGACATCCGCGAAGACCTCCGAACTAGTGGGCCTACGCAAGTTGTCAGTTCTTCTGCAGTCAAGGCGCTCTGGGCTCAAAAGGGCCCCATTTAGGGCCCTTGTCTTCATCCCCCCCCCGTGTCTGTCACCCCCCTCTGCCACTCGCCCGATCGGTGTGGCCCTCGGATCCGGCCGCTGCAGCGCTTCCACAATGGACCTTTCCGCCCAGTTTCGGGGCGCGGGGCCCTGACGTATCGATCAGCCTCTGAAAATGAACCCCGTGCGACCCCAAATTGGGAGGAAGTTTCCTATTTAATGGGCGCAGTGCTTGCCATTGCTTGGCAGTGCTTGGCAGTGCTTGGCATTGCTTGGAAGTGCGTAGCAGTGCTTGCCATTTCTTGCCATTGCTGCCATTGCTTCGCATTGCTTAGCACTGCTTGGAACGGGCACAGTAAGAACACGAGGCACCAGGGACGGGGAACCCGGGGATCCCGAGGAACCCGAGGAACCTGAGGAACCCGAGGAACCCCGGGAACCCGGGGAACACAGGCATCCCGAGGAACCCAGGGAACCCGGGGAACCCGAGGAACCGGGAACCCGGGGAACCCAGGGAACCCAGGGGAACCCCCCTGACTTTGCAAGAGGGCACAGAAATAGCACGCGACTGAAAAACCTATGCCAAAGCTATTCTACGTCTTGGTTTTAGGCTGTTTCGCTGAGTTTTTTTAGGTTTTTTGGCTCCAGTGCTGAAAAATAGCTCTCTGGAAGGTCAGGGCCAGGGGAACCCGGGGAACCCGCGGAACCCAGGGGAACCCAGGGGAACCCCGGGAACGTCCGAGGAGTGGGCAACGTCAGAATCCGAGGCACCGAGGGCGAGAAGCCCGAGGAGCCCGGGGAGCCCTTCGAGGAACGGGCAGAGTGGCCACCCGAGGCACCAACGCCTGACCCAGTACGAACCCCTGCAGGCAAGCCTATAATTGATTGGGGAGAGCTGCGGGCAGTACTTATATCCATATCCAGAGCGTCGTGGACTTTTTGGGAAGAGGTGCCGCAACGCCGAGGCGCACTGGATATGGATGAAATCAAGCCTCCTGGGGCCAGATTTTTATCCATATCCAGTGCGTCTACGGTTTCTGGGGAAGAGAGCCCAAGAATCCAAGACGCACTGGATGTGGATATAACTATTGCCCGCACGCTGAAGGGCGGGGATCCGGGGGTCCACGTGTGGTGCTGCTTCGCGGTGGTCGACGTCTCCCGCAGCGTCCAACCTGAGGGGGGGGCGTCCCCGGAGGGCCTCGTGCGCCCCGGGGCCCTCGTCGGAGAGCGGCTCGCCCCGGTTCCCCGAGCGAGCCGGCGAAGGAAACGGGGAGCCGCGCCTGGGCTTACTCGGGGGCGGAAAGGAGAGGGGTGATGACTACCCTGACCTTCCAAGAGGGCTGAAAAATAGCACGCGACTTAAAAACCTATCCCAAGGCTATTCTACGTCTTGGTTTTAGGCTGTTTCGCTCAGTTTTTCATGTTTTTAGGCCTCCAGTGCTAAAACATAGCTCTCTGGAAGGTCAGGGTAGGGGGGGTGGATACCATGGCGGGGGCCACGATATCTTCCCCAGATCTCAAGGCGCCTCTTCTTGTTTCATTACGTCCCTGGCTCCCCCCCTGGGCCGCGCACATGCCGCCGGCCATTATTTGCGCCCCCCCTCTTGGACACCCCCCTCTTGGCCGCTCCCGAAAACAGGGAGCCGCGCCTGGACGTAAGGCGGGCCTGTCCCTCAGCAGGGGGATATTCAAGAAGAGTCAAAAATAGCCTGGGGACTGTGTTTTGAATATTTTTCTTGACCACTTGGGGCATGTTTTGAGCATGTTTTATTTTTCGTCCAAAATTCCCCTGCGGGGGGACACGCCCGACTTCAGCCTAGACGGCGCCTTGGCAAAGCGGAGGAGCGCGTGCACATGTGAAGGGGAGTGTGGCCCAAGCGACTCGGATTTCCCATTCCGGCCGCTTTGTTCCAGGGTTCTCGAGACCGGGCCGTTCGCCCCGATGGATCACCTCTGACTGATCGGGCTGCGCGGCGAGAGCCGAGCGCTGTTTTTTGTTTGCGTTGGGCGTTTTCGCCCAGTTTCGGGCCCCAGGGCCGTCACAGATCGATCAATCCAACTCGAAAAATGTTGGTCGTGATTGTTGGTCACGATGCAATTTTCAGCAACGTCGGATCTCAGGGAATGTCGGGGGGCGGACCTGATAGGGGTGATGACTAGGGGGGATATCATTCCTGGGGCCATGATATGATATCACCCTGGGTTTCATGGCCCCCTCTTCTTGTCTGAAGACGTTCATTGGCCACCCCTTGGCCGCGCACGAGTCTTTGGCCATGATTTTTGAACCCCCCCTCATGGACGCCTCCGAGTGCTCCGCCGCCTTCCGTCTCAGAGTGTTCTCGACGGCGCGCAGCAATAAGTCATCGCGAGGGGGGGCATAAGGCGTGGGCGTGGCCGGCCATCTTGTCGGGCCGGCCGGACGAAATGGTAGGATGTGGATACGAATTTTGCTGCATGCAGCTGGTTTCAGCCCCGCCGCCGGGCCCATTCCTCGATACATTGGCGCCTCCCAGCGCCCAGCATCAGGGGCAGGAGAACCAGCTACGTGAGCGGATGTTCTGCCCTGCCCTTTGCTGTCCTGCCCTTTCGTCCCCCCCGATCTTAGAATGGTATGGAGGCTTCCAGGAGAACTTCCAAGGGGGCTTGTCAGAAGGCGGGAAGGACCCCTCTGACGTCTTGGAAGGCTCCCCTCCGCCCAACGCGCTTGTGCACGCCGCCGATTTCGGTGGCAGCACGCAGCGCGAAAGTATTTATGTCCTGGTGTTCTGGGTCGCGCCACATGATTGGGGGCAGCAGGCGTTGTTGGTGCATATGGTGCTGATGACGATCGCGATGTGGACGAAGCGGTGGCGCTGGCGCAGGCGAGGATGATGAAGATGACGATGGTGGTGATGACGATGATGATGGTGCCGATGATGGTTCCTCTTGAGGCCATGTCGTCTGCTTCGGCCACATGCGCGTTCTTGGCGTACTGGCTGTGCATCGGCCTGAGCTATGCCCTCTTCCGCAAGGCTTGGAGCGCTCTGCGGAGCCTGCGCTCCAACGTGGAGCTGCTGATGGCCGTCGCGATGAGCGGCATCTTGCTTCAAGGCAAGCTCTTGGAGGCTTCCGTCGCTGGTCGTTTTAAGATAATGTGTTTATCCTTCTGGGGGGCTTCACAGGGGTTGGCGGCGCAGCTATGGCTGGACATCGCTCGAAGAGCTGGGCAGGAGATTGGTCTCACAGGGATCCGAGCATCGGTTTTGAGCAGGAGCTGCCCTCCGCAGATTCCCTCTGCGTCGGTGCCCATGGCCCCCCTAGAATTCCATTCGAAGTTTCAGAGCACCCTCATTATTCTCGTCAACGTCGCCTGCTGCGACTTCCACCACTGCCGCCACCGCTCTTACCACGACAGCCACCACCACCTGTACTACTTGTATTAGCGCTTATGTTTGCCAGCATGGACCGCAAACAATGGGTTCTTGCACGTTTGGTGTGCGCTCAATGTAATGCAGACTACGGAATGCAGCAGATGCGGAGTAACCCATGTCTGTGTATGTATATGTGAAAGAGCGCGTTCTGTGGTCGCTCGGGGGGGGGTGAACCAGACACCCCCTCTCCTGTCCCTCCTTCCCTACTTCTCCTCTCTCCCTCTCCTCGGGCCGGCGCCTGCGTTGGTGGCGGCTGGCGGCGGCGGCGGGGACGAAGATTTCTTTGTTTGGGCTGGCGCCGGAGCCTGCGGCGGCGGGCGGCGGGGGCGGGGAGCGTCGACGACGACGGCGACGACAATGACGACGACGACGACGCTCCGCCACCGTGCCTTGGTTTTGGGTCAGAGTCCTAATGGATGCCTCTTGGGGTCTCCTCGGAGGGCTCTCGGGGGCCTCTGACGGGCATTTGTGCAGCTTCCTGGGCGCTTTTTGGGCGTCTCTTGGGGCCTCTCTGAGGTGGTGGTTGTGGTGGTGGGCTCTGGTGGTGGTGGTGGTAATGGCGGTGGTGGTGGTGGTGGTGGTGGTGTGGTTGGTGGTGGGTGGTGGTGGTTGTGGTGGTTGTGGTGGCAGGTTGTGGGGGTGGTGGTGGCGGTGGTGGTGGTGGTGCGGTGGTTTCTGGTGGTGGTGGTGGTAGTTGTGGTGGTTGTGGTGGCGGTGGTGGTGTGGTGGTTCGTCGTGGTGGTTGTGTGGTGGTCGTGGTTGTGGTGGTGGTGGGTTTGGGTGGTGACGATGGCGGTGGTGGTGGTTGTAGTGGTGGTGGTTTGTTGTGGTGGTGGTGGTGGTTGTGGTGGTGGCTGGTGGTGGTGGTGGTGGTGGTGTAGAGGTTTGTGGTGGTGGTGTTGGTGGTGGTTTGTGGTGGTGGTAGCGGTGGTGGTGGTTGTGGTGGTGGTGGTGATAGTGTGGTGGTTTGTTGTGGTGGTGGTGGTTGTGATGGTTGTGGGTGGTGGTGGTGGTGGTTGTGGTGGTTTTGTGGTGGTGTGGTGGTGGTTTGTGGTGGTGGTGGTGGTTGTGGTGGGTTGTGGTGGTGGTGGTGGTGGCTGTGGTGGTGGTGGTTGTGGTGTGGTGGTTTGTGGTGGTGGTGCTGGTGGGTTGTGGCGGTTGTGGTGGTGGCGTGGTGGATGCGGTTGTGGTGTGGTGGATTGGTGGTTTGTGGAGGTGGTGCTGGTGGTGGTGGTGAGTTGTGGTGGTGGTGGTGGTGGTGAGTTGTGGTGGTGGTGGTGGTTGTGGTGGTGGTTGTTGTGTGGTGGGTTGGTGGTGGTGGTTGGTTGAGGTGGTGGTGGTGGTGGTGGTGGTGGTGGCGGTGGTGGTGGTGGCGTGGCGTTGTGGTTTGTGGTGGTGGTGGTTGTGGTGGGTTGTGGTGGGTTCTGCTGGTGCTGGGGCTGGTGGCGTTTTTGGCGGTGGTGGCGTTTTGATGTGTGGTGATGGTGCTGGTTGTTGTGGTGGTGGGTTGTGATGGTGGTGATGGTGGTGGCGGTGGTGGTGTGGTTGTTTGTGGTGGTGGTGGTGGTGGTGTAGCCTTCGGCTCTTCCCGCCACCGGGTTTGGGCTTTGGGTCAGAATTCTGATGGATGATGCCTCTTGAGGTCTCGTCCGAAAGGTCTCGGGGGCATCTGAGGAGCATGTGTGAAGCCTCGTGGATATTCCTCAGAGCCTCTCGGTGGCTTCTGGGAGGCGAGGGCTCGACGTGGCGATTTGCGTGTTCCCTCTGCGGCATCTGGGTTCTCTCTGGTAATCGCCGCTGCGTCCCCGCCGTCGGCGCTGCTGGCCGCCGCCAGCGCTGGCGCCAGCGCCGGCGCGGGGGGGCGGGGGGTTTGGAACCCCCCCCTCTCCCCCTGGACCCTCTCTGGTCATCGTCGCTGCTGCTGGCGGCCGCCAGCGCGGGCGCCGGCTCCGGCGCCGATGGGGGGGCGGTTGGACCCCCCGCCGCATGGGAAGGGGTGGGGAGGGGTTCGGGACGAGGGGGGGTAAGGGGGGAGGGGGTCCCACCCCCCAGGTCGAAACGCGCTGCCGAATGTTTCCAGGGCAATGCCCGTGAAACGCGCTCTCTCGCATATGTATGTACATGTATTTACACATGTAGTGCAACGTACGGGTACAATACATAATGAGCAAGCTATGGCGTGCGACCTACTTGTATCAAGTTGTGCGGTGCAAGCTGCGCGGTGCAGGCTATTTGGTGAAAGCCACGTGGTGCAACATGCTAGTGTACTTTATGTGTTGCAAGCTATGGGGTTAAACCTGTGGTGTAATCTATGTGATGGAACCAATCACTTGCTCAACTTGAAGCTGTCCTCTCAACTGCTCGCGCAAACATCCCACCCTCCCACCCGCAACTTGGTTTGCAAAACCTCTTAAGACCGACTACGACGACAACGACGACGACGACACCGCCGACGTCTCCGACGACTTCGACGACGACAACGACGCCGACGCCGACGAAGACGACGACGACGACGCCAACGAAGGCGACGACGAGGGAGGAGGAAGGACGACGACGGCGACAACGACGACAACGACGACAACGACGAGGGAGGAGGGAGGACGGCGACGACGCTAACGACGACGACGGAGGGTGGACGGCGACGCCGACGACGACAACGACGAGGGAGGAGGGAAGACGACGACGACAACGACGACGACGACGGTGACGAAATAGAACCGACGACGAGACGCCGACGACGGACGACGACGACGACGTGGGAGGAGGAGGACGGACGACCACGGCGACAACGACGACGGAAACGACCACGACGCCAAAGAGGACGACGACGACGAACACGAGAAAAGACAGAGGACGACGTAGGCGAAAAACGACGACGCGGGAGGAGGGAGGACGGCGACGACGACGACGACGACGACGCAAGAGCGCGCGCGCGTACGCTTTTGTTGAAAATCCGTGTTGCGAAACCTTAGGTTTTTGTAGGTTTTTTGGACGCACGATTTTGAAATCCTTCCGAAACCGATGGGTTTTGAAGGTTTTCGGCATACGCCCGCGACGACGCGCGCGTCTGCACTTCGTTTCTTTTTTGCAGAGGATTCTCGCGACGGCACACGCGCAAGGGCGTTCGACAGATTTCGACATGCGCGCGCGAAGCCCGTTTGGTAGCATTTTGTGAAATCTTGAAAAACCTGTGGTTTTCTTCAGATTTCGCAAGAGCTCGCGCGGAAGCTTTTTTAGCAAATCAGTGTTTCGAAACCTTGTGTTTTTGCATGTGTTTTGGAAACTCGATTGCGAAACCCTTCCGGCACCGAAGGTTTTTGAAGGATTTCGGCATGCGCGCGCGACGACGCGCGCGTGTGCACTTCGTCAGATTTTTTGCAAGGGATTCGTGAAAAAATGCCATGTTTACACAAACCATGTCACCGCATAGTGTTTTTTTACAAGGGAACCTCAGGGGGGGGGAACACGGCTACCTGGGATGGTATGACTTCCATATTTAGGATGGACGAGTGGTCAGAATCATATATGATTCACATACCCGAAAGGGTAACGGATAAGTCCGGGGGGGGTTAGAGTCTATTCTCCTTTTAGAAAGGAGAATATATGGCCGGGCATTGAGGGAACGCCCACCCAGACAATCGATTGACGAAATCTGCAAAAGCCGTTCGACACCGGCATGCGCTGGTGTTCCGTCGGTGGCTCGTCGGTGCCCCGTCGGTGCTCCGTCGGTGCACAGGCAGTGTCCCATGGTGAAATCGATACTGAAATCGATTGTGGGATCCATCGATCGTGAGATCGAGTAGTGTCCCGATGGTGTCCCGTGGTGTCCCGTCGGTGTCCCGTCGGTGTCCCGCAGGTGTCCCGTCGGTGTCCTAGCGGTGTCTTTGGTGTCTTCTGGTGAGATCGATGGTGCGATCGGTCGTGAGACCAAGCGCCGGGGCGCTTGATTCGGCCAACGTTCTGCCAGGCTCGGTGGCCCAGTCTATGCCAGGCTCTGTCGGGTTCTGAGCCGTACTGGCACCGATTCGTTCACCAAGTCCAACGGGCTCGGGCTACTGGCGCACAGTTCGCTTGTGGGCAGAGGCGCGAGCGCAAAAAATACATTGCATCATCAGCATTCACCCACGACATTCAGCAAACAACCATCACAGAAGGTGCCCCGATGGTGTCCCGATCGTACCTAACGCCACTCATTGTGAGATCGATCGTGGGACCGATATTTGGATTCATCGACACTGGGATTGGCCGGGAGGTCGAACATGATATCGATCGGTGGTGCAGTCGGTCGAGCGGGGCCGATCTTGGGGTCACATCGCGATGCAGCATCGTCACCACGTCGTCGCCAATTCCAGGGCGAACCGCCAGCATCGTCATCGTCGCAGCCATCGCAGTCGTCGTCAGTTGGTTCTCTCCCGTCCCCCCCCCCAACCTCCTTGTGACCCGAAGGGTGGTTGTTGTACAGGTGCAAGGGGGAGTCGGGAGGACGAGACGCGCATAGCGTGCGCGGACGGAGAGCGGGACTTTGTCCCTGGAGGGGTGCCGCGCACGTGATCCGTTCCGACGTTCGCGTGCTTTGCATGTCGCTGGCTCGCAGGACGGTGCTGCTCATGCGCGGGCGTTGAGCGGCGCTTGCTCACCGCGCGGTGCCCCATTAGGCCATCCTTCTGTTACCCGCGCAGCTAGGTCATCGGCCTCAAGGCCCCTTGAGGGGCGGAGGGGCCTCATCTCCGCTTGCGTTGCGCGCCAGCCGCGCGGCGCTTCGAGCCGGTGGCAGGATCGTTTTTTTGTCGAAGTTCATCTTCCTGCTTATGAGTATTCCTCATCTTACGGGTCGTCCAGTGCAGCCTTTGGGTGTCCCCCCAGCGTGCGGTTTGGACGCCTTGTGATGCCCTTCCCGACTCTTCCTCGGCCTCTTCATCTTCGGCCTCGGCCTCGCCCTTCGTTCGTTCATCCTCCTTTCCCTCTTGTCCATCCTGGTCTCCTTCCCTACTCCTCATCTTCCGTCCTCGGCTTCCTTCATCACCATCCTCTTCCTCCTCCTTGCTTGGCTTCTCCCTCTGCTTCGGCATCCTCGGCCTTCTCCTCCTTCTCCTCTTCCTCCTCCTCCTTATCCTCCTCCTCCTCCTCGTCCCTTCTCTGCCCCGTCCTCGGCGGCCTCCTCTACCTTTCTCCTCGATTTCCCCTCTTTCCTCCTCATCCGTATCATCCGCTTTCTCCTCCTCCTCCTCCTCCTCCTCCTCTTCCTCCTCCTGCTCCTTCCGCCCCGCCCCCCTTCGAGGCCGCCATGGTCGGCGCGCTGGTGACCCTCATGGACCTCGTGACGTTCGTTTCGATGTCAGCGGTGGACAGGCGCCCTGCAAGAGGAGGATGAGGAGGAGGAGGAGGAGGAGGAGGAGGCTGAGTGGTTGAAATAGCATCGGACGAATCCGCGCCGCCGCGGAAACCAGCCCCGCCCAGCCGCTCCCGCCCGACGGCGCGCCAGGCGGTCGCGACGCCGTGCGGGGCTGGCCCCTGGTGGCAACACCTTGGAGGCGTGACTCCCTAGAGGCCGCTCGATCCTTCTCCTTCTCCTCCTCCTTATCCTCCTCATCGTCCTCGTTTTCGTCCTCGACCTCGTCCTCCTCCTCCTCCGCCTCCTCCTTTTCCTCTTCCTCCTCCGCCTCCTCCTCCTCCTCGTCCTCCTCCTCCGGAGAGCCCCCCAACAGCGACTCCCAGAGGGGGAGGCCCCAGCCAGGGAGGCTGAGGGGGACCCGACATTGCGCCGCCGAGGGGGGCGTTTCCAAAAGCCCCTGGACCCAGGGGCCCGCAGCGACACGACACGACACGACAGAGAAGGCACGGCGACGACGAAGGACACGACGCGACGGGCGACACGACACGACACGGCGGACGACAGGGCAGGACGAGTCGCCAGGCCCCTCCCATCGCACGGCGAGCCAGAGGGGGGAGACCCTTGACCGTGCAGGGGCGGCGCACCCGGCGACCCCATGGGGGGGAGGGGAGCCGCGCTGCTGGCGCCCCCCCCCCCAAAGGAGCGGGGGACTCGTCGCCCCTCGGGCCCAGCGCTCCCTGCCTGCGCCAAGACGGCCATGAGCGGCCCTCGCTCCTCCACCCCGACGCTCGAGCCTAGAGCCTCGACGCTCGAGCCTCGAGCCTCGAGCCTCGAGCCCCGATCCTCGATCCTCGACCCTCGAGCCTCGATCCTCGACCCCCGACGCTCCCTGCCGGCGCCATGACGGCCATGAGTCCAGACCCATCCCCCTACAAAAGGGGCGGAGGAGGAGGAGGAGGAGGAGGAGGACACGCGATTACAATGCAGCGCCAGTTTCGCTTCGGCACGTGTCCTGCACGTCCTCGTACAGCGAGGTGCAGAGCGTCACCCTGCACCGCCGTGCGCCACTCTCCGAAGCAAAAGCCTTGGCTTTGTTTCGGTTCCGTTGTTGATGGCATAAGTGGAAGCCTTGAGCACGCTCGAGGATACAATGAACCCACATAGTAGGGGTTAGCGATTTCCCAAGGCTACCCTTGCATCCTTGACCCTTCGGCCCATCCGTAGCGCTGGCCAACCTCTTTCGCAAAACGTTCACATGGCCCTCCAAGGCCCTTGCATCCTTACCGCACGCCCTTATTATACGGTTTGACTGTAAGGAGGAGATCATTGTTCGCCATCGTTGGGCTTCCTGGGTGCGGGGGGCACGGTTGGCGTCGTGTCAGAAATTTGGTCAGGCACCGCTCCAGGACAGATCGGGGAGAAGGAGGAGGTGGAGGAGGAGGAGGAGGACGACGACGACGACGAGGGACTCATGATGAGTTGCGGATTTTGTCGAAGTTTTGGCAGGTTTCACGGGGCTCGGGTGGGTATCCGGGGGGTCCTCGGGAGGATGGGGGTTACGGGGACGTGCATTGTCAGAGTGTTCGGTTGAATGCCGTGGTAGGTTTCAAGGGGTTTCATACAGTCAACAACGGTAATAAGGACGCGCGACTTTGCTCAGGGTACCCTTGCGTCCTTGCTCTTCCTTGCTCTTGCGTCCTTGGGGTTTTCGTCGTCCGCCGCCCCAACAATCCCAGCTTCGGCTTCCAAGGGTCTTGCGTCCTTACCGCGCGTCCTTATTTGGGTTTTTGATTATATTTGCGGGTGGCTGTACCGGTCTCAAGTGGAATTTGGCTCCAGGGGGGAAGGCGGGTCTGATGCGGAGGATCCGCAGGAGGAGGAGGAGGAGGAGGAGGTGGAGGAAGGCAACTGCGGAGTCGCGGGGCTCAGCGCGAGCAGCGTTCGGCCCGCCTATGCCCGTTGCGTGGTCTTTTCTTGGCCCTCCCTCGTTGCCGCGCGTCCGCCCTCTCCGGCTCGCCCCCTTGGCGGTCGCTCAGTCGCATGCCCGCCCATCCCGCCGTCAGAGCAAGAAGGACGCGGAGGTGAGAAGTCGGGGGTCCCGAAACGGGGCGGTGACCACACCGTGCGGTGAGTCGGTGGGGATTCGGGGTCACCGCACGGTTTTGGGACTCGAGGCCCTCTCCGAGGATGTCTCGGGCGACAGGGGCCTCCGGGGTCCCAAGACCGTGCGGTGACGGACCGTGCGGTGAGGTCCTGGGGGATTTCGAGGTCACCGCACGGTCTGTCACCGCACCGTCTCGGGACTCCACAAGAAGGGGGAGGGCCCTGACACTCGATCGGCCCCTTCCCCAGGGCCGACGTCTCATCCCGGGTCCTGCTCTTTGACTGTCCTGGGGTCTGCTTCCGGGGGGCACCCACCATGGAGGTGAGAGACCAGGGCGGGTGGGCATCAGGGCCGTTGCCGTGAGACCCCTCCCGGATATCATGGCCCCCTCATCCTCTCTCCAGCGGCTCCCCGCCCCCCACCCGTCCGCGCACATGGGCTTGGGCAGCAGTGATGCGCTGCCCCCCCCCCCGCCTCTTCCCGGCCCCTCTCTTCCACGCACCCGAGCACGGCAAAGACAGTCCGTCGTTGCTCCGGCAGGGGGGCCCTGTGGCCGAGGGGCGGCGGGAGCAGCGATGAGGCAGGCCCAGGATCAAGATACAGCGGAGACCCATGCAAGAAACATCCTGCTTGCCTCCAGGGTGCCTTGGGTTTCTTGGGGTTCGATGGTTTTGCTATGGAAGGCGTGACGTCCCTCAATGGATGTCTTGGGGTCTCAGGGTTGGGTTCCTTGTGGACGTTTTTTTGTGGACGGGCCTCCACGATACATCGCTCCAAGGTTTTCCGGAACCCTCTCGGAGCGTTCTTGGAGCGCTCTGGAAAGATCGCGGCGTCGATACCTTCCAGAAGCGCCGGATCTCAGAGATCCCCAAATCACTCTGGGGGGGGGGCTGTGGCGGGGGTTGGCTTGAAGGGGGGTCTGCAGAAAAGGGTCCCGAAAGGGGCCCTTCAGGGCCCCTTTGGGAGCCAGCGGGGGCCCTAAAGGGACCCTTGAGGGCCCTTTTCTTCACCCCGCGTGCAGGCCACTTCGCATTACTAACCGCCCGAATTTAGCCCGATTCGCTGTTATCCGACCCCGCCCACGCGACAGGCGTCTGCGCCAGTGCGTCTCGGTGCCCCCTTCGACGGTCACGCTGCCGGGCGGCGCATCCATCCCGAGCGCTGAGCTGAAGAAGGACCCGAGGAGGAGGAGGAGGAGGAGAAGGAGGAGGAGGAGGAGGAGGAAGAGGAGGTTCGAGCAGGAGCAGAGGAGGTAAAGGTATCCATGTCGTTACCCTTCCCCCGTATTCGACTTTTGGTGTTCTTTGGAGGCCCTCGTGGCCACCACCGAATTCGCCTCGAAATTCTAGTCAGACCGCACCCTTGGAGAGGTCCGGGGAGTGGCGGTATCGGTACCTTGTGGTTTCCCCAGGGGAGGAGGAGGAGGAGGAGGAGGAGGAGGAGGAGGAGGAGGAGGCTCGACGGTACGGCATCGGGTTGCGCACCCGCAGCCCCGCAAGGCAATTGAACCCAGCTGCCCTCAACAGGTGCCCCGAATGATTAGTCCAGGCTGGGCCTCCCCCTCTCATTTCAACACGTCCTTGCCCCCCCCCTGGGCCGCGCACGTGCCTCGGGCCACGATTTGCCACAGCCCCTCCAGGCGCCCCTGGAGGCACCCGGGGTGGCCGCTCGAGGCCGACGAGCCTCGACCGCAGGTCCCCGGCTCCTCCCTCCGCCGCCTCCGGCCAGCGCTCAGAAGCACCGCCTCTGACCTTCTGGAACTCCCCGCGCGGACCCACCACAGCGCTTCTCAGCTTGGCTCGGGCCTCTGTTTTGTGCTTCGTGTGCGTTCTGCGGTCTTGTTTCGTTTCGTGTTCCAGTTTCTTCTGCACGACGCTGGACCGCCCATTGGGCCGCCCTGCGTTGCTACCCGTCTTCTGTACCGTTCGGTGCTCCCCTCCTTGCGCGGCAGCCCTGCGCTGCCTCCCGTTGCCCGCCCCGCCGCCTGCGGGCGCCTGGGACGCTTCGCCCGCCGCCTTCTGCCCCACCTCTTCCCGGCCCCCTGGCCACCAGGCGCGCCCCGGGTGGTCACGCCGCAATACCTCAAGGGCAGAAAGGGTAAGCCTTGCGTGGTGTGCCGCGTCCTGGCGGCTCTAGGTTTTGGGGGTTCCCAGGAGGTTTACAGACCGCGCTCTTGTAACCCAGGGTAGGGTCTTTTTTTATCCCTCAAATACCCTTGTCACTGCCAGCCAATCTGGCTGCGTTGCCACCTCCTTCCAGCAGTCCCGCGCCTCCTCCTCCCGTTGCGTTGCTATTCCGCCCCGCCGCCTGCGGGCGCCTGGGACGCTGCCCGCCGCCTCCTGCCCCACCTCTTCCCGGCCCCCTGGCGACCTGGCGCTCGTTGCTCCCGCTTCCGCACGGCTCAGTGCCGTGCCTACTCCTCGGCGCGCCGCGGTACCTCTGTCGTGCGTGGCCCCACTGCGCCCGCCCGCCAGCTCCAGCTGCTGGCAGCCGCCCTCCCGCCACCCTTGCCGACGTGGTTCGCCACGGCCGCCCACCGCGCTCTGGCCTTGCGCGCCTGGTTGCTGCTGCCCCCCCCCCGGCTGCTCATCGTCGACCTATTCGACGTCTGAGCGTCCCTTCATC
Source organism: Prorocentrum cordatum (assembly GCA_963575745.1). Classification (NCBI taxonomy): domain Eukaryota; class Dinophyceae; order Prorocentrales; family Prorocentraceae; genus Prorocentrum; species Prorocentrum cordatum. The sequence continues at coordinate 245,263 of CAUYUJ010014663.1, forward strand.
CTCTTGGCCGTCCCCCCCCTGTCTTTGCCCGCCGGCCAATTCGCTAGTTTGTACCCCTTTTCTAGCTTCTCGCTGGAGCGGGGTTCGCCGCCTCGCCGCTGACGAAAAAGTGTTTCGGTTTCGCTTCGAACGCCTTGCCACCGTGTGGTGCCGTTTGCGCCACCCCGTTTTCAACACCGCCGTGGTCGGCCACTGTCCTCCCAGCATCGTCTGCGCACGTTTTAAGACGGCACCGCGGCGAGACGAAGGGAATGGCCAGAAAAGGGGGAGGGGAGGGGTGGTGGGAACGCGGGCATTCGGCAGCTCCGCGCCCCCAGCGGTGCACACAATCAGCCGCATTCGGCCACGCGCAGAGGGTGCAGAAGGCTTCTTGGAGACACCCCTGCGTCTTAGAAGGCGCGGGCCTCACCTACAGATGTAAGGCAGTCTCCTTCTAAAAGCCAGCCTCCGTCGAAGAAGCCCCCCCCCTGCCCCATACCCGTCTTGTGCGGGCCGTCAGCTCAGGAGGGGAAAACACACACAGACAAAATTAATCGTCGACCCCCAGAAAAGATGGGAAAGTATGGGAAGTGGGGGGGAAGACAAAAACCCAGAAATTATGGGAATCTATGGGGGATATTTTTATTTGTATTTATTTGTGTGTCCTGGGCCCCCTTCAGTCAACGACGGACTCCGACGCTTCCTGGGCGCGCGGACAGCCGCGCGCGCAGCGCCACCGTCAAGCCGGCCAACACCAGCTACACGTGATACACACGACACAACACATTGTGGCGCCGCTCCAACTTTCGACGAGGACAAGGAGAAACATCCTGGATCAGCATGCGAAAGGATACTCGCACGAAAGCGAAAACGTCACGGGGCAATGACGCCCGAACGGTGACCAAATTCTTTCACACACACACATACCAACGCACTCACGCGCACTGTTTGGCGCCGCGCCCACGCGCGCGGCAACGCGCCGTAGAGACCCAGGCGAAGGGTCGACCGCGCCTTGCAAGGGTAAAGTGGCACAGGCACAGCACACATCGAGGCACCATCTTCGGCATCCCTGCTCCCCCCTCCTTGCCCCTCTCTCTTTTCCGCCTCCTCCCACCCTCTGCGAAGTGCCTGACAGCTGTATGTGTTGGAGGAAGGAAACGTGGCACCATCGCTGCGCCACCTGGTCAATTCCAACTGGCCTCCCCACGTCCTGGGGCTTCCAACGGGGAGACCACGGTACAGCCAACAGGCGTTGACAATTTGGGTCCGGGATTCGAAGGCGACAAAATGCATGTCAGCCAGCGTGGACCCCAACCGTGCGCTTCTAGACAAATATGTGGTGCAGTATAGGTGGCGCAGTCTCAAGTGTACAGCCTATGTGGTGCAACACATGTTGTGCAGTTGATGTGGGGCAACTTGTGTGGTGCACCCCACGTGGTGCAATATATGATGCGCAACATGCGTTGTGCAATTCATGATATGCAACCTACGCGGTGCACTATGGTGTGCAATATGGCTTGCAATGTGTCGTGCGCAAATTATGTTGAGCAGCACATGTGGCACATACCTATAATCGGTTGTGCAACAAATGTGGTGCAAAATGTGTGGCACAGCCTATGTGGTACGACCTATGTGGTGCAACGTAGAGTATGCAATACATGCGGAGCAGAATGAGTCGTGCGAGATGTGTGGTTCGATCTATAGTGTGCAATATATGTTATGCAATGTGGTGCAATCTAAGTTGTGCAATATAGGTTGTGCAACAGAGGTGGGGGGCCTATGTGGAGCAAGCTATGTGGTACAAACGTCGCTGTGCAATCTATGTCGTGCAATTCATGCCTTATCGTATACAGTTTGAAATAGATGTGGTGCGACATATGTGGTCCACTCTATGAGGTGCAACATACGGTGTGCAATCTATGGTGTGCCAACTGTGTTGCGCAGCATATGTGGTGCAAGCAATAGGGAGCAACACATGTGGTGCAAACTATGGGGAGCAATTTATGTAGTGCAACCTATGTGGTGCAATACATGCAGTGTAATCTACGATGTGCAGTATACGTTGTACATTCCATGCGATGCAATCGAGGTTGTGCCATCACTGTTGTGGAATATGTTGTGTGCAAACAGTGCTGCCCCACGCACGTGGTGCCATTTATGTGGTGCAGTTAATTTCTGTTCGCAGTGAGTTGTCCACTCCACTGCTCGCGCAACCATCCCACCCACCCACCCGCAACTTGGTTTGCAAAATCTCTTAAGACCGTGACGGTGGGTACCAAATGGCACTTGGCAACGACAGCGACGCCGGCCACGCCAGAACGACGACGACGCCGCCAACAACGACTACAGCGACACCAACGACGTCTCCAGCGACTTCGACGACGCCGACAACGACAACACCGACGACGACGACACCGACGACGACGACGCCGACGCAGACGACGACGACGATGACAACGACGACGAAGATGACAACACCGACGACGACGACGACAACAACGACACCGACGACGACGTCAACGACGCCGACGACGACGACGCAGGCGACGACGGCAGCGACGACGACGACGCCGACATCGACGACGACGAAGACGCCGACGCCGACGACGACGACGACGATGAAGACGACGACGACGTCGCCAACGAAGGCGACGAGGGAGGAGGGAGGACGACGACGGCGACAACGACGACAACGACGATAACGACGACAACGACGAGGGAGGAGGGAGGATGGCGACGACGCGAACGACGAAGAAGGAGGAAGGACGGCGACGCTGATAATGATAACGACGGGAGAGGAGGGAAGACGATGATGATGATGATAACGACGGAACCTTGTGTTTTTGCAGGTTTTCTGGGCACGATTTTGAAATCCTTCCGACACCGATGGGTTTTGAAGGTTTCGGCATACGCGCGCGACGACGCGCGCGTCTGCACTTCGTCCCATCTTTTGCAGAGGATTCTCGCGACGGCACGCGCGCAAGGGCGTTCGACCGATTTCGACATGCGCGCGCGAAGCCCGTTTGATAGCATGTTGTGCAAATCTTGAAAAACCGATGGTTTGCTTTAGATTTCGCAAGAGCTCGCGCGTAAGTTTGTTTAGCAAATCAGTGTTGCAAAACCTTGTGTTTTTGTATGTGTTTTGGGAACTCGATTGCGCAATCATTCCGACACCGAAGGTTTTTGAAGGATTTCGGCATGCGCGCGCGACGGCGCGCGCGTGCGCACTTCGTCCCATCTGTTCAGTGAAAAACGGCTTCGCGTGCGTCCCAAGTGCCCAGGTCCCAGCCGCACTTCGTGACGCGAAAAACGGCCGAGGTCCCAGCCGCACTTCGTCCCATCTGTGGGTTCGTGCGCAAGGGATTTGTGAAAAAGAATTATGCTATAACAAAAATGTCACCGCATTGTTTTTTTCCAAGGGGCCCTCAGGGGGGGAACCAAGTTGGCCTGGGACATTATGATTTCATATTAAGATGGACATGTGGTCATAATCATTTATGATTTACCTACCTGGAAGGGGGACCGATAACGCCTGGGGGGGAGATCCGATTCTGCTTTAGAAAGGGGAATTGATTTTTCCCAATGATTTGACACATCCCGTGCTCTGGCAAACATCCCACCCACCCACCCGAAACTTGGTTTGCCAAAGCTCTTAAGACCGACTACGACGACACCGACGACAACGACTACGAGGACACCGACGACGTCTCCGACGACTTCGACGACGACGTCTCCAACGACGTCGCCGACGACGACACCGACGCCGACGACGCCGACGACGCCGACGACGACGTCGACGACGACGACGACGGCGGCGGCGGCGACGACGACGACGCCGACGACGACGACGACGACGCTGACGACGACGACGACGACGAAGCCGACGTCGACAACGAAGACGACGACGAGGGAGGAGGGAGGACGACGACGGCGACAACGACGACAACGACGAGGAAGGAGGGAAGACGGCGACGACGCGAACGACGAAGAAGGAGGACGGACGGCGACGCCGACGACTACAACGACGAGGGAGGAGGGCAGACGACGACGACGACGAAGACGACGACGACGACGACGGCGACCAAATCGGAGGGACGACGACGAGACGCCGACAACGGACGACGACGACGATGACGACGACGAGGGAGGAGGAGGAAGGACGACCACGGCGACAACGACGACGGAAACGACCACGACGCCAAAGAGGACGACGACGACGAACACGAGGAAAGACAGAGGACGACGACGGGGACGACGACGACGACGACGCGGGAGGAGGGAGGACGGCGACGACGACGACGACGAAGACACAAGAAAGCGCGCACGATTATGTTGAAAATCCATGTTGCGAAACCTTGTGTTTTTGTATGTTTTTTGGAAACTCGATTGCGAAATCCTTCCGAAACCGATGGATCTTGAAGGATTTACGCATGCGCGCGCGACGACTCGCGCGTCTGCACTTCTTTTTCTGTTGCAGAGGATTCCCGCGACGGCACACGCGCAAGGGCGTTCGACCGATTTCAACATGCGCGCGCGAAGCCCGTTTGGTTTCATTTGTTGTGAAAATCTTGACAAACCGATGGTTTACTTTAGATTTCGCATGAGCTCGCGCGTAAGGTTTATTATCAAATCAGTGTTGCGAAACCCTTTGTTTTTGTATGCTTTTTGGAAGCTCGATTGCGAAATCATTCCGGCACCGAAAGTTTTTTAAGGATTTCGGCACGCGCGCGCGACAACGCGCGCGCGTGTGCATTTCGCCACAATTGTTGCCAGGGATCCGTGAACAAGTGCTATGTTAGAACAAAAGATGTCCCCGCGTATTGTTTTTACAATGGATCCTAAGGGGGGCCGATACCGGCCCCCCTGGGATAGTGTAAACTCATATATAGGATGGACATGTGGTCAGAATCATATATGATTTACATACCCGAAAGGAAAAGAGATAACGCTGGGGGGGGGGTTAGAGTTCATTCTCTTTTTAAAAAAGAGAGTCTATGCTGTGTTACCTATGCGTGGAGCAACCTACGTGGCGGCAGCGAGGCGGCGACGCGGCGGCAACGGCGACAACATGGCCGCCGGGGCGGCAAACAGGCCCACACGGCGGGCAACGATGGGGCGGCGACGGCGGCCTCGTAGCCGCCAGAACGACACGCGGGCCCAGACGACGCGCGGCGACAAGGCGGCGACGGGGCGGTTGGGGTGGCCACGCAGCCGCCAGGCCGACACACCAGCCCAGCTGGGTATAGAAAGCACAGGAAGGACCCCTAGTGCAAGCATTGCTGTCGGGAAGTCAGCACAAGCTTCCGACAGTACGCGCAGATTTGTCGGATGGGCGTTGGAAACCGCCTGGCGGCGACTCCAGCACCACCCCTGGCGCGGTCCGCGCGCCGGGGATGGGGGTCCCGCCCCGATCCAAGAAATCTGTGCGGACAGTCGGCAATTTTGGTTAAGGCCCCTCCTCTTCCTCCTCCTCGTCCTCCTCCTCCTCCTCCTCCTCCTCCTCCTCCTCTCCTCTTTCAGGATGGGGCCTGTCTCTCGGGCCGCTCGTTGGGTCTAGGGATGGGGGAGCCGGCTCGTGGTCGAGGCTCGCCACGCCAGAAGAGCCCTTGCGTTCCTGACTCAGCGTGCCTGATGGCAGCGCGATGACTCGGCCACGCGCAGGAGGGGTAGGGAGACGGGTGAAGGCTTCTTGGAAGGAGGCTGTTTCTTACAAGACGCGGGCCTCGTCTATAGGTGTAGGGCCGGCGCCTTCTAAGAAGCAGCCTTCTTCTAAGAAGGCCTCCCCCCTCCCCCATTAAAACAGGGCTAGGATCGGGATAAATCGCTCCAGAGCGTTCCGGAGCGCTCTCAGAGCGTTTCGGAACGCTCTGGAGCGGCCGCGGTTCCCAGTACATCCTCCAAACCCGCCGATTCTCAGAGTTTTCGAGTTATCCCGATCCGATTTTGCCCCGATCTTCGCGTCGTTTTACCCATACCCCGCGTGCGCGGCGCCAGCGATGGCAGCGCGATGGCCGCGGAAGGAGCCGTCGCGAGACCTCGGGCGGTCGTGCCCTGCTCGATGGCGGGCCCGCGTCGGTGCCCCTTCCCCGCCTGAGGGGGCCCCTGCTCGCCCCGCAGGCGCGCCCGGGCGCCAGGAGTGGCCGGACCCTTTCCGCCGTGGCTTTCGCCCCTACCACGGGTCGGGGGTGGACAGGACCCCCAACAGTGACACGTCGATTAGTGAATTGTCCGTTTTCGGTTCTCGAGAGGGCGCCGCGGCCGTTATTTTCCAGGCTTGCGCCCGTCAGGTTTGGGCCCGAGGTCGTTTTCACTAAACCACGTTTTACTAAAGGGAGGTCTGTCCATCCCCGAACGGGGGGGAGGACCACGATGCCTCCCCGAGCTGCGGGCAGCAGATGTCTCGAGCGAAAGGGGGGACCCACACCACCAGTCGGACTTTCCCTGGCCCCCCTCGCTCTGGCAGGGGTACCGCCGCTCCGTGGTCCCATGATCCCCCCCCCCCCGCCGCGAGGGGGGTGTCCCGGATGCCGGGTTCAGGCCGATGTTGCTTTGCCCCTGCCCTTGAGATCCGACGTCGCGGAGAAATACAAAATGTGGAAAACTCGAAATTCGTTGAGGGGCAGCGAACGCGATCTGTGTTTCTGGGGCGACGGGGGAGAGGGCAATGCTTTTGTGGGGCAAGGGCAAGCATGAGCTGCCCAATCGTCGGCAAGAGCAAACCTGAAATCAGAGCTTCTTGCGAAGGGCGGCTGTAAGGATTGCTGTTGACCGATCAAGCGCGCCCGCCGAGCGTACGGGGATCTGGCCCTGGAAACAAAGCTGCCCCCCCAGCGACCTTCAAGGGAAAACCATACCCAGAGCATTAGGCTCCAACCTTCTGCAGCATTTCTCGAGCCGGATCGACCTGCCAGCGTCCTGGGACCCGAAACGGGGCGAAACCGCCCGTCGTGAAACAATCGCCACGCCCAGATCTCAGGGGCATTCGTCTTGTCTTCCTCGTGCTTGTGAATAGCTCCTTTCAGAGCCTCGAATCATCAGGGGTAACTCGGGTCAGGGCTATTTCGGGTTCCTTTTTCGGAAATCCAAACCCGAGTTACCCCAGACCCGAGTTACCCTGGATAATTCAGGCGTCCAGAGCCCCACATCATCAGAGGTAGTTCGGGTCAGGGCTAACTCGGGCTCCTTGTTCGGGAATCCAAACCCGAGTTACCCCGGACCCGAGTTACCCCGGATAACTCGGGCGCCCAATCCTTCCTGTCGCAACCCGAGACGGGTCGGTAGGGCGGGCCAGGCGGTTCGCCGGAGATGTCTCACCATTATCACCCTGAAGCCCAGAAGTTTGCAGGAGCTCCACGGATGGAGGGCGGGTGGTGTCGACAGTGTGGCCTTCGCTTCGGCGCCGCGCACATTCGTTGTAAAAGTTTGCAGGTGCTTCACGGATGGAGAGCGGGCTGTTTTGCAGGAGGTTCACGATGTTCTGGCTTTGGCGTTGCGCACACTCTTTGTAAACGTTTGCAAGAAGTTCACGGGTGGAGGGCGGGCGGTTTTGAACATGTGGTTCTTGCTTCACTTCGCGCACACTCGTGTTAAAGTTTGCACGAGCTTCACAGATGGAGGCGGTTCGTTTTAAGTCGTGGTTCTCGCCATAACGCCGCGCACATTCGTGTTAAAAGTATGAAAGAGCTTCACGGATGGAGGAAGGTTCTTTTTCAAAATGTGGTTCTCGTCTCAGCGCCGGGCACATTCGGTTTTACCGTTTACAGAAGTTTCAAGGGTTCTCATGTTTGCCTTATCAAGAATTGTGTCCTGGCACGACTTAGGATTTTTGAGGCCGCGACGGTCACGTTAATTCGCGGTGGCGACGTCCCAGAGACGGCGTTCTGGCACGATTTCGATCGTGAGGTCGCAACAGTTACGTTCACGCGCGGCGTAAAAGTCCTAGGAATAGTGCTCTGGCGAGGGGAAATTGGAGGGAGGGTTGATAGCAACATCGTCGATGAGTCTTAGGCTCAAGTCGGTCTTCCCTCCTCCTCCTCCTCCTCCTCCTGACGCTGACGCTGTAGGCATGAAGGTCGATGTCGACGCTGCAACCCTCCTCCTCCTCGACTCCCCTGCGGAAAGGGCACGGTCTTCCTGGTCCGCGCGGGCGACGGCATCCCCGCCGACGGCGTGGTGGCCAAGGGCCAGGGCACCGTGGACGAGAGCCGCGTGACCGGGGAGCCCACCCCGGTGCACAAGGCTGCGGACGCTAAGGCAGCCAGGGCCTCCGAATCGACGACGGGTCGGTCCGCCACGTGCAGAGAGGGGCAGGGGGAGGGGAAGGCTTCTTAGCAGCACGCCTGCCTCTTAGAAGGCGTGGGCATGACCTACAGATGTAAGGCCTGCGTCTTAGAAGGTGCCTCTTTGATGGCGCGCCTTCTAAGAAGCAGCCTTCTTGTAAGAAGGCTTCCCCCCTCCCCCAACCTTTTTACGCGCGCCGTCAACTCGGGTCACAGGCGATTTGTCGCCCCCACTCCCCCAGTTAGCTCCCGGAAAGTCAAGCCGCTCAGAGAAGAGGGGAAAGTAGGGGATGCACCTTCAAGAAATTCGGAGGCACCCACATCGAGGATCGACGCGCACCCCCCCTGATATCGATATCCTAGAGTTGGGCCCCAACATGCTCCTCCAGTCGAGCCTCCCCCCACAGTCGGGGATTGGGGTCGTCATACCTCTAAGCCTCCTAGATGGGGTCGGAGTAGATGGGGTCGGGGGATCGTGCCGCATCGCCGATGCATCGGCGATGCATCAGCGATGCGGCCCGATGTGGGGCCCATTTTTTTTCTCCACGCTGACGTCGCCAGTGCATGGCCGATGCATCGGCGATGCGGCGGGGTCCTCTGACCCCACCCACTCCGACCCCACCCACTCCGCCCCCTGAGAGACCAATGCGGTCTCAGAAGGCACTTCGACGGCCCAAGCCGGCGTCAAGATGGCCCCCGCGACTGCCCCAGGACACCCGCCACGCGGCTGAGAGGGCCCCCAAGGAGGTCGAGAGAGACCCTGATGCTGGCCAAGAGGTCCCCGAGTCGGCGCAAGAGGGCCCCGAGGTACCCCTCGTTATCGGTTACCAGCCTGGAACATATCCCTATCCCTATGTTCGGCATCGCCTCATCACGATGCCAATCTTAGGGATTCCCTTATTTTTTGAGGGCGAATCCCTAAGATTGTCATCGCCTTTTGGCGTGTCAATCTTAGTGGTAGGGATACGTTCGAGGCTGGTAAAGCGGGGGCGTCCACGAGACCCAGGCGCGGTCGCGGCGTGGCGGAATCGCGGCGGTCGGTGCCGGCAGCGTTCGGCCGCCGTGGGCCTTCGCCCCGCGCCTCCCGCTGGCCGTCGGCACACGGCCCGGGAGCAAGCACCGGCCCCTGGGGAAAGGGTCCAGACCTCTGGAGGTCCACGTTCGAGGGCGGCAAAGAGGGGGGTGATGACTAGGGGGGGGGGATATCAAGGCGTGGGCCACGATATTTCCCCAGATTGCATGGCGCCTCTTCTCTAGGCCTCCTAGATGGGGTCCGAGTAGATGGGATCGGAGGATCGCGCCGCATCGCCGATGCATCGCCGATGCCATTCGATGCGGAGCCTGATTTTCTTCACGCGGACGGCGCCGATGAATCGCCGACGTCGCCAGTGTATGGCCGACGCATCGCCAATGCATCGGCGATGCATCGCCGATGTATCGGCGATGCGGCGAGATCCTCCGACCCCATCTACTCAGGCCCCATCTAAGAGGCCTCTATCTTCTTATTTCATGACGTCCCTGGCCCCTCCCCCTGGGCCGCGCACATGCCGCCGGCCATGATTTGCACACACCCCTCTTGGACGCCCCCCTCTTGGCCGCTCCCGACACGTGCTGACGAAGAAGAAACGGCGTCAGATTCCTGTTTTGAGGGAGGCCGAAAAGCAGGAGGTCGACGAGTCCGCTCTGAAAGAAAAACCCAGGAGGTTGACAGAGAACCCGCCCGGCCAAGTCGATACGAATGGACATTTCTCCTGGAGAAGACAACTTTCCATACTCCATATTTCGTAATAAAGGGAGGGGGGTGTCATTTCGGGGGGGGTCTATTCCAGGCCATCTTGGAGGGCCTGGGGGGTCTGGGGACGATGCTTTGGAGGGTTCTCCCACGGGGGAGGTCTGAAATGGCTTGTCTTGGAGGGTCCAGACCCCTCTCTTTTATTACGAAATCTGGAGTAAACATCAGCGTTCGGAGCTGCGCGCGCTGTTCTTGGCTCTGCGCTGGGCCCCCCCACAGCGGCGCCTCCGGCGCGCTCCAGGCTCCAGGGAGGGCGAGGCAGCGACGATGGAGGGCCGTGCGAGCCTCCGAGCGGTCGGGGAGGAGGAGGAGGAGGAGGAGGAGGAGGAGGAGGAGGAGGAGGAGGAGGAGGAGGAGGGGAGAAGGGAGGAGGAGGAGAGGGGGGAGGAGAGGAGGAGGAGGAGGAGGAGGAGGAGGAGGAGGAGGAGGAGGAGGAGGAGGATGAGGTTCGAGCCGGAGTTTCCCTGGATTCCATGGCCACCTCTTCGACTTCTTCGACGCGCCCTCTGGCCCCCCCCCTCCCCCTCGTCCGCGCACACGCCTCCGGCCGTGGTGCGTCGGCCTCCCGCTTCCCGCCCCCCTCGGCTGCGGCGCACCGGGCTCGACGCCGAGGCCTCCGGGTCGAGGGCAGGGGCGGCGGCTCGGACTTCCAGCCTCGAAGCTCGTCTCGCGGTCTCTGGCCTCTGGAGGCCGTCAAGACAGTCAGGGCGGGGAAGGTCTGGGGACGACGACGACGACGACGACGACGACGACGACGACGAGGACTTCGTTTCGGATGTGTTTTGCAGCGCCTCTGGAGGTTTCGTCGCCAAGGCTGGACGCGGTTCGAGCAGGCACGGCTAGACCCTGGGACCCTTGGGATGGGCCCTTGCCTCGGACGGCAAGGCCACCGCGGCCTGCGACAACGGGCCGCTTGGCACCGCTCGTTTGCGTGCATGTTTCTCGGCGATGCCAGCGCCAGAAGATCTGGTTCATCTCAAGGCATCTCAGACCACCTCGGGGAAACGCACTCGGGAAACCAAGCAACGCACGGGGACTGGACGGCCAAGCGATGGTAAGGCAGTCCGCGTCGTCGGATGTTTCGAAGGCAAGACTGTGGGCCTTGGTTTGAGAGTCGAGTTTCTCGGATGTGTTTGGGCGTTGCCCAGGAGGGAGAAATCATGAGAAATCAATGACACGTTGCAGTTAGTAGCCCGTCGGCGTGTTACTCCTTCGTGTTCGTCCAGCGGCCTGCCGTTGTTTCAACAGTGACACTCTCATGGGTTCCCCACAGACGGCGTGTCGTTGATGTTGCTTTTGTTCGATGCCCTCGACCCTTGGGGACCTCTGGAGACCTCCCCTATGGGGCTTCGGGCAGTCGTCGTTTTCTTTGCCGGCGTCGTCGTCGTCGCCTCCTCCTCCGCCTCCTCCTCCTCCTCCTTCTCCTCCCCCCCCCTCCCCTCGACCTCCCGACCTCTCCTGGGGCTGGCTCCGACCAGGATTCCGAGGCGGTCAGGGCGAGGAGGCAGAAGGGCGCAGTGCGTCGGGAGCCTTGGGACGGGGGTCAATGCAAGCGGGGTCAGCCAGGGCGGCGGATCTTGCAGGACCCTGCGGAGCCAGGGGCGCATTGACCCCGGCTTGGGTGCAGGATCCTTCAGGATCTTGCAGGATCCTGCAAGGCCTGACTGACCCGGGTTTGCATTGGCCTGGGTCAGTACGTCCCCAACGCAGCAGCAATGTCTGGGCGGCCGCGGACGGGTGTTGCCGCTGGCTCGGGACCCCCCTTCTCGGACACGCAGCGGCTCAAGCAAAGTAGAGGTGGTTGGCTGTCCCAGTTTTTCCTTTGGCCTCCGCGGCTGTTGCCGGGCCCTGGGACCGTCAAGCATTGGCATTAGGCCACCCCCCATTACCACCCGCCCGAAAGGTCTCAGGGTATCGACTGCAGAATTGATTCACCCCAAACTTGGTTGTTTGTCAAATCGGCGAAAAGTACGTTCAATGTGCTGTAGGACTACAGGAGGATTCCATGCTTGTTTCGTAGATGCGACGGAGGATAGATTTTGGGGTGCATCGAGTCTGAAGTCGATCCGCTTCTCGAAGGTCGAGAGATTTGTTCGGAGGCGTCCACGGTCCACGGACGCCCGAGTTCGATGTTCCTGTGCTTTTGCGCCCCCCTGAGCATATGTCCTTCTCCCCCTCTGCCTCCTCCTCCTCCTCCTCTTTCTCCAACTCTTCCTCCTCTGCCTTCTCCTCCAACTCCTCGTCCTCATCCTTCCCTCACTCCTCCTCCTCCTCCTCCTCCTCCTCCTCCTCCTCCTCCTCCTCCTCCTCCTCCCCAAGATCGCCCCACATCGCCGCTGCTCCAGCGGTTGCGGGCGCGATCTGGAATATAAGGTTTCCCCACGGGCTTCGCCGATGCATCGTCGATGCAGTGCGATCTCTGGGCCCCGTCAGATGCCTCCGAATCCACCGGGGGCACCCGTGCAACAACGCCCGGTTTGGCCATGGCCATTGGGCCCTAGGATGGTCTTCAGACCCTCCTGGCCTCAGGCCAGGAGTGCCATGGCTCAGGATGGCCCTGCCAAGGCACTGCGGTTGTGTACGCAGTCAAGATGCTGAAATCAACCAGCGAGGAACATGTCCAGATCTCTGAGATTTGCAAGCCATTGTAGGGATGCGCCCTTTCTTGAATATACATATAACGGCGCACCGGGTCCGGGGGCCCGGGGCCGGGACCTCGACCGCAAATGTGCACCCCGGGGGGCCCGGAGGCTTGTCGGGGCTTGCCGGAGGCCTCCCCGGTCAGACAAGACAGCCCCAGGAGCGCCCAAGACGGCCCAAGAAACTTCCAAGAGGCCTCCAAGAGGGCTCCGAGATGCTGAAGATGGCCTCCAGACGTCCAAGGACGCCCCCAAGAGGCCCCAAGAAGCCTCCAACATGCGTCCCAAGAGGGCCCCTAGACGCAAAAATTGGCCCATTCCCTTCGTAAAACGTACATTTTCAACAAAGTTGTCTTTTGGGCTTTCCGACGTTACAGGACGGCCCAAGAGGCGCCCAAGACCGCCCCAAGACGGCCCAAGAAGCTTCCAAGAGGGCCCCAGGACAGCCCAAGAGGGCCCCAAGACGGCCCAAGAGGCGCCCAAGATGGCCCAAGAGGGCCCCAAGACGGGCCCAAGAGGGGGCCCAGAGGGGGACCACGAACCGCAAGCTCGAGCCTTCCGCCCCAAGAGGCCGCCAGGAGGCCCCCAGGAGGCCCCTCAAGAGGCCCCAGGAGACCCCAGACGTCCAAGGACGCCCCCAAGAGGCCCCAAGAAGCCTCCAACATGCGTCCCAAGAGGGCCCCTAGACGCAAAAATTGGCCCATTCCCTTCGTAAAACGTACGTTTTCAACAAAGTCGCCTTTTGGGCTTTCCGACGTTACAGGACGGCCCAAGAGGCGCCCAAGACCGCCCCAAGACGGCCCAAGAAGCTTCCAAGAGGGCCCCAGGACAGCCCAAGAGGGCCCCAAGACGGCCCAAGAGGCGCCCAAGATGGCCCAAGAGGGCCCCAAGACGGGCCCAAGAGGGGGCCCAGAGGGGGACCACGAACCGCAAGCTCGAGCCTTCCGCCCCAAGAGGCCGCCAGGAGGCCCCCAGGAGGCCCCTCAAGAGGCCCCAGGAGACCCCAGACGTCCAAGGACGCCCCCAAGAGGCCCCAAGAAGCCTCCAACATGCGTCCCAAGAGGGCCCCTAGACGCAAAAATTTGCCCATTCCCTTCGTAAAACGTACATTTTCAACAAAGTTGTCTTTTGGGCTTTCCGACGTTACAGGACGGCCCAAGAGGCGCCCAAGACCGCCCCAAGACGGCCCAAGAAGCTTCCAAGAGGGCCCCAGGACAGCCCAAGAGGGCCCCAAGACGGCCCAAGAGGCGCCCAAGATGGCCCAAGAGGGCCCCAAGACGGGCCCAAGAGGGGGCCCAGAGGGGGACCACGAACCGCAAGCTCGAGCCTTCCGCCCCAAGAGGCCGCCAGGAGGCCCCCAGGAGGCCCCTCAAGAGGCCCCAGGAGACCCCAGACGTCCAAGGACGCCCCCAAGAGGCCCCAAGAAGCCTCCAACATGCGTCCCAAGAGGGCCCCTAGACGCAAACATTGGCCCATTCCCTTCGTAAAACGTACATGTTCAACAAAGTTGTCTTTTGGGCTTTCCGACGTTACAGGACGGCCCAAGAGGCGCCCAAGACCGCCCCAAGACGGCCCAAGAAGCTTCCAAGAGGGCCCCAGGACAGCCCAAGAGGGCCCCAAGACGGCCCAAGAGGCGCCCAAGATGGCCCAAGAGGGCCCCAAGACGGGCCCAAGAGGGGGCCCAGAGGGGGACCACGAACCGCAAGCTCGAGCCTTCCGCCCCAAGAGGCCGCCAGGAGGCCCCCAGGAGGCCCCTCAAGAGGCCCCAGGAGACCCCAGACGTCCAAGGACGCCCCCACGACGCTTCGCGTCACCAATTTCTTCTCAAAACGATTCCTGGGTCTGTGACTCGACAGAACCTAAGCGCGCGCGAAGCGCGCGCGTGGTTCTATATATATATATATATATATATATACAGCCCTAAGACTTTCACCAGCGAGCGCAGCGTAATCCAAAGCTCAGTATAAAGATCTTGGATTTAAAAACATAGTCCTACAGATCGGCACCCACATCAGACGACGCCAATGACAGCGATAGGGAAATGTCCCAGACTAAGACACAGGGAACAGTTTGTGATCGCAAGGGGTTCGATGTTCCTCAGGTCCTTCTACGGCTGTTTCTCTAGCGCTCCTCGTCCACGCAGGCGCTCGTTGGGCCAAGAGCGGCCTGCGTTCCTTGTGTCATGGAGGAGTCCCTGGGATGGCAGCCGGGCTGTGGATGCGTGCCGCGTGTCCGGAGGTCTACAGCGGGTCCGTGCTGCAGGCTGGCTTCTTGGAGGTGGAAGCGCTGGCCAACGTCGACGAGAGCTTCCAGGCCTCGGTGATGAAGCAGGTGGCGTTCGGTAGCAAATCGTGGGATCTTTGAGTATCCTAAGTCGTGCCTGTCCCTCTACAGGAGGAGTATTCAAAAATAGTAAAAAAATAGCCTGGAGACTATTTTTATTTTTCACAAATTGGGAGCATTTGCTGAGTATTTTGAATCTTGTGTCGAAAATCCCCCTGTAGGGGACACGCCCGACTTATGAGTATCCCCTCGCAGTTCCGTCTATGCGATGGGATAGCGCCGACGTAGCGTCGACTAGCGTAGATTCGGCGTCGACAGGCGTCGATTCGCAAGAGCCAACAAGATGGTATGGGCGGCCCCCATGAGTCATGAATTCTCACCGAAGGTGGCAAACGCCCACAGCAGCCAGACGAGAACCGAGGCACTCGTGAGCCGTTTCGCGGTCTGGTACACACCGGCTGTGATCTTCGTCGCGGTGTTCGTAGCTATCGTGCAGGAGGATTTCAACAGGTCTCGGAGCCCCGAATCATCAGGGCAAGTGGTGGTCGGGGATAGCTACTGATTCGTGCCTCGGGGTCCGAAACAGGAGTTGCCCCGCACCAGAGTTATCCCGGATAAATCGGGCGTCCAACCATTACCGAATCATCGGGGTTGGGGGCGGTCAGGGGTAATTCCTGATACGCGCGTCGGGAGCCCAAGTCAGAGTTACCCCGGACCGGAGTTATCCCGGGCAACTCGGACGTCCAGAGGTTCCTCGTCATAATCGTGGCGGGTTGCCCTTGCGCGCTGCTCGGAGCCGCGCCGTTCGTGCAGGCGGCGTCGTTGGCCGTGCTCGCAAGCCGCCACGGCCTGCTCATCAAGGAGGCCGTGGCTATGGAGAGCCTCGCCAAGTTGCGGTGGCTCGGGATCGACAAGACTGGGACTATCACCACAGGGCACTTCTCGCTCCTGAAGATGAGGTCGATGGGGGACTTCACACAGCAGCAGCTGCACCAGTGGGCCACCGCGCTCGAGACGCGGGACACCGACGCCAGGGATATATCTATATCCACCGATCTGGAAGCGTGCCCCCGAGGACCCCGTTGAGTGTTGGATTGACGCTTCCCGCCGTGAGGGGGATGCGGAGGTGTCCATGTCCAACACGACCCAGTCTAGGTCCTCAGGGGCATGCCCCCGAGGATGGTGCATATTGACAGACCCAGCCCCCCGACGTTCTGTTGCTGCTTTTCACAACGTGCTGCCCAGGAGGTCTCGACCTCGTCCCCGGAGCCGGCGTTTCCTTTCGTGCCGTGGTTTGAAGGTGTCGTGCCCCGTGGGGTACCCCAGAGGCCAAGCGCGGCCAGCAGTTTGCCGCCCTGACTCTTTCTGTGATGCCAAGGGGTACTGCAGGTCTCGAACATGCAACCTCGCCGGAGGAGGAGGAGGAGGAGGAGAAGGAGGAGGAGGAGAAGAAGGAGGAGGAGGAGGAGGAGGAGGAGGAGGAGGAGGAGGAGGAGGGGGAGGAGGAGGAGGAGGAGGAGGAGGAGGAGGAGGAGGAGGAGGGGGGGAGGAGGAGGAGGAGGAGGAGGAGGAGGAGGAGGAGGAGGAGGAGGAGGAGGAGGAGGAGGAGGATGAGGAGGAGGAGGAGGAGGAGGAGGAGGAGGGGCACTGCAGATCTCGAAAAGGCAGCATCGCCGACAAAATGCTCGCCAGACCGAGAGCAAGGAGGACGAACAGTCTCACACGGTCCTCTGGTGCGTGGCTGTCGTGGGGTTCCGCGGTGCGGGTTGTCGGTTTTTGTCTTCCGTGTTGCCGTCGTCGTCCACGACCCGACTCGCGACCCGCCCCGCGACCCAGCCGCGGCCCACCCGCGACGCGACCCATCCGCCCCGCGACCCGCCCCGCGACCCATCCGCGGTCCGCCCGCGACCCATCCGCGACACCCCCCCCGCGGCGCACCCCACGTTGTCATGACGGCAGAGGCAAAAGTCCGCGCCTGCGGCGGGCTCGTGATGCAATGTGTACGATATTGTTGCCTGCGGCCGGTTTCTTCAAGTTCTATTTCGAGTCTCGCAGATTGATTGCCGCTGGCCCCCGCCCGCCCCTCACTCCTCCGCAACTGCGAGGGCTTTGGTCTGGCGACTACCAAGGGTATGGTTGCGTCGGGCTGCGGTTTGCGATCGGCACCCCTTGAGGCCTGGGGAGCACGACTCTGTCCTCGTCGGGCCTCCTCGGGGCGCGGCGGAGAGCGCTGTCGAGATCCTGGCGCGGCGGAGAGCTCTGTCGAGGTCCTCGCCCGCCCCCCCAGGGTGCCCCACAGGGTGCCAGTTGCAAGCCACAGCCTTTGCAAACCACACCCTTCGGAGTCGCCGAATGGCGAATCCCCGTCGTGGATCCAGGTGACCGACGTCGCGGTTTTGCATAACCTGGACCCCCAGATGTTTGGACCCCTTCCCAGGGGCCCAGTCTTCATCCTGAGTTGTTTTCTGACGGTCCCGAGGCCCAGCAAGAGCTCCAGGAGCAGAAAATTGCGAAAAGCTCTCCGTCGTCATGGCCGAGGGGGGTCTGGGGAGGACACCCACCCGCTGGCGCAGTCCGTCGTCGCCAGCTACACGGGATGCCGGGTCGCCTTCGACGGCTGGGGGGGGCTCCCGGAGGTCAAGAAGTTCCGGCGCGAGGGGCGCGCGGGTGTCACAGGCGACCTGTCGGTGGCCGCACTCAGGGGCAAAGCTTTGGCGGGGATGGGCTCAGGGGGGCATGCATCCTCGCAGCCGATTGTTCTCCCCCAGCCCCCGACTTTTCGACGAAGAACAGGGCCAGTCGGAAAAGGAGGGGAACCCTGGGATACACCCCAGGGGGGCTATTCGCACGCACCCCCTATCGAGGATGGACGCGCCCCCGTCGTATATCCCAGGGTTGGGCCCCAGATGTTTGGTCCAGTCGAAAACCTCCCAAAGCCTTTGATAGGGATCGACATATCCACTGTTACATTACCCCCCAACCGCCCATGAGACATTTGTTTGTCTCCCCTGGCGATAAGTGGCGTGACCGGAGGGAGGGGGGCGCGTGACCAGGCGGGGGGGAAGGGGCTGGTCGCAGGCGTTAGCACGAATCATAAGAAACGGGTTCCACTCATCGCCGCCCAGTGCTGCCCGCCGCCCAGTGCTAATTATAGGAGCCCGATAGCCTGCGCCGCCCAGTGCTGTGCGGTTTTCCCATCGCGGGCCTATCGCCGATCGACGCGCGATGCAGTGCCGCTTCAAGGGGTACCCTGGAGGCCGTATGGGGCCTCCTTAGAAATCCTGGGGGCACCTTGGGCCAGGGGCGCTTCTAGCACCCCCCGAGCTTCGCCCATCCCGCGCAGGGGGAGCGCGGGGTGTGGCTGCCCCGGCGCCCGACGGTTCGAGCAGAACGCAGCACGGCGGAGTGCCTGTGGCACTCGGGTGGTCGGCTCCTCGGAGTCCCGGAGAGCGCCCAGGCCCTACGCCCCGTGCCGCCGACCCTGAAGGACGACGATCGGAGGTTGACAGACCTCCTACCCTGACGCGTCGATTCGCGAATCGGCCATTCTCGGTTCGCGAGAGGGCGTCGCGGCCGTCACGCTTGCGGGTCCAGGTCCGTCGGTGTCGGTCCTGAGCCGTGCTCACCAGAGGGTGATCCACCGAAGGGAGGCTTGTCCACCGCCGAGACGACAACGGTGCAGACGGCACCAGGCAGCGGCCAAGGGTCCGCCGGTCGGCGGGCGCCCCGCCCGCGGCGCGCGCGGACGCCCTGCGCTCCACCAGCCCGCGCAGGCTTCCGACCCCTCCGCACGCTGAGGTGAAGCTCGGGGCGGAGGCTGGGGAAACAAAGAAGGACAAGTCGGAGGTCCCCTCGGATTTCTTGGATCGGCGCTGGCCCCCTTTGCCCGCGCAGGCTTCCGACCCCTCCGCACGCTGAGGTGAAGCTCGGGCCGGAGGCTGGGGAACCAAAGAGTGAAAACTCGGAGGTCCCCTCGGATTTCCTGGATCGGTGCCGGCCCCCACCTCCTTGGCGCGCGGAGCCCGGAGGCGCCGCCGTGGAGCCCCAGCTCCGGCCCGAGGAATCTGCGCGGACCTTCGAGTTGTCATGCTTCTGTCATTGTTTGCTCCCCTAGAGGCACGGCGTTACATGGGGGGGGCCTTTCAGGGGTGGGCGCCTGCTGGGGATGCCTGCCAGCAGACGAGAGAGGCCTTGGCGCCTTCCAGCTTGGCGCGCGTGGCCACCAGCCACGCTGCCCCCCGCCTCTCAACGGGCTGCTGCACGGCAGTGGTGGGTACTGGATCCGGCAAACCCGAGCCTGTCACCACCCCTGACCTTCCAGAGAGCTATTTTTTAGCACTGGAGGCATAAAACCCTAAAAAACTGAGCGACACAGCCTTAAACCAAGACGTAGAATAGCCTTGGGATAGGTTCTGGAGTCGCGTGCTATTGATTAGCCCTCTTGGAAGGTCAGGGACCCAGGCCCGCTCACCCAGCGGCCCCGCGCCACCTGCCCGCGGTCCCCGCCGTCGCGGGCCGCCCCCGCGCCCGCGCCACTGGGCGCCCGCCCGCCGGCGTGTCCTCCGAGCCCGCCTGCCCGCTGCAGACCTGCACCCCCTGCTCCGTGAACGCCCGCGCCTCTCTTCGTCGCCGACCCGCCGACCCTGTGGTACAGTGGAGACCCATGACAAGAAACACCCTGCTTGCCTCCAGGGTGCCTTGGGTTTCTTGTGTTTCGATGGTTTCGCGATGGAAAGCGTGACGTTCCCACATCAAAAACCGATGGACGTCCTGGGGTCTCAGGGTTGAGTTTCTTGTGAGAGGATTCTTGTGGAGAGGCCCCTACTGTACCGACCTCGCCGTGCTCCTCATCCGCCGACTCCTCCCATGGCCGCCAGCGCCGACGCCTTCAAGCCAGGCGCCATGCTGGAGGCCAGGACGGCCCGCCTCTCACCGGCCCGCATGGAGTGGCCCTGCCCGGCCGCGTCGAACCCTCGCAAGAGAGCTAGTTCCTCGCCCACCCCCACGGGCCCCAGGGCGTCTGCGTTGTCCGCGAAGGACTCCTCGTACTCCTCCCTGGCCGTGGCCTACTCCTGCCCGGCCTCCGCCGGCTCCATCCTGGCCTCCATCGGGCGCGCCGCCCTCAGCACCCCGTCGAGGCAGTCGGGCTGGGCCTCCGCCGCCGCCCTGCTGCCTCGCGCGCGCCCTGGGCCGCGGCGCCGCGTGCTTGAACCTCCGACCCTCGCCCCCTGCCTTCCGCTGCTCCTTGCGCGCCGCCCACGACGGCGGCAGTCTCCTGCGACTTGGGCCCTCGCCGTGTCCAGTGTCGACGAGAACCCCCGACTGCTCAAGCCCAGCCTCGGCCAAGTCGCGCCCCAGCTCTCTGATGGCCTCCCCGAAGGCGGCCTCGTCGCCCCTCGCCAGGGCCCGCTCAGGCCCCGCTCTGGGCGCCCTCGACCACGGCCCCTGCAGCGAACACCCGCTCCTCGGCCGCCAGACGACGGCCCCACCAGCCGCGCACGCACCGCTGCAACGCGCCAGCCGCCATGCGCCCTCGCCGCCGCCTTCTTCTGCTCCTCGGCCCACTGCACGGCCGAACGGTCGGCGAGCGCCCGCGCTGCGGCCCGGCGCGCACCTGGCGCGACTCACGCCCGCTGAAGCACCTTTCCATTCCACCGCGGCCTCGTCAGACAACACTTGGGGGTCCCAGAAAGGCGGTCTGGACGCCTCGCAGCGCCTCCTGCGCCGCCTCCTCTACCTCAAACTCGTCCCCCTTGGCATCGCTCGGACGTGTGCGTTTTTCCGCGGCGAGGACCATCGAGGAGCATCCTTGATCATTTGGCGAAAGAACCACGGACGAAACCAAAAAAAAACAGGGGATGGACGTCCGAACGATGGCCAGCCCCGTAGTCCTGCTCGCCGTTCGGCTTGTCCGGTACGCCGCCGTCGACGCCCACGCCCCGCACGACGCCCCGCCTGCTCGCTCCCTCGGCAGCTGGCCTCTGTGGCCTCGCGGCCCGCTGCTCGCTCGCCTGCTTCCCACGCTGCTGCACGGCCTCCCGCACGGCCTCAGGGAAGGGAAGGAGCGTTCTTCTTCTTCTTCTTCTCCTCCTCCTCCTCCTCCTCCTCCTCCTCCTCCTCCTCCTCCTAGTCGGCGTTGGAGGCTCAGTCACTTGGAGCCCCGACGGAGGGAGGATTTCACTGAAACTCATTCATACGATTCGCCCTATCCAGTTCCGGGCCAGAGAGGGAGTAGGGGAGAGGAGGAACGACGGAGAGAAGAAACAAAACAGTCCCTGCAGCCATTCCAACACCGTACTTTTTTGCGACCCCTTCTCGCGTGACAGGGTCGTAATTTGCTGATGGGGTTTTCTTGTGCCGCAACTTTCCAAATGTCTATGGAGGATTGGAGTGTGACCTTGCAACAAAAAACGACGAGCCGAAGACGAAGAGAAACGATCCGCCGTACCCACGCTCGGAAATACCAGGTTGCCAGGGTTGCCATGTGCGAGTAAGTGGTTGATCAAGTGCAGTCGCTGGACAGCAGTTGCCAGAGGGAAGATGGAGGCCCCCAGGTCCGGAGGCAACTGGAAGGTGCCAGTGAAGAACCTCGAATAGTCATAAACGATTCAGAACTGTGGGAACAGCTGCACCAGGAGATTGGAGAACAACTGCTCCAATGGAATGCACTTGCGCCTGCTTTGTATTCATTTGTACGCTGGCTAGCGAAAATGGACGTCCTCGGTTTGAGGGGAGATGGAGGCCCTGAGGTTCGGAGGCCTTCGGCTGCGACCGATGAGGAACCTCAAGAAGCCATAGACCCCTGCTCCCCAGGCCATGAGAATGCCACGTGCCGCATCTACCCAGATCCAGTGGAAGATTGGAGTGTGACCCTGAAGCCAATGAGCAGGCAGAGAAGCAGAGACCGATTTTTGCTGGAAAAGCTGGCATTGGAGATCGAAGACCAATTGCGCCAACGGAAACCTTTGGCCCAGACCTGGCTTCACTTGCCCGTCGGCGAAATAAGTTGGACGACGAAAGCCAGAGGGAAGGTGGAGGCCCCGAGGTTCGGAGTCCACTGGCCTTCGCCAGTGGTGAACCTCGAAAACCCATGGCCATTTGGAACCGACTGCAGGAAGTTTCTGACGTGCTGCTGGATATCGCAGGCTCTTTGCTTGGGGCGACAGAAGTTCAGCACAAGTTGCCCCCTGGCCCCACAGAGCAGGAAGCGGAGGATGCACTGACGGAATTAGGAGCACTGGGCTTCTTCACGGAGTATGGAGGAGGCGCAGTCAAAGTGAGCCCGGCAGAGATGATCCAGATCCAGAATGTCATTGGAGAACGCATGGAATACGCCGAATAAGAAAAAATACTGTCCGCGACGCCGTGATGACACATTTTGGCGAATTCGCTTCCGCTTTGGAAATTCAGCTACAACTGGCCCTCAGAGGCATATACCCTTACTTAAAAAACCGAAGACGCCATTCCAGAGTGGGCCTCCTTTGTTTTTTCTATATGAAAACATGTTTTTGTTCAAAGAAAAAGTCAAAGTGGAAGACACATACATATGCGCAGACAGATAATTACCTTGAACGGAAACGCTGGGCAAATCCTTTGCATGTGCCGCATGTACCCCATATGTTATGATGTAATAAGTGTGACCTTGCAGAAAACGAGAACCGTAGAAATGGTGCATGTTTGAGCGCGTTCGGCGCGGGAAGTATCTGTCCCGGCGCAGCGAGAGATGGGAGCACGAGCGAGGACATCTCGGAGTGCGGGAGCTTCTGCGGAGGAGGGAGGGGGGAAAAAGAAGGGGAGGGATTCTGTTCGAAGCGTGGGCGCAGCAGGATGTAGGTAGAATTAAATAGGCCTCCCAGCAGAAGGTTGGCGCGTATGGGGCCTCCTGCATTCTCTCCCTCCCCTTCTCTCCTCAGCGTCGGTGAGTGAGGTCGCGTCGACGATATGATCGCCCAGCGCGTCCCCTAATGGAAAGGGGCACGCGAGAGGGCCATCACCCGCTCTCCCCGCACTGGCAGGGACGGGACTTCGACGTTTCGGGTCCTCCGGCGGGGGCCTTCGTCGCCACAGCTGCATTCGCGTCGAGATCTTGTCCACAGCCAGTTCCAGGCTGCGTCTTGAGATCGATTCTTCCTGCGACGCCCCCCATCGAGAGGGGGCCGCGCGAAAGCGCGAAGATTTTCGCGCTCTCGAAGATTGCGGCGTGAGGTGACCAGGCCACGCCCCCTCGAAATGATTTGGGATCCTAGTGACAGGGGGTCAATGCAAACGGGCGTCAGCCACAGCGCCGGATCTTGCAGGATCTTGCCAAGCTTGATTGTCCCTGGTTTGCATTGCCCAGGCCAGTAGAAGGCCGAGTGATATGTTCGGGCGGGCCTGTCCCTGAGTTCGCTCCGAACAGGAGTTCTTTGACGGGGCGTCCCGCCATGACGGCGAGGGCCCTCCAGGAAACCCCTCGAAAAGGGTCAGCGACACCAAATTCCCCAGCACCCCGATATTCGAGGAAGGACAAATCTGCACGACCATACACTTTCCACTGTCCGCGCGGATGCCGCGGAGGAGGTTCCGAATGCGCGCGGGCCGTCGGGAGTTTCTGTTTAGGCCACTATTCCTCCTTCGCCTAAATGCCGTGATTGTTCCTCGACGCCGACCCCTCGGGCCGCTTACACGCCGCGATCTGACCAGGAATTGTAACCCAGCCGGGGCGACCCGTGCCCAGAGGAGGCGGACAAGGCCAGATTCCCCCCCCCAATGCAATGCCCCCGCCCTCGCCCTCGCCCTGGTCTGGTTCGGTCGCTGGACCTCCTCGGGGCACGTGCGGACCAGAATCCAGCCGTGGCCCACGAGAAGCCTCGCTGGAGGCCCCGAAAACTAGCCCCAGATTTGCAACAACTCTGATCCTCGTCGTCGTCACAGTCGTCGTCGTCGTGGTCGTCGTCGTCGCCGCCATCGTCGTCGTCGTTGTCATTATCGTCGTCGTCCGCCTCCGCCGCGATCGCAGGCGAGGTCGACGGCCGCACCGTGGGCGTCGGGAACCGGGACTTCCTGGCCGCGCGTGGCATTCCGCTGCAGGGCACGGCCAAGCAGCAGGCCGCGCCCCGAAGTGTGTCCCCAGTCTCCTCTCACAGGAGGAGGAGGAGGAGGAGGAGGAGGAGGAGGAGGAGGTACACGCTTTTGTCGCCGCGGCGCTGGAGATGTTCAAAGGGTGGCAACTGGCGGCTTGTTACACAGACCGTTGCGCCAGCGTTAGAGGGTAAGGGACGGGGGTGGAGCGGGAGGACGAGGAGGAGGTGGAGGAGGAAGAGCAGGGAGAGTGAAGAAGGCGAGGTGGCACCAGCATGAGGGGAAGGAGTGAGGTGTCAGCAGTATGAGGGAGGGAGGGAGGGTGGGAGGAAGAGGAGATGGAGCAGGAGGGGGAGGAGGAGGGGGAGGAGGACCCACGTAAACCCAGGCGGGTGGCGTCAGCGATACTCCGATAGCCCATCACGCCCCAATCACCTTCCTCACAAGTCCCTGCACGTGTTCCTCTTCGCTGTGAGTGCCCAGTTGACATGCCGCTCAGGTGAGGCCCCGTGTTGTAAGAGATTGTCTTCATCCTTCTGGCGAAAAGAACTGGAAATCTAGTGGCCGTCGGCCCATCCCGCCACCGTGCTTGGGTTGTGGCTCAGAGGCCTCGTGGATATTCGCTTGGATATCGTGGGAGGCCTTTGGGCCTCTTGGAGGCAGTTTTACGGCCCGTTGGGGGCCGTTTGAGGGCATCTTTTTTTGCCTCTTGGGGGCCTCTTGGGGCGGAAGGCTCGAATGGTCGGTTCGTGCTCCCCCCGTTGGGCCCCTCTTGGGGCCGTCTGGGGGCCCTCTTGGTCGATCTTGGGCGCCTGGGCTGTCTTGGAGGTCTCTTGGGCGCTTGTTGGGCCCCTCTGGGCCCGTCTTGGGGCCCCCTGGCCTCTGGAGAAGTCGCGCGAGGCAGCCCAGGAGCGCGTAGGAGCGCCCAGGACATTGATAATCTGGGGCCCCAGCTCCTAGAATTAAGTCGGGCCTGTCCCCCTTACAAGGGGATTTCCGATGACAAATAAAACATACCCCAAACATATGTAAACAAAATACTCCGAAAATAGTCAGGGGACTATTTTTGGGGTATGTTTTGACCTTCTTTGGGCATGTTTGGAGTATTTTCCAGGAAAGGGCGCAGGCCCAGGGTTCTCTTTTAGTAGGTTGACCCCCGGTTTTGACGGTTGTAGGGCCGGCGAATTTCTCTTGCGATAAATAACGAGGTCGCGTAGGGCCAGCGAATTAAAATGTGAGGATGTCTCGAGCGAAACGCATGTTTTTCAGAATTTGTTGAGGTTGTCTCGAGCGCTTGTTTTGTGTTATAGATTGTCCTCTCCTGGGGACCTGAATTCTGAGGATCTCTCAAGTGGATTGCTTGTTTTCACGTGCCCAGGTCTTGAGGATGTCTCGAGCGAGACGCTTGGTTTCACGCCTCCAGGTGGCCCAGACAGATGTCTAGCATGAGGATTTGTTGAGGATGTCTCGAACCAGAGGCTTGTTTTCACGTGTCCAGGTCGCCCAGGCGGATGTCTAGCATGAGCATTTGTTGAGGATGTCTCGAGCGAGACGCTTGTTTGCACGTGTCCAGGTTGCCCAGGCGGATGTCTAGCATGAGGATGTGCTGACAACGTCTTGAGCGAAACACGTGTTTTCACGTGTCCAGGTCGTCCAGGCACAGCACAGCCCTCGGCACGGTACATCAAGATCGATACCCTTAGCAATGCAGCCTGGCATGTTGCCTGGCACGTTCCGCGGAGCGTCCCGTGGCGAGTCCCCCTGGCACGTCGCGCGGTGCACGTCCATTGGCACGTTCCGTAGCCCCTTGGCACGTCCCGCGGTGCGTCCCCATGGCACGTCCCCTGGCACGTCGCCTGGCGCGTCCCTTGGGACGTTCCGCGGCGCGTCCTCCTGGCATGTTCCCTCTGTCGATTAGTTATGGGGCAGCTACCATCAGCGCAGGCAGCTCGAGCTTACGATCCAGATCAGTTCGGTGAGGACTCGGATGCCAGGGAGGACTCGATCCACAACGCTATATAGAGCACAATCGCGGCCTGGCACATCGCAGTTCAGCACGGCCCAGCACAGCACAGCCGTCGGCACGGTACATCAAGATCGATACATTCAACTATGCACCTTGGCACGTTCCATGGCGCGTTCCGTGGCGAGTCCATCTGGCACGTCGCGCGGCGCGTCCCCTGGCACGTCCCTCGGCACGTCCACTGGCACGTTCCGTAGCGCGTCCCCTTAGCACGTCCCGCGGTGCGTCCCCATGGCACGTCCCCTGGCACGTCGCCTGGCGCGTCCCTTGGGACGTTCCGCGGCGCGTCCTCCTGGCAGGTTCTTCTGTCGACTAGTTTTGGGGCAGCTACCATCTGCGCAGGCAGCTCGAGCTTACGATCCAGATCAGTTCGGTGAGGACTCGGATGCCAGGGAGGACTCGATCCACAACGCTATATAGAGCACACTCGCGGCCTGGCACATCGCAGTTCAGCACGGCGTAGCACAGCACAGCCCTCGGCACAGTGCATCACCATCAATACATTCAGCATTTCATGTGCCCGTCGCCCAATCAGGTGTCTTTGAAATGTTGCAATGCCTTACATTTCAATATTCCTTTCCGGGTTCGTGGGTCGATCATGTATCATTTTTCGTCGACAATCCCCTTGTAGAGGGACACGTCCGACATAACCTTACCGCATAGACCACCCTTCGGGTGATAAGGAGGTGAGGGGTGGGGGAGGGACCAACGTCGCACTCGATTGATCTCACTATCGAACTCACTACCGATCTCACAATCGATCTCAATCGATAGATCTCACAAACGATCTGACTATCGATCTCACAATCAATCTCACAATCGATCCCACAATCGATCTCACATTCGGTCTCGCTATTGATCTCACAATCGATATCACAATCGATCTCGCATTCGATCTGACTATCGATCTCACTATCAATCTCACTATCGATCTCATGATCGATCTCACATTCGGTCTCACTATCGATCTCACTATCGATATCACAATCGATCTCACAATCGATCTCGCATTCGGCCTCACTATCGATCTCTCTATCGAACTCACTTTCGATCTCATTATCGATCTCACTATCGATCTCACTATCGATATCACAACCGAACTCACACTCGATCTCACATTCGGTCTCATCATCGATCTCACTATCGAAATCACTACCGATCTCATTACCGATCGTGATCTCACTACTAACTCAATCGATCGATCTCACAATCGATCTGACTATCGATCTCACAATAGATTCCACAATCGATCTCACATTCAGTCTCACTATCGATATCACTATCGATATCACAATCGATCTCACAATCGATATCCCATGCGGTCTCACAATCGATCTCACTATCGATCTCATGATCGATCTCACATTCGGTATCACAATCGATCTCACAATCGATCTCACAAGCGATCTGACATCCGATCTCACGTTCGATCTCACAATCGATATCACTACCGATCCCACTATCGATCATCAAAACAAAACATCAACATCGTCATCATCATCACCATCATCATCATCATCAATATCATCACCATAATCGGGACACCGACGGGACACCAGCGGGACACCGGCGGGGCACCGCGGGGCCCCGGCCGCCCGGAAGGGAATCATTTGGTCCGGCCGCGCCTCAGCCACACGGGACACCAGCGGGACACCGGCGGGACACCGCGGGGCCCCGGCCGCCCGGAAGGGAATCATTTGGTCCGGCCGCGCCTCAGCCACAGGAGACGTTCTCTCGCCCGCCCACGCAGCTTCGCCTCGCCCGCACGGCACGCACGAACACGAAACCGAAATCGATTTCCCGGTAGGGGGGCTCCCCGTTCCACTTCGATCTCACCCCCTCACCTCCGACAATACTAGAATCCTCCAGCGGTGAATACAGAGAAAAGGGTGCACAAGAGAGCCTGGGGGTAGCTCCACTTCGTGCCTCGAGGCACGGTGGCCGATATGTAGGACGGTCGAGTGTCGGGAATTGGCCAGCGATGGTCCCATTTTGAAAATGGTCGGCCATCCATCCCGTCCAGCCGTGTAACTTTTGCGCACGTTCGAAGTTCTGGCCATCATGTGCGGGAGTTCACAAGGAAATCCCAACGTGGCCATCCGTGCGGTTGCTGCAGAATTTGGCATTGCGCGCCCTATAATATGAGGACGTGTCATGCGAGAGTTCCATTTCCAAAACGTACCGACCTCAAGTGTTGAAATCGTTGGGAACGTATGTGACGAGTGCGCGCGACGCCCAGGCGAACGCCGCTCCCGAAAACACTGTCAATCTTCCACTGGTCCTGTGTTCGGATGTGCTGGAAAGGTGAGGAGGAGGAGGAGGAGGAGGAGGAGGAGGAGGAGGAGGGGGGGGGAGGAGGGGGGGGGACGAGGAGGAGGAGGAGGAGGAGGAGGAGGAGGAGGAGGAGGAGCAGAGGAGCAGAGGGCAGAGAGCAGAGGAGCAGGTGCTCCTTCACGCATTTGGAGATACATTGGTCGTCCACGAGTGGCAGCGGCGCTGCGGTGGGATCAGTCCGTGTACACATGCAGGAACAGGTTAAGCTGTACAGAGCTGGCGGGTAGCCTCCTGCTCCTCCTCCTCCTCCTCCTCCTCCCTCCTCCTCCTCCTCCTCCTCCTCCTCCTTCTCCTCATCCTCCTCCTCCCTCCTCCCTCCTCCCTCCACGCCATGCACACATGCAAGAGCAAGTTAAGTGGTACACAGCTGGCGGGTAGCAGGTCGTCGGGACTGGCATCGCTCGGACGTGTGCACTTTTTCTCGGCGAGAACCACTGAGGACGATCCTGGACCATCGAGCAAAACAAAACACGCACGAAACCGAACAATGCACGGGAAATGAACGTCCGAGCGATGGCGAGCAGGAGCTCTCACGCCACACGCCCGGCGTGGCCTGCAGACGCGAGTGGTGGTGCGGCACGGCCGAGCTAATTTCATCATAGGCAGGCGGGGTGGAGGACGGATGGAGGAAAGATGGCGGGAGAAAGGAGGGGGAGGAGGAGAACCGGAGGATCGGGGACGACCGACATGGGTACGGAAAGAAAGAGTACAATGCCCAACAGCAGTTCTTCTTCATTCTGAACAGGACTCGCTGTCGGTGTCGCCGCGGCCTGTGTCTGTTTGAGACAGAAGGCCGCCTGCCCAACAGCGACCGCTGTTGGTTCGGGACAACATTTGCTGTTGGGCATTGTGACCATTGCTTCCGTGCCCATTTCGGGCGTCCAGGGCGGATCGGACGCTTTCAGTCTCGTCGGGCTCGGGCAGGGTCTCCTCGCAGCAGATGGGTCCGCTTGGGAATCCTGGTCATCATTCGTTCCAGGAAATACGCGTCGATCGTCGTCCTCTTGCGTGGAGGAGGAGGGCGCCAGGGGTTGGCGATGGAGGCGCCGATCCAAGAAATCCGCGCGGACCTCCGAAAGCTTGGGTCTATGCAGCTTGTTGTTTTCTGTGCCTATCGCCCTTGCGTCGTTCTCGAGCTCTGCCGATTTAAAGCTCCAGAGCGGTACGAGCCCATGTCCGTGCTCCATGCGCGCCTCAACGGGGGTGTCTCCAGCCCCCATGATGGGAAGGGGATACCGTACAGAAATCGGAGCGGGGGCTATAATTGCATAGTTTTTGCGGCGATGGAGAAAATCTGTGCAGCTTGTTGTTATGATGTGTCATCCTTGTCTCATTCCCTCCGCCCCTGCCCCTCATCCTCCATTGTCTCATCCCCTCCGCCCCGCGGAATATGGGGTAGCGCTGGGTTGACGCCCACCCTTGAGTGAAGCATCTGGCGGTGCGAGGCCAGAGTGGCGAGAGAAAGCGGGCGAAAGCGGAGACAATCTCGCGTCGTTCGGCGCGAAGCGGGACATGAGGAGACATGGTCGCGCCCATTCTTCAGGGGCAACATCAGTGCGGGGGATCCGCTCATGGGTGGATGCATCGACCCCCAAACGCCCATTCATCGCCGATGGGGGCCCGATAGCCCACTCCCTCCCCAGGAGCGTGGGGATTCTCTATTGGGGGCCTATCGCCGATCCATCGGCGATGTATCGCCGAAGCCAGGTTGCTGTCCCCCCCCCCTGAGCCCGTCCTTGGTGGCTTCCAGGTTACAGCGGGGGCCTCTGGCGGCCGTTCGGGACGACCCAGGCACCCCCACAGAGCACTCCGGGCGAGGCGCAGCCGCTGGAGGGCGTCCCGAGGCGGGAGAGATACGCCCGAGCTGTAATTAACGGAAACGCCCGGAAGTCTCAGTCCCGGAACTTCGAGAGCGCCCTCGAGGGCGCGAAGTTACTCGCGCTTCGCGGTTCGGCTCCCATTCCTCATCCTCCTCTTCTCCCCTGGGAGGCGGCGTGAGAGCGCGAAGTTATATTCGCACTTCGCGCTTCGCGCAGCGCGATGCGCGAAGTTGGGAGTCCTTGGAGCCTCGAGCCGGTCCCCTCTGGACGTTGCCCCACCAGTCTCTCCGATCGATTCTCCGTATCCATTTTGGCTCAAGTTTTCGAGCTCAAGGTCTGCTTTGTATTTTCGCCAGCCCCTCTCCTCGGATTCTGCTCTGACCCTGCGATGGCGGTCGTCCTTCGGACTCCTGCTGTGGGCCACGACAGGCGTGAGCGATCCAGATCCCCGCCCCACATTGTGAACAATCACGACAAGGATCCCCAACTTGATGCCGTCATCACTTGTAGTAGCGTGCTAGACTGGCTGAAGCCGGAGTGCGACGCGTTCCGGGGTATGGTTGTTCCCAGGTCGCAGACATGGGACCATGCCCAGCACTTTCTCGACCGGCTGTACAGCAGAGTTGTGAACTTTGGAGTAGTTGACGAATCCGAGAGTCTCATGGAGATCGTTCCGCTTTTCGACGGCGCGTCGGAGTCGAAGCTGGGCGTCCAGCTTGACGCTGCAGCACAGCGTCTGCTGTCGCCGCTGGTCCAACACGGGCTTCCCGCCGACCTGGCGGCCCAGATTCGGATGGACGTAGCCGAGGCGGGCCCGGTAGTTGCCAGGCTTCTGCCAAACGCCGCTGAGCTCATGCTCAAGCTGGAACTGACCAGGGAGAACATCTGCGGCCGGTGGCACATGGACAACTACGTGGGCCGCGCAATCGTGTCGTACAACTGCGCCGCGACAGTGCATGTGCACGACGACTTCGTGGATTTCGAAAGATTCGAGATCGATCGAACAGATATCTGCAGAGGGCCCAACGAGTACGTGATCAGAGCTCGCAAGGCAATTCGCAGCGCCGGAGTTGGCAACATTCTCTTCATTAAAGGCATGCTCTTTCCATCCAGGGTTAATGGATTGGTGCACGAGGCGCCTGACAAACTGCACCGTCACGATTGCAGCGTTGCCACCAGGCTCATTCTGAAGGTCGATGTTCGCCACGAGCGCACGGCATCCTGAGACGCTCCAAGGTTCTAGTGTTTAAGCTCAGCCTTCAGTGCAAGCTCTGACGAGTACCAGGGGTGGAGGCCTCAACTTCGAGGGAGTTCTTTTTGCTCCGCATGCTGGCCATGCGTCTACCGAGGGTTTTCTGGTGTATATATATAGATGTGTATATATGTGCGTTTAGTGTTGCAATCTTGTTCACTCATTCCTGAGCAGGTGACCACCAAGGGTGCTTTCATGGTCAATGAATTCATGTCCTTGGTGTTGTTCGAAGCCGTTTCGAGCAGGCGGCGCGCATCAAGATGAGTGCACGATCCAGTTCCTCGGAGCAGGTCTTTATTGTGGTTATGGTTCGTCGCACCCATGGACTCACAACGAACGAGTCAAACAGAAAAATGCCTCTCCAGCCGATCCTCGCTCGTTTTCCTCCTCTTCCCGTGAGCGGACTGGCGGCAGGCCGACGAGTGGGCGGCGCAGGGGACGACGCTGTTCATCACCGTGGACAGGGCGCTTCAGAGGAGGGGGAGGAGGAGGAAGAGGAGGAGGAGGAGGAGGAGGAGGAGGAGGAGGAGGAGGAGGAGGAGGAGGAGGGGGAGGACGAGGAGGAGGAGGGGAAGCGAGGCAGGGGATAGGCCAAAGGCGAACACCTCCAACGCATTCACCAGGATTCAATACGACGGTGTTTCTTTGTGTTTCTGCTTCGGGGGGGCCTCCGCTGGGCCCCAGGACCGTCAAAAAAACGATTCGGGACAGGAAACGGGCCCCGAAGAAAGGGTCTGGACATCCGGGGCCATTGCATCGAAAAAATCAAGACAGCGGATTTTTTTGGGGGAAGCGGGGAGGATAACGAGAGGGGGGCGACCGATATGAGGACGGGGAGAGGGAAGAGGATGAGGAGTCAGGATGCAGATGAAAAGGAGGAGGAAGAGAGGGAGGACCAATTGAACGGAATGGGGGAGAAACGGAAGAGGCGGAGGGGAAGGGAGAGAAAGAGAAGAAGGAGGTGGAGGAGGAGGAAGAGGAGGCGGGTAGAGGCGCAGGAGGGACAAGGAGTGGAGAGGACGATTTGGGAGTCGATGCAGGTTGAGAAGTGGGAAAGGGGGAAGGATCAGGGAATCAATAAAGATGAGTAATGATGTTGGACGGTGATGATGATGATGATGATGATGATGATGATGATGATGATGATGTTGATGCGAATGCTGATGCTGATGATGATAATGATGGTGTTGTTGATGATGTTGATGCTGATGATGGGGGTGATGATGATGATGATGATGATGATGATGATGATGATGATGATGATGTAGATGATGATTTGATGATATTGATAGTTATGCTGATGATGATGAGGAGGAAAAGGAGGAGGAGGAGGAGGGTAATGGCGATGGTGACGATGATGGTGATGAGAACGAGGATGATCATAGGAAGCAGTATGAAGACGAGGAGATGCGCGGAGAAGCAGAGCCAACTGGTCATCCCAAGTTTTCCAATGTGTTGGGGCGTGGCACCTGCTGGCTCTCTGAAACCACCAGATGCTTGGGTCCGACCCTGCGAGGACCGTACTGGCGGACCCTATGTCACCATGCCTGGCGGACCATGCCCATCTCCCTCCCTGATGTTCCTCGGCCATGTGCGGGGTCCTCGATCATGTTCTTCCTCTCGCAGATGAGCGAGCCGGCATGAGCATCAACTTTCGGAGGTCCGCGCAGTTTCGTTGGGTCGGCGCTAGGCCCCCCTCCTAGGCGCGCGAAGCGCGCCGGGGGCGGTGCCGGAGACGCCGACAGGGCGAGCCCAGCGCCGATCCAAGAAAGCGGCCTAGGTTCCTGAACGTTTTTGTCTATGTCGTTGTTTGGTGCTTTACCGACGTCATCCTGCCCCCTCCCTCCTCCTCAGAGGGGGAAAATGAGCCGATTCCGCTACCCTTGCCCCGTTTTCCTGAAGTGTGGCTTCCTGGCAGGCCCTCGTCGCCACCGCTGGATTCGCCTCGAAAGGCTGGTCAGAAGGTACGCGAAGAAAGGTCCAGGGAGTGGCGGTATCGGTACCGTCGTATTTCCCCACATCCGCTTCCCGCCTCGGGCAGTGCACCAGGTTTTTCGGTGTAGCCTTGGGGTCAGTCTCCCCAGGCGCTGTTGGATCCAACTTGCTGGTTAGCTTGTTTCTGAACCAGGAGGAGCGAGGCAGGCTCCAATGCAGTGTGCCTTCTTCTTGCCAATGGCGCCTCCTCCAGAGGACCAGAGGCGGAATGATCGTCAGGAT
The DNA here is from genome assembly GCA_963575745.1 of Prorocentrum cordatum. Taxonomy (NCBI): domain Eukaryota; class Dinophyceae; order Prorocentrales; family Prorocentraceae; genus Prorocentrum; species Prorocentrum cordatum. The sequence continues at coordinate 278,941 of CAUYUJ010014663.1, forward strand.
CGAAGTGGGTACGGAAAGAGTGGCTACTTCTGAAGATTTCTGAAGACTTCAGGCTACTTCGAACGCAACGAAATCATGCGGGAGACCGAAAGCACTTCCTGCCAATTCTGAACGGGATGCGCCGTGTGAAACAGAAGGCCGCATGCCCAGCGGCGGCCGTAGCTCGTTTTGGACAACATGTGCTGCTGGGCATCGTACCACCCACCAAACCACCCCAACCCAACCCGAAGGCCTCATTCTATACATATATATATATATGTATCATTACATTACAGCACATAATACCTTAATCTAGTATATATACCATCCATTTCCAGTGGGGGGGTCGGGGAACATTGGAAACAAACACATATGGAACCCATACCCCCCCAACCTGAAGTTCGGGTCTGCGGGTTCGGTTGGGGTGGTCTGGTAGGCAGTCAGCATCGTACTCGTTCGTTCAGTCTTCAGAGATAGGTGGCCCCCTGCCCACGAGGCCGTCGGCGGCATGATGCTCCTGGAGGACACCGTTCGGGGCGACGCGCGGGCCGCCGTGGCGCAGCTGAAGGCCCTAGGCGTCCAGCCCGCGTTGCTCACCGGAGACAACGAGGATCCGGGGGGGGTCCATGCTTCCAAGAACAAGATCAAGACCTCCCAAACGAGGTCCGAGTAGCTGGGGTCGGGGGATCGCGCCGCATCGCCGATGCATCGCCGATGCGGCCCAATGTGGAGCCCGGTTTCGTCCGCGCTGGCGTCGCCGATGCACCGCCGACGTCGCCGATGCATCGCCGATGCGGCACGATCCCCCGACCAGTCTAGTTACTCGGACTCCATCTACATAGGAGGCCATGTTATTCCGCAAAAACGAACACACAAACATGAACAAGAAACTGTCGCCATGAAGGGGAAGGAGTTGTCAGGAAAGCGGGACCTGAGGGTTTCTGTCGCCGTTTGTTGGCTCCTGGCCGTCGGATCAAACATTGTTCGAGGTGAAGGACCTGTTTGCTTTGGGGTGCCAGGGGGGGGGGGGCGGCATTTTGGCAAGGCCGTATCAGGCAGGCCCCAGTAGGACTGGGGTCAATCGCTCCAGAGCGTTTCGGGACTGTGTCGGAGCGTTGAGGGACGCTCTGAAACGACCGCGGCGGCCGATGCATCCTCCGGAACCGACGGACCTCAGAAATCTCGGATGTACCCCGATCAAATGTTATCCCGATTCTCCGAGGCAGGGATCCACCACCGCCCAGGGGATCGATCTTCGAGGGCCTCGGCGGGCGGTGGATGTGGACAAAAGTGGGGCCCTCGGAGTGAAACGCCGAGGCCCCTGAAGATCGAGCCTCAGGGCGGCGGTTATGGGTAACTCCTCGCATCGGGCCTGGCTTCCTCTTGCCGTGCTGCTGGGCCGGCCGCGGGGTGAAGGGCGGTCCGCCCTTCACCCCGCGAGCGGCGCTCGGCAGACAAGCCTGCGCCTGCAACGGGGTCTGGCGCGCGGGTATAATGAAATGAACAAGGGATGCCTGTCCTCAAAGAACCAGATCAGCTCGATGGTCTGGCCCACCGTCGGATGTCGGTGGGACACCACATTCGGCAAGATGGTCGGCCCGCTCATTGAGATAAAGGGGGTCTGGCGCGGGTGACGTGCGTCCCGCGGTGGCCTCCTCCCCCCCCCCCCGATGGTTTCTCTCCGTGCCTCACCCCCTTGGCATCGCTCGGACGTGTGCATTTTTCCTTCGGCGAGGACCATCGAGGAGCATCCTTGATCATTTGGAGAAAACACCACGCACGAAACCGAAAAAAACACAGGCAATGGACGTCCGAGCGATGGGGAGCCCCCCCCGCCACAGGTGCACATCGTGAGGACTGCGCGTCGGCTCTCCGCTGGAAGTGTGCCGAGGGCGGCGCGCCCCGCTCCGCGTGCTGCTTTTTCTGCACACCGCAGTGGTCCGAGCGGCTTTGGTTGCGTGTGTGTTGCGTGTTGTATCCCATCCTATTCGCCAGCGCAGTGACTCTGCCTAGCCGCCGACGCAAAAACATGTGTTTTTTTCCCCATCCTTGGCATCGCTCGGACGTGTGCATTTTTCCTTCGGCGGGAAACATCGAGGAGTATCTCATTTGGCGAAACAACCACGCACGAAACCGACAAAAAAAACACAGGGAATGGACGTCCGAGCGATGGCGAGCATCTGCAAAGGAGCCCACGAGCCCGATATGGCGATTAAGCCAACGTGCGCGTTGACGTGTATGACCGAATGGTATATGGAGCGCTGTGCTACCTGTGGCGTTTCCATCCCCGTGCTGTACCGTCCTGTGTTGCACATGTTGCAGCCGTGTCCCCTCCCGCTCACTCCCCCGCGTAACCAGCGCCCATATCGTTCCTCTGTCTCCTCCTCCTCCACCTCCTGTCTCCTGCTCCTCCTCTCCTGCTCCCCCCTTCACTTCCTCTCTCCTGCTCCTCCTGCTCCCCCCTCCTCCTCCTTTTTCTTCTTCTCCCTTCCCCGCTACTCCTTCACGCGCGTGCCAAGTGCTCGCGCGACGCCGCGTATGTACTTCTGCGCGCGGCGCATCCGGCAGTCGCACGCCCGACGCCCCTCTCCGGGGCGGCGTGGACGCGCGAAAACGCGCGACCAGGCGCGTGCGTGCTGAGGCGCGCGTTGGGTACCCCTCCCCTCTTCCCGAAGAAGAACCAATCGGCGCCACCCAGACGTACTGATACTATGTGCGCATCGCCCCACGAGGGGCGACATGCGCGCCGAAAAATATTGTAGTGCATGCTCCGTGGCGGGCGCTGTCTGGCCGCACCGCTCGAGAAACGATATACTACACGATGGATGCACTACATGTCGGGGTCGGACGCGCGCCTCCGATGAGGAAACGTAGCACTATTATGTCCTTCGGCATCCCAAACAACGGCATAAGCAGACGTTTTCGAACTTCTGTGCGGATGTCTTGGATCGGCGTTGGGCCCCCCCGGCGACGCCTTCGGCGCCGCGGGGGTTCAGCGCAGTTTCAGGAATTCCGAGCCAAGCCCCGAACATTTAATATGTTAATGCCAACTCTTCCTTTGAATTCCGTACAAGTATTTTCACGCGTGCATGTTCGTCATTATTTTTGGTTTTGGGCATGTCGACCCATGTTCCAAAACCGCACGCGCCAGACGCGTGTTGAGTACCCCTCCTCCATGCGCGCATTCTCACAGGTGGAGAACTTGACCACCGCATGTTCGACATCCCGCATGGACATGAGCAAATTCGTGCCATGTGCGCACGCGCCAGACGCATGGTGGATAGCACCCCTACGCGCATGTTTTTGAACGTGTGAGGAAATCTGCCGACCGTATGCTTGACGTCTCTTTGGAACGCGCCAAATGCGAACGCGCCAAGCACGTGTTGGACCCCCCTTCTCCGCCGACGTAGGTGCGTGTTCGAAGGGTTCGCCGACCGCGTGTTCGACATCCCCCTGGAGGCCTGGGCGCGTGAGAACACGCGTCCTACTTCCCACGCGCGAGACGCGCATTGAATCCCCACTTGCGTGCATGTATTTCTGGGCGTGAAGAATGCGACGACCGCACGTTCGACCGTTCCTTCGGGGCTTGTACACGGGATAGGTCATTCAACACCGCGCTCATGCCAGACGCTTGCCGGATACCTCGCGAGCTGCATTTTTGCGCACGAAGAATCCGCCGACCGCATTCTCGATACACCCCTCTTCGCACAGATCCTCACGTGTGAAGAAGCCGACGACCGCATGTCTGCCATCCCGACGAGGCTTGGCCGCGTGATATCCTGTGCCAAGTGCGCATGCGGAAGGCGAACCTTCAACACCATCTCCGTGGACGCACTTGCACGTGTGAGCAATATTCCGGCCGTATGACCGACATCCACCTCCGACATCCACCTGCGGGATCTGGACACTTGAAGCACACAGTCCAAATCGCACGCGCCAGGACGAATGCATTGTTGGAGACCCTCGTCCGCGCAATTTTGATTACCGCATGTTCGTCATCTCCCTGGGATTGTGACGCGTGAAGACACGTGCCAAATGTTTCAAATGCGCGCGCGCCAGACACAATGGATGCCCCCCCCCCCCGCGCCCGTCTTCTCACGCGCGAAGGACCCGTGGACGCCATGTTCGACATTCCACCCGTGGGTCCTTGTTGCGCCCCCCCCCCCCCCGAAAAAAACGTCTGAAACCACGCGCCACACGCATGCGTACCCAGACGCATGCTAGATCCCACCCTCCCACCCTTGTCGCACACCTGTCTTGCGTGCCCAATCTCCGACGGCACCTGCTCGACACATTTGCAGTCTAGGACCAACAAGTTTGCCCACTGAAAAAGAACACCTGCCAGAGCCCTCGCCTGGAGCACCATGGACAACACGACACATCACTTCTGTTTGTCTCTCGAGGGCCTCCTGGAGAGTATTTGAGGGACGTCTGGGAGTTGTCGAAGGCCTCGTGGGATCCGTTGTTCGTTTCTTGGAAGCTGCCGGATGCTTCTAGAGGCACTGTTGTTTCATCTTGGCGTCTTTGGTTGCCTTCCTCGATTGTCTTTGGAAGTCCTTGATAAGTTTCGAGACCCCCAGGGAGGTGTCAACGTGGCCCAGGAAGCCTCGGGAGGGGGTGGGCAATGCACATGGGTAGGCGCATCGAGAGGGGGAAGGGCCTCCGAAGAGTTACAGAAGTGTTACCACACAGCACCATGGCATTCTGCCACGGCCCAGTGAGCCAGAGGGTACGGTGGCAAACGTTTGGTTTCCCTCCTTCCCCTCTGCCCCCTCCTCCTTCCTCCCCCTCCATATGCCCCCTCCTCCTCCCTCCCTCCCTCGCTGCCTCTCTCCCGCCCCCGGCCTCGTTCTCCTCCTTCTCCTCACTCCACCCTGCCTCCCCCTCCTTCGGGGACCTCTGTGGCTCGCGGGCCGATAGGGCCCCCACCCTGCGAGTCGATTCGCGAATCCGCCCGGTGGTCTGGCGCTGTCTTCTCGGTGGTGTGTCGCCGCCGCCGTTTCTGCGGGCTTTCGCCCGCGGGGTCTGTTCCCCAGGATGTTTTCATTGAAGGGTGCTCTGCGAAAGGTGGCTCTGTCCACCCCCGATTGGCGCCCTCCCCTGAGGAGGCGGGGAGACGAGCTGCTGCCGCCGCCGGGATCGAGACGGTCCATGCCCGTGGTCGCGCGGGCCATCTCTGAGCTCATGGGCGCCAGGAGTCAGAAGTCACGACGGGCGGTTGGTTTTCAAGATCTAGAGCTGCTGTGTTCGTTCTGGAAGCCTGCAGCTGCGGCAGGCCCTGCAGGAAGCCTGGGGCGGCTCTTGGAGACTTGAGGAACCTCCAGAGGCCTTTGCAGAGACCTCCGCGAGGCTCTTGGAGGCTTCAAAGCTCGGGTGTGGTGACAAAAGTCATTACGTCCTTATGTGTCTAGGCCTCCCAGATGGGGTCCGAGTAGATGGGGTCGGAAGGTCGCGCCGCATCGCCGATGCGGATCGATGTGGAGCCCGATTTTCTCAGCGCCGACGGCGCCGATGCCGATCGCGGGGTCGCGCCGCATCTCCGATTTTCTCAGCGCCGACGGCGCCGATGCGTCGGTGATGTGTCCTCCGACCCCCAACTGCTCGGACCCCCTCTGGGAGGCCCCTGTGTGTGTGCAGATCCCGGGCCTCGGGGCCGCTTCATTCAGGAGGGAAAAAAGCACACAGACACAATGAATCGCCGATTCCCCAGAGAATATGGGAAAATGTGGGCAGTGGGGGGGAAGCCAGAAACCCAGAAGATATGGGAAAATAGGGGGAATCTTTTGATTTGTGTGTATGTATTTGTGTGTCCCAGGGCCCCTGGTGTCATCCACAGCATGGCCGGCAGGAGAACAGCGGGCCCAGGCGAGGGGGTCGAGAGCTCCTGGACCTCGCGACGCGGAGAAGCACGACGTCTCGGTTTCGGCGATCCACGCTTTATCCATGGATACCCCGACGGCTGCCTCCTCCAACCTTTGGCTGCCAGGGGGACAGTGGAGGATGGACAGGCTTCAACCGTGCCCCCCACTCCCGCTCCTTGTGTGTGTGGGGGCGCGAGCGGGGCTGTGGGTAAAAGCAGTCGATGGCCTACAGCCTGGGGCCAGGGGGGGTGGAGTCCGCGAGCAGGCTCTCCCTGGCCAGAGCTCTGAGACTGGGATCTGTCCATCACCACCGCCTCGGGAATCGATCTTCGGGGACCTTGGCAGGCGGTGCATCTGGGTGTGTACATATATGTATATATATATATATATATATATATATATATATATATATATATATATATATCGGAGTAGGCCTGGGGGGGCCCGGGCCGGGACTGCCCGGGCTCGCTCCCAAACACGCCACGACACTCCAAGAGGGCTCCAAATGTTGCCAAGGCAGCCCCAAGAGGCCCCGGACACGCCGAAGATGGCCTCAGGACGGCCGACGACGCCGCCAAAACGCCCCAAGAGCGCCTCCAGAGGCCTCTCCAAAGGGCCCCAGAAGCCGAAAATCATAATTGTCCTATGGTTTTGAAGCATATTTGCGCTCTCGCATGTTCCGCCTCCCCACTGTCCCGGACGGCGTCAGAGGCCCTTGAGATCGCTCCAAGACGGTCGACGAGGCTCCCAACAAAGCCCAGAGATGGCCCAGAAGGCCCCAGATAATTCAAGAGGGCCTCGAGAGCGCCCCAAGAGAGCCCCAAGAGCGACCCAAGAGGGCCCGAAGAGCACGACATTTCAAGGTCTGCGGCCTGAGAGCCTCGTAGAACGCCCCCAGAGTCCATCACGAGGCTCTCCAGAAGCCCCGTGAGGCTCCCAACAGGCCCCCCCGAAGCCCCAATAGGCCCCCAAGGGGCCCCCAGGGAAGCCCCTCTGCGGGCCCCCAAGACACCTCGGTAAATCGTATTTCCCAGAGAGCTTTTTGGGAACATGATTCCTTGGGCTTTCGCCCACTGCCCCAACCATGTTTCCAATAGGCTTGCCGACAAGGCCAAAAGGGGCCCCTCGGTAAGCCCCCTCTTAAAAGAGCCGAGCAAATCATGCTCCTGGACAGCTTCCCGGGAATGTGATTCTCGGGTTGCCGCCCTCTGCCCAAACCATGTTCCATAAACGCCTGCCAGGAAAACAAAACCGAGAGTCCCAAGCAGCCCTACCTGCCGCCACGCTTGGAAACGCGTCAGGCCCCGAAGCCTCCGGAGGCGCCCAACGACACCCCAATAAATCATGTTCCCAGGAAGCCTTCCGGGGACATGATTGCTCAGGCTTCCGCCCCCGGCCCCAACCATGCGTCCCAAAATGTTTGTTGGGCAGTCCCCCAATGGGCCCTCATACACGCCATCATGTTACCAGAAAGTTCTCCGATTATATGATTCCTCAGGCTTCCGCTGCCCGCGCGCATCATCTGTCCCAAAGCGCCTGTCAAGCAGGACTCGAATGGGCCCTCAAGTAAATTTCCTAGAAGCCCCACAAGATGCTGATGATGGCGATGATAATGACGAAAGTGACAATGATGATGGGAATGGTGATCGTGATGGTTGTGATAATGCTGGTGAAGATATCCACGACCACGCTGATGACGATGAGGAAGATGAAGATGCGGAGGATAATGATTGTGTGGATGCTGATGTGCATAATGATAATGATGATATGATGATGATGCTGATGATGATGATGCCCACGACGATGATGTTGTTTATGACCATGGTGATGATCATGGTGCAGATGGTGATGGTGTTCATGATGATGCTGCTACTGATGATGGTGGTGATGACGATGCCGATGACGATGACGATGACGATGACGACGATGGTGCTGTTGATGATGGTGATGATGCTGATGATAATCATCATGGTGACGATGACGACGAAACGACGACGACGATGGTGGTCGTGGTGTTGGTGATGATGATGATGATGATGATGCTGATGATGATGATGATGAAAAAGATAATGATGGTGATGCTGATGATGATGAGGATGATGAGGATGAGGATGAGGATGAGGATGAGGATGAGGATGAGGATGATGATGATGATGATGATGATGATAGTGATGGTGGTGGTGATGGTGGTGATGATGGTGGTGGCGATGCTGATGCTGATGATGATGATGATGATGCTGATGATGATGATGATGATGATGATGATGATGATGATGATGATGATGATGATGATGATGATGATGATGATAATGATCGTTGAGTAATCGTGAGAGACCTCTCGGGACCCTGTTGGAGGCAGTTTTGATGCCTTCTGGGGGCCGAAGGGGAGCCTCTTGGAGGCCCCTGCGGACCCTGTTGGGCTTCTTCGGACCTTCTCGGGCCTCCCCGGAGCCTCTACGGCCGGAAGGCTCCAAAAATCGGTTGATGTTTCCCCTCTTGGGCAGTTTTTGGGGCCGGCTAGGGTCTCCCTTGGGCTGTCGTCGAAACCTCTCAGACCGTTTTGGGGCCCTCCTGGGCCATCTTAGGACCCTCTTGGGGGCCTCTTGAGCCGTTTTGGGGCGGTCTTGCAGGGCTCTGGGGCCGTCTTGGAGCGCCAGAAGGTCGAAAAAACGAGATCGTAACAAGCATCGAAGACGTATTGGAAATCAATACTTGTGTTTCTTTGGAACTTCTTGGGCCGTCTGGAGGCATCATGAGCCATTTTGGCGGCTGAGGAGGCCTCCCAGGTCCGTCTGCGGAGCCATGTTGGGCACACCAGGCGGTTTCAAGAGCGCCGAGACATGTCTGGGCGCCGACAGAGCCTCGAGAACAGGAGGCGAATCACGCAGGGAGGCGCACACAGGAGAGTGGAGGGCCCATTGGCATAGTACAGAAGCCATACCACAAGGCACGTAGCATTATACGACGGTTGAACGTGCCAGCGATTGCACCGCTCCGATCGTGACGGCTTCGAATCCAGAGTTGTATGGTACAGTCCAACCTTGTGTTTCGCAGTACCCGGCCAAACATCAACTATACGTCAACGGGAGGGACCTTCAATGCCCCACGGGACAACTCGCTTGGATATTGAAGCCGTGTCCAGAATCGACAAGAACCTAAGCGCACGCGACGCGCACGCGTGGTTCTATGACACAGGGGGAACACAAACCGACATCTCCAGCCCTCGCCCAATAGAGGACCCGAAGAAGCCCCCAGGAGGCCCCAAAAGGCCCTCCAGAGGCCCCCAGGAAGCCCCAAGAGGCGTCCACGAGGCCCTCAGGAGACTCCCAAGGGGCCCCAAGAGGCAACCACGAAGTACCCAAGAGCCCCCCCAGAGCTCCCCAAGAGGCCTCCGAAAAAAATCCACCACCCATATCCGAACAGGCATCCAGCAGGCCACTGGCACATACCCAGGCATGGCGGCCTCAGGTCCACAACCCCAGTTACCAAGACTTTCGGTCTTGGGGATGGATGCTGAGGGCGAGGACGACGACGACAAAGACGACGACGATGATGGCGATGACGATGGCGATGGTGACGACGACGACGACGACGATGATGATGATAATGACGAGGATGACGGTGATGATGGAGATGCGGGTGACGATAATGACGATGATGACGATTGCGATGATGACAACGGTGATGACGATGGTGTTGCTGATGGTGGTGGTGGTGATGATGGTGTTGATGGTGATTGTGAAGGTGATGACAATGTGGATGACGATGACGATGAAGATGATGGCGATGAGGATGGCGATGGTGACGATTACGAGGGTCCTCGCGCGAAGCGCGCGCGATGGTTCTAGCGTATACATATATATATATATACATATATATACACGCATATATACACATGTATGGGCCGCCAGGGACCCCACGCCATGGGCCGCCAGGGAGCCCACAAGTAGGATGGGACAGGAAATGCGTGGCGTGTGTTCCGTATCGAGAGCTTCGTAGCCTTCGGGGCGCAGATCCGTCGCGTATGTGTACGTTTGCCCTCCGAGGTTACAACACGGCCAAGGCCCGCAGGGGGCCCGCCGAATTCAATCGTTTCGCTAATTCCGCAGGCCCGAAGTGTATCATGTGTGCCATAATTGGGCGTGCTCGCGGCAAGCGTAAAGGAGGAGTAGGAGGAAGAGGGGCATCTCGATGGCTTCTTCAGGCATTCTCATTTCCAAGCTGAGTCGCGGACAAAACGCCTCTCTTTGGGAGGTTTCCTGTGGTCTCTTGGGAGGCATGTCGGGGGACCTCTTGGCAGTATGATTGGGACCTCCTGGGGCCTCTTTGGGCCTTGGGGGGGTCTCGCGGGCCTCAAGGAGCTTCCTGGGAAGCTCTTAGGCGCCTGCTGGAGGTCTCGGTGGCCATCTTCTTGAGAGGGTTCGACATGTCAGTTCGGATTCCCCTTCTTGCGGTCCTTTTGGGAGCCTCTGGAACCCTCTCGGAGGGCCTCCCGGGTAGTCTTGAGGCCCTCTTGGAACGTCTTGGGGCCATCTTGTGGGCCTCTTGGGTTGACGTGGGGCGATCTTGGGGACCTCTTGGACCGTCTTGGACGGTCGGACGCCCGAAAAGGCGGAAATGCCAATATCCTGAAAAACGAAAGCAAAACCATTGATGTTTGCTTCTTGGGGCCCTCTTGGATTCTTCTTGGAGCCCTCTTGGGCGGTTTTGAGCGCCCCTCAAGCCCTGCCGTCTTGAAGCCAGATTGGGTTGTTTTGGAGCACGCCTTGCCTGAGGCCATGGGGCTCGCTGCCTACTTGGCGCCTCCTTGGGGCGCTCCCAGGGCGCTTCTGAGGACCCGCAGGGCCGCGCCGAGGAGTTCCGGCATTAGTGACCGGCGGGAGTGCGGCGCAGGGCCCCGCCGAGAAGTGCCCGCTTCCTCCTCTTCCTCCTTCTCCTCCTCCTCCTCCTCCTCCTCCTCCTCCGCCCAGGGGCTGCCACGCGCGCGCGAGCCAGAAGCATTCTGAACTTGTTGCTGAGGATGTTGCACGCCTCTTGCCCGTTGGGCCGGCGAATTTCAGAGCCTGGGCCGCGCACATGCCTCGGGCCACAGTCTGTGAACCCCCCCTCCTGGACGGCCTCCTCCTGGACGCTCCCCGATACGCCCAAGGGGGACCCTCCGATGGAGTGATCCTTGGTGCGCCGCGGCTTCCAGGGGGCGCGGGTTGCCCACACCTGAGCACGCAGGTTTCTACCCTGCTGTCGCATCTCGGGCAGCGATCTGCAAGCCGCACCAAAGGTGACCTCTGTCGTGGGTCCGGTTTAGGCGTGCCCGAAAGAAGCCCTCTGCCCTTTGAGACGGCCGCTCACAGCCAACTATTGCCCAGGGAGGGTAGACTTCTGAATTCTCTTGGCCCCCACCTGCCTCCTGTAGGGCGACCGATCGACCACGGGTCCATGCGGGCCTCCTCCCTTCCGACAAGGCCCGGCTAGTTCTGCAGGCTAGCAGCACGGAACGCCGTGGTAGGCACGTCGCTAACAAGGCGTCCTCAGCAGATCTCGAGGAGGGACTCATCAAGGCGACCGTGGAGGTGGGCTTCGTGGGCGACGGCCTCAATGATTGTCCCGCGCTTGCCAGCGCCAGCGTGGGCATCGCCGTTCAGGAGGTCGGCTCCCAGGCGCTGGCGGACGCGGCAGCCGCGATCCTCCAGGGAAACATCGGGAATATCCCCGCGGCCATCGTGATAGCGCGGCGCTCGCGGCGGCTGGTGATGGTGAACGTCGCCATTGCCCTCCTCATGAATGCCGCGGTGATGGCCGTGGCGGCCTTGCACGGCCTGCCGCTGTGGCTGAGCGTCGTCATGGACAACGGCACTCTGCTCGTCGTCCTCGCGAACAGCCTGTGGCCGCTGTGCTGGCGCGTGGCCCCCGCCGCGGACCCCGCAGCGGCCCGGGCCGAGGCGAGCGGCGGCCGGGAGCGCTTCCTCGCCCGGGGCCGCAGCGACAGCGACGTGCTGCGCCGGCTGGAGGAGCTCCGGCGGGAGAGCAGGGCGGAGGCGGCGAGGGGCGCCGTGAAGCACGGGTGCCAGCGGAGTGCGACCTGCTGCGTCTAGCCGGGCCGTGCCGCGCGGGGCGAGAAGCGCATGCCTCGCCCGGGCGGCCGGGCTGCCCGTGGGGCGGGCGGCGGCGCCGCCTGACGTGATGCGGCTGGCCCCGGCTCGGGCGGAGCGCTCTCGGGGCGGGTGGCGCCCCGGGGCCCCGCCCAGGCCCAGGCCGGCCGCGGAGCAGCGGCCGCGGCGCGCTCCTCGGAGCGGCTCGCGCATTTCCGGGCCTGGCCCGGCGCGGAGCGCCCACGCGGCCGAGCGCGGAGCAGAAGTGCAGCTGCTCTTGGCCGCTGCCGCCGCTCAGAAGAGGTGGATATCATGGCGTGGGCCATTATATTTTCCCAGATTTCTCGGGCCGGACGAAAGGGGGGGGGCTGGGAAAGGGGGGGTTACGGAATTTGCTGCATGCAGCTGGTTTCGGCCTCACCGAGGGGCCCATTCCTCGATACATAGCCGCCTCCGGCGCCGGGAGGCGATGGGAAAATCAGCTATGTGAGCTGATTCTCAAACCTCCCCTTTGCTATCCCCCCCCCTTGCCCGATCCGAATTTCGTGGCGCCTCTTCTTATTTCATTACGTCCCTGGCCCCCCCGCTGGGCCGCGCTCGTGCCGCCGGTCATGATTTGCACCCCCCCCTCTTGGACATCCCCCTCTTGGCCGCTCCCGACTCAGAGGAGGGCGAGTCCATCGTCGCCACGGCTGGACGTAGCTCGGGGAAAGCAGGTGCGTTTGGGCCCGGTAGGGGTCAGGGTCCAGGGATCTCTTTCGAGATGCCGTTGGCGCAATTCGCCCTGCTCCGAGGCACTGGTACTGGTGCCGCGGCCGCTGTCGCCCCCACTTTTGGAACGGGCACGTCTTCTACAGCGGTCTGTCTATGCTTGCTGCAACTAACCACTGCGTCTAACCACTGCGTACTGCTCCGAGGCACTGGTACTGGTGCCGCGGCCGCTGTCGCCCCCACTTTTGGAACGGGCACGTCTTCTACAGCGGTCTGTCTATGCTTGCTGCAACTAACCACTGCGTGTGAGCACTGATTCTGGTACTGGCGCTACTGCTGCCCCCCCCCCTGACTTGGCCTATGGCCTACCCACCTCGCCCCACCCAAACGCTGGTGACAACCAGCTCACCCGAGATGAACGCGACAAGAACATTCCAACAACATGAGTGTCGGAATGGGTCTCCCGCCGAAACGCGGACAACATCCCTACTTAGGAATGGTGCTCGGGCCTCAGCGCAGATCACATCCCGGATTCGGAATCGTCCTTTCGCACCAGCGCCAGTTCCGTCCAGGGGTGTTGTAACTGCTGGGTCTACTATTGCGACGGCTCGTACTGCACTATTCGCACAACCATCCCGACGAGCATAATTGTCAGAACGACCACCTGCATTGTCCCATTATTGCAACGATTTGCTCCAAGACATGTTTGTAGTAGTGCTAGTCCCCCAAACAGGCTTACACCTAGGGGTTCTTGTTTCTACTCTTAGGAATCGGCGCACGTTCCCGAGTTGCTCGCCTGATCGACGGCCAAGGGCGCCTCGTGGGCGCCCCATGCGTTGGTTGCACCACGTATCGAGCACTACATAGCGTCCAGAACATAGTTTGCACCGCATGCATTGCGCTAGGTAGGCTGCGGCTTTTGCACCCCACAGATAGCAATCCATAACTTGCGCCAATCTCGTTCATAATATCATCATCAACGTCTCAGCACACGGTGCATCTACGTACGTTGATATCGCCTGCGCTCAGCGCACGATACCGCAGCAAATAGCTCCATGTGGACCACAAGCGCGCCACCATGCAGGCGTGCCGAAGTCTTTTCAAAACCACTAAAAACCACTAGCTTCCGACGCATCTCAAGATAGCGTGCTCAAAAACACATGGAAGGCCAGCAGCTTTCTAAAGGAACGAAGTCCGATTTGTTTAATTTCTGCGCGCGCACTTACTCATCATCACAATCATCAGCGCCATTGCATCACTGTCGTCATCGTCATCGCCAATGGCCGCCATTGCCGCCATCATAAGCGCAACTACCTTCATCACTGGCACATGGACGTCATCTCGTCATCGTCGTTACCAGCATCGGCGCCATCATTGGCCTAGCCGTCGTCATCGTCGTCGGCATCATCGTCAACACTATCGCTACGATTCATCGTATGTGCCGCCGTTGTCGTTGACGTTATTGTGATACCGTGCCCGCCCGAGTCGCCGACACGTACTGAAGTACCCGAGCCAGTTTGTCGCCCTGCGCGCGAGCATTCGCGCGCCAGCGCGGCCGCAGAGATGCGCAAGCAAGTGACAATCGGCAACCGCAATCGTGGCCGCATGGGTTTTGCCAAAGAGGTAACGAGTCGGAGGTTGGGATGATTGCGCGAGCAGTGGCGGTGACAATTCTTGACCTTACAACATAATAACTACACCGCATGGCTTCCACCCCGTAGCTTCCACCATATGGGTTACACATCCAGACAGCACATTCCAAATTTTGGGTGTCCACGCAGACAGGCATCTGACTGGCGCGTTAGAGCGAAAGGCACCAACAGGACGAGTCGAGCTGCAATCTGTGATTCGGGTGAGATAATATAGTGCGTCTGGCATTGGGGCTCCTCCTACAATCCGCTGGATTAAAAAGTGGAGACCGTGGGGATCGAGGAAGACACAGTTCTTCCAGGGCGATCTGAAAATTTGCCGCGGCATCTGAAAATGGCGATTTTGCGTGGGACGTCCGCAGAAAGAAAAAAAAAAAAAAAAAAAAAATCTTCATGCAGCTTGAGAGCGGCGATATCGCCTGAGTTTCCTCGCAGGGAATTTCCCGACCGCTTTTCACGCCACCAACTAGTTGCGATTTCGTTTGGGCTGTTCTAACAACCGCGCGTCTCGTCCACCCCTGCGTCGCCGTTCCTCCGTTCGGGTCACGGCTCTGTCTGAAAGTTATTAGGGACTGATCGAAGTTTGAAGCTTGAATTTTTTCCGATTGGCCAAGACCCTGGGGCTGTTCCGTGCCATAGTGCCGATCACCTTTTTTTTAATCCAGGGGGTGGTTACAAGAAACACTCGGCGCGGGCAGTCTCCAGCGTCCCGGTTTCGACGCGTGCGCTAGTATGGCGCGTGGACAACATGCAAAAGAGACGTGATTCAGCGCGCCGGCGGCGGCCATTGCAAAAAACGTTCGGCGTGGGTAGCCTCCAGCGTTCCGACGCGCGTGCCAGTGTGGAGCGTGGACAAAACATGTACAAGAGACGTGATTCAGCGCGCTGGCGGCGGTGGTTACAAAAAACGCTCGGCGCGGGCAGTCTCCAGCGCCTTGGTTCCGACGCGTGCGCTAGTATGGCGCGTGGACAAAACATGCGAAAGTGACGTGATTTTGCGGGCTGGCGGCGGTCATTGCGCAAAAACGCTCGGCGTGGACAGTGTCCAGCGTTCCGACGCGCGTGCCAGTGTGGAGCGTAGACGGAACATGCAAAAGAGACGTGATTCAGCGCGCTGGCGGCGGTGGTTACAGAAAAAACGCTCGGCGCGGGCAGTCACCAGCGCCTTGCTTCCGACGCGTGCGCTAGTATGGCGCCTGGACAAAACATGCAAAAGAGATATGATTTAGCGGGCTGGCGGCGGTCATTGCAAAAAAACGCTCGGCGTGGACAGTCTCCAGCGCACCGACGCGCGTGCCAGTGTGGAGCGTAGACGGAACATGCGAAGAAGACGTAATTCAGCGCGTTGGCGGCGGTGGTTACAAAAAACGCTCGGCGCGGGCAGTCTCCAGCGCCCCGGTTCCGACGCGTGCGCTAGTATGGCGCGTGGACAAAACATGCGAAAGTGACGTGATTTTGCGGGCTGGCAGCGGTCATTGCCAAAAACGCTCGGCGTGGACAGTGTCCAGCGTCCCGACGCGCGTGCCAGTGTGGAGCGTGGACAAAACATGCAAAAGAGACGTGCTTCAGCGCGCTGGCGGCGGTGGTTACAAAAAGCGTTCGGCGCGGGCAGTCTCCAGCGCCTTGCTTCCGACGCGTGCGCTAGTATGGCGCGTGGACAAAACATGTAAAAGAGACATGATTTTGCGGGCTGGCGGCGGTCATTGCGCAAAAACGCTCGGCGTGGACCACCCCTGCGTCGCCGTTTCTCCATTCGGGTCATGACTCTGTCCGGAAGTTTCTTGGGACCGATCGAAGGTCGAAGCTTGAGTTTTTTTCCGATTGGCCAAGACCCAGGGGTTGTTCCGTGCCATAGTGCCGATCACCACTTTTGAATCCACGGGGTGGTAGTCTTGCTACTGGTGTGTCTACCCGTTTTGCCATCTTCAGGATACACAGGCGATTGGTTCATCCATGCTGCTCATATTCCGAGTATTCGCGTATCCTCCCCCAGCCTATCCAGAGCCGTTTTTAAGGCGAGTTGTCATGAGAAGGGACGTGGGCGAGCACGAACGAAACACTCATCGAAATGTTGAGCTTGACGATATCCAGTGATCTCTTGCAGACGTTTTCGAACAAATGTTGGTACTCGTTCTGAGCCTCCCTGATGATATTTCCAGGCCCTCTTGGGGCAATCATTGAAGCAATTGGTCGAAAAAGGGTGGGCAAGGGTGTCGCGCAAATAGGTAAGATTGTAGAAGCCGTCCATCGGAAACGGATAAAGAAACGAAGACGGGAGCATCAGTTCAGAGATATTGTTTATGCTGTGCAAAGATCAGGGCAGAAAGCTCGTAGAGTGGGCAGAGTGCCAAGGGTGCGCAGAGTGGCGAAGAGAAGCCCCCACCCCAGGCTTCCTGGAGCAGCAGCGTCAACCGGTACCGCTTAACCGACCCCGATCCCCATCACCTATCCCCATCCGGACCCTCACCATCCCGCCGCCCCCCTCGGGGATCTGCCCCATCGAAGCCCGAAGGCAACGGCCCCCATGTCCCCATCTGGGGGCGTACATCGGCCACGGGGGCCCAGGCCACGCCCATGAGGATAGGGAGGAGGAGGAGGAGGAGGAGGAGGAGGAGGAGGAGGAGGAGGAGGAGGAGGAGGAGGAGGAGGAGGAGGAGGAGGAGAAGGATGGGGATCGGTTGAACGATGTGCTCCGCGACTGGAAACACCAGCCCGCCGGCTGTGCCGAGAGGTGCGCGCGTCGCGCGCGCGCGCGCCCGCGCGCGCCCAGTTCGTACCCGCGTCGGGGCCCCCGACGCCGCAGGCGCGTGCGCCCCGCGCCCGTCGTCGCCAGCGTCGTCGTCGTGGTGATCGTCGTCGCGGTGATCGTCGTCGTGGTCCTCGTTTTTCAAGCAGTGGCGAAGTGTCCAGGCTCGCCTATATAGCCCTAAGAACCTCTTGTAGCCCTACCAAACAATGTTCTAAGAACCTTTTTGTGGTTCCCGCGAAACGTTCTTAGAGCATTTCTGGCCGGGGCTGTCTTGTTTTAAACATCGTGTCTACGTTCGAACAACACTGTTTTTGTTATTTGAACATGTTTGGGTTCTGAGAACACTTCGTGGTAGGACTATTGGAATGCCGGGACGGTCGGCCCCTGCTCAAGTTTTGGGAGGATCCGTGGAGGTTCGCGCCACCACGGCTGAGCGGGGCGCGGAACGCCCTGCGGAGTGGAGCCCGCGAGGGGTTTGGGGACCATTCTTGGGCGGTCTCCGTGGCGTCGTCAGCGGCGTCGGCGTCGGCGTCGTCGTCCGGCTCTCCGTCGTCCTCCCTCCTCCACGGGTTCCCCCAATTTTCGTCCTTCCGCCTCTTCCGATTCCTCCCTTTTGCAAAGACCTCGATCCTCGAGCCTCGATGCACCTCGCCCCTCGATTCTCCAACCTCGCCACTCCTTGCCACCCCCATCCGCGCAGGAGGAGGAGGAGGAGGAGACCGAGGATGCGGGGATGGCGAAGAGGAGGAGGAGGAGGAGGAGGAGGAGGAGGAGGAGGAGGAGGAGCACCAGCAGCAGCAGCAGCAGCAGAAGCAGCAGGAGCCGCAGAAGGAGGAGGAGGAGGTGGTGGCGGTTCCCCACAGGGAGCCCTGGAGGGATCAGCAGATTGGAGGGGAGGGCGGACAATCAGGACTTCCCCCGTCTCCTTTAACCCCAAAGGTTCAAGACATGCCCAAACACATTGACAGCCCTTCCTCTAGTATCCTCCACCACCCCGTCCCTCAAGAAGGAGAGGGTGGACTAAGGTGACGATGATAATGATGATGTAATGATGGGGGTGAGCATGGTGATGGTGTGGTGATGATGATGATGATGATGATGATGATGATGATGATGATGTTGATGATGATGATGATGATGAAGATGCTGATTATGATTATGATGATGATGGTGATGGTGATGGTGATGGTGATTGTGATGGTGATGGTGATGGTAATGATGATGACGACGACCAACACGATAATGATGATGAGGATGGTGATGATGGTGGTGGTGATGATGATGCGGACGCTGATGATGATGATGGTGATGGTGATGCTGATGATATTGATGATGTTGATGATGCGGAGGAGGACGAAGAGGATGGGGGGGGACTACGATATTGAGTATGATGACGATGATAACGTTGCTGCTACGATGATACTGATAATGATGATGCTGCTGATGCTGATGATGTTGATGATGATGATGTTGCTGCGTCTAGTGATGGTGATGAATGATCATGATGATGCTGATGATGCTGATGATGATGAGGAGGAGGAGGAGGGGGATGAGGAGGAGGAGGAGGAGGCTCAGAATGAGGATTATAACGAGGATGATAGTTAGCATGAGGATGCCGATGCCGATGCCGATGCCGATGACAATGCTGTTGATGATGATGATAGTGACGATGGCGATTGTGCTGTTCATGATGATGACGGTGATGGTAATGATGGTGATGAGGATTATGAGAATGACGGCGATGATGATGATATTGATGATGGTGAATGATTTGTCGATGATTGTGTTGAAGATGATGATGCTATTGATGACGCTGATGATAACGATGATTGATGATGATGATGGTAGTGATGATGATGGTGATGCCGACGATTGCGACGACGATTATGATGAATGATGCTGATGATGATGCTGATGACGATAATGATGTGATGATCATTAGCGTCGGCATCATCAATATGATCATGATTCGTGCGATAGTTGTGGTGATGCTGACGATGATGATGGTCATGCTGCTGATGATGCTGATGATGACGGTGGTGATGATGATGCTGATGATTCGAATGATGATGGTGAGATGATGGTGATGATGATGATGATGATGATGATGATGATGATGATGATGATGGTGATGATGGTGTTGGTGGTGGTGGTTGTGATGCTGGTGATAGTGGTGATGCTGATGATGGTGGTTATGGCGGTGACGATGAAACTTCTGGTGATGGTGGTGGTTATGAGGAGGAGGAGGAGGAGGAGGAGGAGGAGGAGGGGGAGGAGGAGGATAATGAGGGGGGTGTAGGAGGAACGAGGGGCAGAGGAAGCGGAGGAAGAGGTGAGGGGAGGGAGGAGTGCAGTGAGGATCTGTTCCCAAGAGGTCACTGGTCGGGGTCAGCACCAAGAGCACGAGCACAGAAGGAAGGAAGCAGCTGGAGCCGGGGAGAGGGAGGACGGGGAGAAGGAACGTGACGAGGAGGAGGAGGAGGCAAAGGAGCGAGGGGGAAGGAGGAGAAGGAGGAGGGGGAAGGAGGAGCAGGATGCGAAGGGGGAGGGCTCCAGAGGGAGGAAGGATGTGGAGTGGGGAGGAAGGGAGATTGAGAAGGAGGAGAATCAGAAGGGGGAGGGGGAGGAGGAAGCAGAGGAGGCAACGGCCGAGGAGGAGAAGGGGCGTTGTCTCGCCTCTCCCGCGGCGAGGCCTGCGGGGCCGCTGCCACGCCGTCCGCCAAGTCCCACGCGGCCCGGGTGGTCTTGGACCTGGACCGCGAGGGGGAGGGGGAGGGGGAGGAGGAGGAGGAGGAGGAGGAGGGAGGAGGGAGGAGGAGGAGGAGGAGAGGAGAGGAGGGAGGAGGAGGAGGAGGGAGGAGGAGGAGGAGGGGTAAGGGGCAACGTTAGGGCGGGGACGAGTCCTAAGTTTCGGGGTTTACGGACGCTTTCGTTGGTTCCCGGCGGCTTTGGGGCCTCGGGAGGCCCTCCACCGGCTGCGCTTCGCCGAGAGCGCTCCGGGGGTGCTCGGATCGTCCCGCACGGCCGCCGGAGGGCCGTGGTGTAACCCGCACATCAGGGGGCGACGTAAGGTTAAGTCGGGCCTGTCCCCCTACAGTGGGATTTCCGACGAACAATGGAAAATACCCCAAAAAATCAAAGATAGTCCGGGGACTATTGTTTGAGTATGTTGGGACCTTCTTGGGGTATTTTTGGGGTATTTTTCATTTTTCGTCGAAAGTCCCCCTGTAGGGGGACACGCCCGACCTAAACGTGAGGCGGGGGGACAGGCTCAGGGGGGGGGGGGCGCATCGACCCCCCGTCGACCACTCCTCGCCGCCGGGGGCGCGGTAGCCGACAGCCCACCCCGCCGCGGAGCGCGCGGATTCGCTGTCGATGACCTCTGGGGCGGAAAAGAGGGGGGTGATGATTAGGGGGGGTGGATACCATGGCGGGGGCCATGATATCTCCCCAGATTTCCTGGCGCCTCTTCTTATTTAATTACGTCCCAGGCCACCCCGCTGGGCCGCGCACATGCCGCCGGTCATGATTTGCACCCCCCCCTCTTGGGCACCCCCCTCTTGGCCGCTCCCGATGACCCATCGCCGATCTATCGACGATGTATCGCCCATTCCAATTGGCATCGATCGGACGTGTGCATCTCTTCTCGGCGAGGGACATCGAGGACCGTCCTGGACCATCGAGCAAACAAAAAAAACACGCACGAAGCCGAAAAACGCACGGGAAGTGGACCTCCGAGCGACGGCAAGTTCCAAGTCGACGTCTCCCCCCCGGAGCCAGTGACCCCCCCCTGACGTCTCCCCTCCGGGGGGTCTGAGGTCCAGCCTAAGCCTCCGAAGGACACCTTGCCTGCCAGTGCTGGGCCTTCCTCTTCTCCAGTGTTGGCCTCCGGGGGCCGTTTCCGACGGCCCCAGGGCCATCCCAAGACGATCCGAGACGGAAGATTGGCCACGGGGAAGGGGTCGAAACTTCTGGGGCCCGCGGAGAGATTCACCACCCACCAAACCACCCCAACCCAACCCGAAGGCCTCAATTTGCCCTCCATTTCCAGTTAGGGGGGGTCGGGGAACATTTGAAAAAACACAC
Organism: Prorocentrum cordatum; assembly: GCA_963575745.1. Taxonomy (NCBI): domain Eukaryota; class Dinophyceae; order Prorocentrales; family Prorocentraceae; genus Prorocentrum; species Prorocentrum cordatum. Next base: position 300,065 of record CAUYUJ010014663.1, read on the forward strand.
ATGGAACCCGTACCCCCCCCAACCCGAAATTCGAGTCTTCGGGTTGGGTTGGGGTTGTCTGGTAGGTAGTCAGAGATGGAGGAATAGATGACGAGGGATGGATGGGGCAGGAAGAGGAGGAGGAAGAAGAAAGGAAGGCGAGAGGGGAGGAGGAGGAGCAAGAGGAGGAGGAAGAAGGAAAGGGGGATGACGAAGGATCGAGCAACCCAAACAAACACATCAGTTTGCTTCGACCGATCCCCACTGAGGAGCTGCCGCGAATGGTTTCGGAGTCAGTCGCGTGTGATTTTACGGTATGAAGTGTTACATATTTGTTAATGCAAAGTTGCGTTGTTGTTCATGTTCTGTATAATTGGCATGTCCACGCTATGAATTTCATTGATCTGATTACGCTAGTTCACACGTGTATGTACATATATGGTGTATGCGGCCCGTACGCCGGATATTATACAATTCACGTACATCGTGTGTTCATTGCGTGTGTGGTTGGTGCATGGTGTTGATGTGTGTTGTTGTTCATACGAATGCCACTGAGCTGAAGTTGAGGAGCCTGTTCTGATTCATGTGTTCCATTGACGTCACCCTCCTGTGTCTGTGGTTGTTGTATGCTATCAGTGTGCGTCGGTGCTTTCAGTTATTGATGTGTGAGCTTGGTATCTGGTCGGGATGCGCGTCCATGATGCTTTCGCTGTATGTCTTGGTGTATGTTAGCACCTGCTGCTGGCGTCTAGGTATTATTGTCGCATGTGCCCGATGTGTGCCAGTGGAGTCTACTCTTGAGACGTAGGATCGGTGAGTGCCCCTGTTGGACTGCATGGGTGCCTAGTTTGTCTGCATGGCATTGACGCGTATTGTCGACGTATCTTCTTGATGCTTGGCATTGGCGCATCGCCTTGGTGTAGGGTGCCGATGATTGCCATGGGTGTCTGATTTTGTTGCATGTTGGTGGCGGCTCTATGCTGTATGCCCTTGATATTGGCTTGGCGCATATTGATGAAGCATGGTATTAGTGCCGTGTCGTTGTGTCTGTTGCTGCTAGCTGCAAGCTGTTCTCTTACGGTATGCCGTTGGTGCCTGTTGGTGATGTATGGTTTTGTTGAGATTGGTACAGATGTTTGATGTGTGTCGTATATATGTGTGTGTTGTTTGGTCTAGTTGCTTGTGAACGGCGTGATTCCGTGACGAATCCCTGGTGGGATTCGGCGAGGCGGGACATTCAAGCCATGAACAATTGGGAATTATGAGAGAGGCTTGACGGCCGGTGCCGCCGACCTTGATCGAAGGGGCTAGGAGGGTGAGGAGGAAGCAAAGGAGGAGGAGGAGGAGGAAGAAGAGGTGGAGGAGGTGAGAAGGAGCACGAGTAGGAGAAGAGGACAAGGATGATGCTGATGATGATGATGATGATGATGATGATGTTGATGATGATGATGATGATGATGATGATGATGATGATGATGATGATGATGATGATGATGATGATGATGATGATGATGATGATGATGATGATGATGATGAGTTGGAGGAAGAGAAGGAGGAGGGGGAGGAGGAGCAGGAGGAGGGCGAGGAGGAGGAGAGGAGGGGAGAGGACGGAAGGCTGAGGACGAGGGGAGGACCGGGTCCTCCGGCCCCCCCCCCCCCCCCCGCACCGGGGACGGGAAAAGGGAAGGGGTTTCCCTTCGTCGAAGAGTTGACGACGTTGAATTAATTGCTTGGCACGGCATGTGCAAGGAAGAGGATTCTGCTGACGGAGAGCGGGAGAACGCTGAGTGGAAGCTGGATGCGGCTAGAGAAAGTCGAGCAGGAAAGAAAGCACGACGCGATCGGAGAAGCCCCTCACACACGCCGACAGGGTCGGCTGATTTGCGCCTAGCGGTCCCGGGATGCAGGGTTTGCGAGCCGGGACACTCAGACACCGCTAGGAGGGTGCCCAATGGGAGCATGAGCCATCTTTCGATAAGGAGGAGGTGGAGGAGGAGGGAGAAGTTGGAGGAGGACGAGGAGAAGGAGGGAGGAGGAAGAAGAGAAGGAGGAGGAGGAGGAGGACCAGTGTAAACCCAAGACTCATCAACGGTATTACATCTAATTCTCCCTCCAAGTTCCCTTTCCCTAAGTCCTCACAGAGGTTCATGTGAGGGAAGTGCCCCGCGGGAAGACCGCCGTTTGGTAATCCGGAACTGTGTCAACCACAATCCTTGGGATTTCAACGCCGCGAATCACCGATAGCGTTGCGTCCTGACGATCCCGAAGCGCGTCAGGAAGCCACTCCTGGGCCTCCAACGCCGCGAGTCAACGTGACTGTTGCGCACTGACGTTCCGGCAGCGTGCCAGAACACCGTTTCTGGAAAGTTGTATAAGTTCTTAAGATGGGTGCGCTCGGCGCTAAGGCAAGAGCCACAGTTTGTGCACGACCGCCTTCTAGCCGTGAAACACCTGCAAACTTCAAGGCGGATGTGCGCGGCGCCACAGCGAGAGCCACAGTTTGAAAACGGGCCGTTTCCATCAGTGAAGCTCGAAGCTAATAACAGATGTTCAAGACCAACCGCGGACAGCCACGAAGAACCTTCCCCTTCCGGTGAAACGATAACGCACGTAGCACCTTGAAGCGTTATCCTGGCACATTGGGGAGGAGGAGGATACGGAGGAGGAGGACAGGGCTAGCTCACAGGGTGTTTGCAGTTCGCCATCTTCGGCGTTCAAGGCCGTTACGTTACTTGCGCCAGTCATCACTACAGATGTCGGTCGCTGGGGGGGAGGATAGAAGCTCTGAGCGGTGCTAAAGAAATAGCTTTGCTAAATCGGCCCGCGAGAATGATTTGTTTCCGTTCCAGTGCTAACGATAACACGCGGGGGGGTTTTATGGTTGACTTGGGTGTATGTGCGCGGCGCGATGGCGGGCGTTACATTTTGAAAACGGGCCGCCTTCCATCCGTGAGACTCTTGCGAATGCGTAAGACTAATGCGCGCGGCGCTAAGGCGAGAGACACAAATTTAAATCCACCCGCCTTCCATTCGCAATATTGCTGCAAGTTCTAAGCCTCAGGATCGTGACTCAGGCAAAATGCCCAACCTGCCCTTTCGACAGGCCTTGGGGCGCGGCAGGGACGAGTTGTTTTCAGGGAAGAAGGATGGGGGAACAGGTTGAGGCGGGGGGGGAGCGAAAGGTGGGGAGAGGAGATTGGGAATAGGGATGACTCGGGAGATTGAGATACCATAAGTGAGCAGCAGCAAAAGAAGTAGAGGAGGGATTGTTGGGCTGAGGCGAGAGGAGAAGGGATTGGGGGATGGGACGGTGAGGGGGGAATAGAGAACGCAATTTCGGGCGTAGCGCGAGTTGACGACGCAACCTAAGAGCAACCCATGGATCGCGCAAGCCATGACGCGGCGCATGGGTGGCACACACGATTATGTGGTGACGCAAAGGGGAGAGGTACCAGATAGGGCCAGGATGGGGAACCAGAGACGCTGGGGGATGCAGAGGATGAGAAGGTGGCAGCAACAGCGGGAGCGGCAGAAACTGTTGCTGCATGGACAGGGTAAAAGGGAGGCGCATGAGGTCGACGGTGGCATCGATAACGGTGGTGATGGTGGTGGTGGTGGTGGTCGTGGTGGTGATGGTTCGGAGGTTGCTAGATCTCCTACCCTGACACGTCGATTCAGGGATCGGCTGTTTTCGGTTCGCGAGAAGGCGTCGCGGCCGTCATTTTTGCGGGTCCAGGTCCGTCGGTTTCGGCTCTAGGCCGTTTTCACTAAGGGGAGCTTTGCTAAAGGGAGGTTTGTCCACCGCCGAATGGTGCTGGTGATGATGTCGACGAGGGTGACGGGGAGGACGCACAACAGGGACGATGACGACGAGGACGGGAAGGAGGACGGCGGGGGAGGACGAGGATTGGATGAGGCGGAGGAGGACGGCGAGGAGCAGGAGGAGGGATGGGGATGCGAGGCCGGATGAGGACGGAGAAGAGCAGCGAGCAGCAGGAGGAGGGCGACGACGTGGAGGACCGGGAGGGGGGAAGCGCGGGGGGGTGGGATCGTGCCCTGACCTTCTAGAGAGCTATTTCTTAGCACTGGAGGCCTAAAAACCTACAAAACGGAGCGAAACAGCCTGAAACCAAGACGTAGAATAGCTTTGGGATAGGTTTTTGCGTCGCGTGCTATTTTTTAAGCCCTCCTGGAAGGTCAGGGTAGGCAGGAGGGCCCGGGGGGCGCGAGCGGAGGCTGGAGAAAGGACGGAGGGCGCGCGGCGAGGCGAGTGCCAGATGCCCGGAGGGCGTCTTCATCAAAGCAAGTACTCTGGCACCCTTTCCGAGTAGAACCTTGTACATTTCCACTCCAGGGATGATCATCCTCTCGTGCCCCTGCTCGAGGATCAGGATGGCCCTCATGTTGGGCATACCCCTCAGACCCAGAACAGCAGGGAGGTTCTCTCCAGAGCCCTCAGCCACATTTGCTGAGTAAGTGTCGAGTCTCGGCACAGCAGAGGCAGCCGTGCGCGGCCGTCCGTGCTGCGGGAGGGCGCCTCGCCGCCCCCTCGCCGCGGGCGGTGCCCGGTGTGCGCCCGCGAGCCCCTCTGCCGCGGGAGCGCTCCCTCCGCGGACTTCTCGGGGAGGGGGGCGCTCCCAGACATCGGGCGCCTCGAGAAAATCGAGGCAGAGGTTTTTCCTAATTTCTGGCCTCTCGGGGCCCTCGCCGGACCTCGGGGCCGTCCAAAAACGACTCGGGACGAAAAAGCGGTCCCAGGGAAGTGGTCGGGAGGTCGGGGGCCCGCGTCTCGAAAATATCGAGACGTCGGATGTCTGGGGAGGGAGCCTCGACGGCGCGCGCCGACGTCGGGAGCTCGTCGGCGTCCGGCGCCTCCGTCCCTGGACGCGCTCGCGCCGCGGGAGCACGGCGGAAGGTTTTGTGTTTTGCAGACTGCGGCCCCGGGCGGCCCTCGCCGGGCCCCCGGACCTTCGAAGAACGGCCGGGGATGGCCCTCTGGGGAAGAGGTCGGGATTTCCGGGGACCCCCGATCGACAAGTTCCAGTCCGTTGCGCGAAGGCCTGGCGTGCGTCCTCGGCAACGTCGATGCCGCGGCGCCCATGGCGCCGGTGGGCTCCCCAGACATAAGCGTGCGGCGTCGTCCGCTTGTCCACCCGGCGTCCCCAGAAGTCCCGGCCCGCTTCTCGGGGCCAGCTGTTCGCCCCGAGTCTTTCTTCTATGGTCTTGGCATCGCTCGGACGTGTGCATTCTTTCTCTGGCGAGGGCCATCGAGGAGCATCCTTGATCATTTGGCGAAAAAAAAACCACGCACGAGCCCGAAAAAAGCACAGGGAATGGACGTCCGAGCGATGGCCAGTGGTCCCATAGGTCACCACCCACCAAACCACCCCAACCCAACCCAAAGGGGGGGTCGGGGAACATTGAAAAAACACATATGGAACCCGTACCCCCCCCAACCCGAAATTCGAGTCTTCGGGTTGGGTTGGGGTTGTCTGGCAGGTAGTCAATAGGGCCCGTCGAGAGCCCCCAGAGGCCGACATCGACCGGAGAGACCTTCCGCCGTGATGGCTTGCTCCGCGACGCGGCGAGCGCGTCCGGGGGCGGAGGCGCCGGGCGCCGGTGGGTCCCCAGCCGTGGCGCGCCGCTCGATGCCGCTGCTGCCCTTCGTCCGCTCGAGCAGTGGCGAAGCGTCTCGGCTTGCCTGACCTTCCAAGAGGGTGAAAACATAGCACGCGACCTAAAAACCTATCCCAAGGCTATTCTACGTTTTGGTTTTAGGCTGTTTTGCTTTGTCTTGTAGGTTTTTAAAGCCTCCAGTGCTAAAGAATAGCTCTCTGGAAGGTCAGGGTTGCCTGGAGGCCCACAGGAGGATGTTCTGAGGACCTTTTGAGGCCTGCACGACCTGCGCTGCGAGCCTTTCTGGCCGAGGTTGGCCTGCTCCTGCAGCCGCTTCCTGCTCCGAGAGCGCTGCTGCCGTCCCTAGAGCAGTGTGGGGCTCTGGGAAAAAAGTTCGCGCTGGGCCTCCAGGCATGCCGGGACGGTCCGTCCCAGACCCCCGACGTCGCGATTTTTTCATGACGCCGACCCCCAGAGGTCTGGACCCTTTCCCCGGGACCGGTTTTTCATCCTGAGTCGTTTTTTGACGCTCCCGCGGCCCGGTGAGGACCTCCAGAGGGGGAAAATAGCGAAAAACCTTCCGTCGTGATTCTTTCACGACGCGAGGGGGTCTGGGGTTCCTGCTCAGCCTGCGCGCAGGCTCGCCCCTCCGCCCGATGGCCGCGGCGGCTGCCCGCGCCCCCGGCGACGGCTGCGGCGCGGCCAGCGCGGCCGAGCCAGCGCCGGCCACCCCCGTCGGCGGGGCGGCGACGGCCGCCGCTGCCGCCGAGGCTCTCGTCGTCGACGTCGACGTCGACGTCGTCGTGGTCGTCGTCGTCGTCCCGGGCCGAACGAAAGGGGGGGATAGGGAAAGGGGGGGTTACGAAATCTGCTGCACTGCAGCTGGTTTCGGCCCCGCTGCCGGGCCCATTCCTCGACACATGGGCGCCTCCCCGCGCCTGGAGGCGCCGGGAAAATCAGCTACGTGCCCTGACCTTCCAAGAGGGCTAAAAAATAACACGCGACGCAAAAACCTATCCCAAAGCTATTCTACGTCTTGGTTTTAGGCTGTTTCGCTCCGTTGTTTAGGTTTTTAGGCCTCCAGTGCTAAAACATAGCTCTCTAGAAGGTCAGGGTGAGCCGATTCTCAACCCCCCCCCTTTGCTATCCCCCCCTTGCGCCCGACCCGATCGCCCCTCCTCTCGGAGCTGATTCTCACCCCCCCCCTTTCCCTGACCTTCCAGAGAGCTATTTTTTAGCACTGGAGGCCTAAAAACCTAAACAACGGAGCGAAACAGCCTAAAACCAAGACGTAGAATAGCTTTGGGATAGGTTTTTAAGTCGCGTGTTATTTTTTAGCCCTCTTGGAAGATCAGGGTTGCTAGGTTCGCTCGGTTTTTTTAGGTTCTTAGGCCTCCAGCGCTGAAAAATAGCTCTCTAGAAGGTCAGGGTGAGCTGATTCTCAAACGCCCCTTTGCTATCCCCCCCTTTCGCCCGACCCGATCGTCGACGTCGACGTCGTCGTCGTCGTGGTCGTCGTCGTCGTCCCTCCTCTCGGAAGAAGGGCCAAGTCGAGGCCACGGCGGCCCTCGCTGGCGCTGCTCCTTCCTCTCGGGGCCGGCGCCGACGCCCCTGGCTTGCTCCGATGCGGTCCCGACCGCTTCCGATTGCGATTCCGATTCCGATTCGATTCGATTTCGGATTCTGATTTTCGGGGGTGGACAGAACCCCCAGCAGTGACACGTCGATTAGTGAATTGTCCGTTTTCGGTTCTCGAGAGGGCGCCGCGGCTGCTATTTTCCAGGCCTGCGCCCGCCAGGCTTGGGCCTCAGGTCGTTTTCACTAAACCACGTTTTACTAAAGGGGGGTCTGTCCATCCCCGAGATTTGGCTCTGGGTTCTCAAGTGATCCCGCACGGGATAACCGCATGCGAAAGGTCTGGATGTGTTCTTGTTTGTTGTCGTTTTTCTTGTCCGTTTGGTTGCGGTTGTTGTTGGCAAGTGCTTCTCTTTTCACACAATGTCTTCTCGTGAGTTGAGGTTCAGTTGCACGTGCCTGGCCTGGGCGGATTGCCCCCTCCCCTCCTCCCCCCCCCCGCGCAGCGATGCCTCGCGCGGCGTGATCGGGCCGATGTTGCGCGACGATGCGCGTGCTCATGCGGGCAGTCGCCTATGCGTGACGACGCTTCTTGTACAGTGGAGGCCCATGCCAAGAAACACCCTGCTCGCCTCCAGGGTGCCCTGGGTTTCTGGGGTTTCGGTGGTTTTTCTATGGAAAGCGTGACGTTCCCGGATCAATAATGAATTGACGTCCTGGAGTCTCAGGTTTGGGTTCCTTGTGGAAGGTTCTTTTGTGGACTGGCCCCCACTGCAGCCTCTGGCGCGCCGCCAATATGCCGATTTGTTCGCGGCACGTCCCGCGCATTGCGATTGCGAATGTTTCGGCGCGGTGAGCTCTCGAGCACCGCCAGGACAACCGTAACGCGCAACCGAGTGTCGCCCATAGGGCCGCAACATGTGACATGTCTTTCCGCCTTGTTTCGGAGCGCACCCCTTCGTCTCCGTCGTCGCTCTCCCCCCCTACCCCCGCCCCCTGTTGTCACTGATTCCCCTGGTACACCTCAGTATACTTCTTCTGGTTGCCTCCCTGGAGGCTCCCACGTGGCATTCTTAGGCAAAGTTGGGTTTGTATTGGGGGCACGCTGGATTGTCTTGGGGGCCCTTTGGGCCCCTTTTAGGCCGTCGTGGGGCTTTCTGGGACACTTCGAGGCCATGGTGGACCGTCGTGAGCTCCCCGGCGGTCTGATGGTGCCGTCTGGGGTCGCGCCTGCCTCCATGACGGATGTTTTGCCAGCGGATTACAAGATGTTGTGCAGTTGTGGCGGCGATGGAAGCAGAATCGCCGTCAAGTCCCGGCAAATGAGATACCCCTCGTTTCCAAGCGGAGTGTCTGCTTGGGGTTTCTGACGGCCACCCCAGGACGTTTGAAGTTTGGGCCCCTTCGCTCCAAGAAAGCATGGTGGACGTGACAGACTTTCTGGGGCTCCTCAATAAATTCCCCCAGGTGGCCTTGATGGTCCCAGAGTACGAGACATCCGTCGATCCATCAAATGTAATGAGGACCCCCCCCAGGGTCGCAAGTAAGGTCCTTATTTGGGCGCCAGGCGGCCCCGCAATTGGGGTCCTTACGTGGGTCCTCGGCGGTCCCAGGTCCCACGGGTCTCGTGTGCCCCACAGGCGCCAGAGGTCCCACAGGTCTCGCAGGTCCTGGAGAACCCACAGGTCCCACAGGTCCCAGAGGCTCCACAGGTCCCACACGTCCCACGTGTCTCCCATGTCTCGCAGGTCCCACAGGTTCCACAAGCCCCCCAGGTCCCACAAGCTTCCCCGGTCCCACAGGTGCCGCAGGTCTCACAGGTCCAGCAGGTCCCACGGATCCCGCAGGTACCACGGGGCCCACGGGTCCCAAAATTCCCACACGTCATGCAGGCCCCGCAAGTCTCGCAGGTCTGGCGGGTCACGCAGGACCCACAGCTCCCACGGCTCCCGCAGGTCCCCTTTGGCTCGCAAGTCCCACATGTTCTGTAGGCTGTGCCCCACAGGTTCCACATGTCTCACAGCTCCCACAGCTCCCAAAGCTCCCACAAGGCGCGCTGGCCTCGCAGGCCTCGCAGGTCCCAGAGGTCCCGCAGGTTCCGTAGGCCCCGCAGGAGTCGCAGGGCCCACAGGTCCACCAGGCCTCACATGCCTCGGTCCCGCAGGCCCCACATGTCCCACGGAGTCTTGCAGGTCTCGCATGTCCCACTGGCCCTACAGGTTCCAAAAGCCCCACAAGCCCCACAGGCACATGTCCCACAGGTTTCACACGGGCCTCACAAGTCCCGCGGCTCCCACAGGTTCTGCAGGCCCCACAAGCCCAACGGGCCTCGCAGACCTGGCAGGTCCCACAGGGTCAACAGGTCCTACAGGTCTCACAGATCCCGCAGGTCCCACAGGTTTGATAGTGATAGGTCCCACATGTCCCACAGGTCGCAGAAGGTCCCACATGTCGAGGTCCCGCGGGCCCCACAGTTCTCGCGGGGCTCGCAGGCCTCGCAGGTCCCACAAGTTCTACAAGCTCCGCAGGCCCCGTAGGTCTCGCGGGTCCCGCAGGTGTCGCAGGCCCATAGGTCCTGCGGCTCCCACATGTCCCACAGCCCCAACACGGTTCTCGGGTTTCGATTATCCCATTGGTCACGCAGGTCATACAGGCACCTTCTCTTTCAAAGGGTGTTTTGTTTGGGTAAGTTCAATGGGCGCGCGTAGTTGCTTGAGCTGCGCGCAGTGCAGACTGGGCCATACGCGCAAGTGCAACATGCTGCCCTGTAAACTTGGAAGTTCACCCAGCCTGGATGTTGCACTGTGAACCTGCGGAGGCGGTGGCTTCCATCGTGGTTACCAATGGAGGCCTCACCAGCCTGCCGATTTCCGCCGATTCGACTTCTCCCGACTTGGCTGCCGATTTCCGACGAGCCGATTCGTTTCGATTGCTGATCCGACTTGCCGATTCGATTCTGGGCTCTACGGCCTCTCCGTACGAGGAGGAGGAGGAGGAGAAGGAGGAGGAGGACAGAGGAGAGAGGAGAGAGGAGAGAGGAGAGAGGAGAGAGGAGAGAGGAGAGAGGAGAGAGGAGAGAGGAGAGAGGAGAGGAGGAGGAGGAGGAGGAGGAGGAGGAGGAGGGGTCCGCCTCGAAGGAAGGGTCAGGATGCACACGGGGACGGGTCCGGGACCGAGATTGAGCGGACTCGGCCTGGCGGGAGAGCCACCGTTGTCTCGATTGGCCGCCGCACTCCGTCGACGAAAAAACATCCGTGCAAACAAAACATACACAAACAACAAAAAACACAAGACACAACAACACAACAAAAAAAGAGAAAACACAACAACACAACAACCACAGCAAACAAGCACAAACACAAAACAACACCAAACAAACACACACGCAACAAAAAACATAAACTCACACACACACAGATGTCCGCGCGGATTTCTTGGGTCGGAGCTGGGCCCTCTTGGATCGTGGATGGGAAAGAAATCCATATCCACGACCGCACGGGCCATGCCCTTGTCCCGCGCCCTCGTGGATACGGCGCAGTTGTTGGCGCCCCGCGCGGAACGTATCCATCAAGCAGTGGCTTCCTCATCCTCCCCCCTCCCTCCTCCCTCCTCCCTCTTCCCTCCTCCCTCCTCCCTCCTCGCTTACCTATAAGCCCACCAAAAAGTGTTCTAAGAACCTGTTGGGGTCTGCAAGAAATGTTCTTAGAGCATTTCTGGCCGCGGCTGTCTTGTTTGAACACCTCGGGGCTAGGGTCTACGACACTTGTTTTTGTTCTCAGAACATTTTGGGGTTCTAAGAAAATTTCGTGGTAGACCTATAGGAATGCCGAGACGGTCGGTCCCTGCTCAAGTCACTGCGACCGTGTATCCGCGGGACCGCGCCCCAGAATCCAGACCGCGAGGGCGTGGATTTGGATACGTTCGCCATTCGTGTCTGGCGGCGCCTCTAGCGCTGCCCCCGGCGCGTTCCGCGCCCCAGGGAGGGTGCGTCCAACGTGGACGCAAGGACTCCGCGCGGGCCTCCGAACGTCAATGTTTCTGTTGCTTTCCTTTCCCGCATGAAGACCCTACACGCCGGTCGTTGAAAGTAGGTATTTTTTGGATTCCCAGATCGCAATCTACTTCAAGCGCCTTCCTACTTCAAGAATCGGCGCGCTTTTGCTGTGTTTTGTTGTTCTCTGGGGGGGGCCTGGGCCCAATCCACTACATCCGCCTTCCTACTCCATGTGTCTGCCTACCTCTTCCGACCGACGTGTACGCTTTTTGTTCGCCGTCGTTTGGCGCTTGGCGTTTGACGCTCCCTCCTTCGGGAGCCCCGTGGGGAAGTGCGAGGGGGCAGGCCTCCTCGCAAGGCGGCGGGGGGCTTCCCAGAAGACCTCGCGCCTTCTGCTCCTGCTTTTGCCTGCGTCGTCGGGGTAAGCCCAGAGGGCCTCCCAGAATCGGGGGCGGAAAAGAGGGGGGTGATGACTAGGGGGGGGGGATATCGTGGCGGGGGTCATGATATTTCCCTAGATTTCATGGCGCCTCTTCTTATTTCATTACGTCCCTGGCCCCCCCCGCTGGGCCGCGCACATTCCGCCGGTCATGATTTGCACCCCCCCCCCCCTCTTGGACACCCCGCTCTTGGCCGCTCCCGACTCAGAGGAGGGCGAGTCCATCGTCGCCACGGCTGGACGTAGCTCGGGGAAAGCAGGTGCGTTTGGGGCCCGGTAGGTGGTCAGGGTCCAGGGATCTCTTTCGAGATGCCGTTGGCGCAATTCGCCCTGCTCCGAGGCACTGGTACTGGTGCCGCGGCCGCTGTCGCCCCCACTTTTGGGAGACCTGCCACCTCCCGCTTCCCCCCCGGGGCTCGCCGCCAGCTCCTGCCCGAGGCCGCCGCGCCGCCTGCCGGCGCCGCCGCCGGGCAGTTCGTGGGCGTGCGCTTCGACGACGGCGTCGAGTGGGGGCTGCTCGCCGCCGTGTGCGCGGAGGACCAGCGCGAGCACGGCTTCTGGCGGCACGAGGACCGGCGAGCGGAGAGAGCGGCATCCAAAACGACGCGAAGATCGGGACAAAATCGGATCGGGATAACTCGAAATCTCTGAGAATCGGCGGGTTCGGAGGATGTATTGGGCGCCGCGGCCGCTCCAGAGCGTTCCGGAACGCTCTGAGAGCGCTCCGGAATGCTCTGGAGCGGTTTATCCCGATCCTAGCCCTGTTTTAGCATCCTCCAGGCCTCCAAGAGGGGGTCAGAGCGGGTGGGGTCGGAGGATCACGCCGCATCGCCGATGGCTCGACGATGCAGCGGCCGACGCCGCAGATGCATCGCAGTTTCAGGGGCGGTGCACTGGCATTGCAGCGAGATTCTCCGACCCCATCTACTCCGACCCCATCAGGAAGGCCTCTCAAAATGTTCGGAGGTCCGCGCGGGTGTCTGGGGCCCGGTCGGACGACAATACATACAACGGGCGGTGTTGTTGTTGGTGGTGGTGTTGTTTTTGTTTGTGGGTGTGGTGTTGTTGTTTGGTTTCGGTGTTGTTGTCTGTCATGGTGTTGTGGTTGGCTTTGGTGTTGTTGTTGGCGTTGTTGTTTTTGTTGGTGTTGATGATGGTACTTATGTGGTTGTTGTTGGTGATGTTGTCGTTGTTGGCGTTGTTGTTGTTGGTGGTGGTGGTGTTGGTGGTGGTGTTGGTGGCGTTGCTGTTGGTGTTGGTGCTGGTGAGTTTCGATGTTGTTGTTGGTGTTGCTGTGATTGTTGATGTTGGTGTTGGTGCTGGTGATGTTGTTGTTGGTGCTGGTGGCGGTGTTGTTGTGTTAGTGGTGTTGCTGTTGGTACTGGTGTTGTTGGTGTGGGTGTTGTTGGTGGTGGTGGTGGTGGTGGTGGCGTTGTGATTGTTGTTGTGGTTGTAATTGATGTTGCTGGCATTGGTGTTGCTGGTGCTGCTGTTGTTCTTGTTGTTGGTGTTATTGGTATTGATGTTGGTGTTGCTGCTGGTGCTGTTGATGTTGTTGTAGTTGCTGGTGTTGCTGCGGCTGCGGCTGCGGCTGCTGCTGCTGTTGTTGTTATCAGTGTTGTGATTGTTGCTGTTGAGCTTTCATTTTTGAAGTGAACAACTGGTTGATCCCCCCTGCCCGGTAATCATATTGCGTTTCAGTTGCAGTGTTTCTCCCAGGGTTCGCACCCGTTTTTTACAGGGAAACTTGGGTGCCACGAAACTGTACCCCTGGCTCTGGTTTGCAACAACAATGGCTCTCGCCTGAGACTTCCTCACAAGTTATTATCAAATCGGCTCTCGTGTGGGACGTCCTCACAATTCATACAGGAGTCGCGCTCTCGCGTGGGACTTCCTCACACTTTATTCAGACGCCGCGTCTTCGACACTCAGGAATCACGCTCTCGATGTGGATTTCCTCACGGTTTATGTGGGAGTCGCGCTATCGATTAAAATTTATTCGCGGTTCATGCAAGACGCACGATTCAGCCATCCTCTTGACCTGGCCGCCTGGCCCGTTTTCCCCACCCACCCGTCAGGGTCTACCCGCCCGATCTGCCTGTCAGGTTCTGCCACGTGGTTTCTGTTCCTAGCCCCTTTTCCTGCTACTCTCTCTCGGGCTCCCTCCTCTTCCCTCCCCCTTGTCCTTTCCTTCCGTTCGTCCTCTCTTCCTTTGCCTCAGGGTTTGCGCGAAATGCACACTTCAGATAAGAACGATATACCCCAAAGCGGGGCACGATCGAAGACGAAGAGGGCGGGTGTCGATGGTTTGGGATCTACGTGTTGAATGGCTCTCGAGCAGATGAGAGCGAACAGGCTTAAACTGATTGCTATTGTGGTTGGTGCTGATGTTCAGTTTTCATTTTCAAGAATAGCTATTGTTGCTCCCTCCCCTCCGCTAACCATTGTACTGTTCAATTGAAGTGCGTATCCCGGGGCTTGCGCTTTTTTTACAAGAAAAAACGTGGGGTCACCAAGCTGCTTTTTAGGCCCCTGGTTTATAACAGCGACTCCCGCACGATATTTCCCAAATGTATTCCCAAATCGCGCTTTCGCGCGGATCGTCCTCTCACTTTCTACAGGGATCGAGTTGTCGCGTTGGACTTCCTTTCAATTTATTCAGATGCCGCGTCCTCGACATTCAGGAATCACGCTCTCGCTGTGGATCCCCTCGCGATTCAATTGGGAGTCGCGCTATCGCTCCAAATGCAGGACGCACGCTTCAGCAACCCGCCTGCTCGACCTGCTCGCCTGGGCCCGCATTCCCCACCCGCCCGCTTGGGTTTCCCAGCCCGATCTGCATGTCTTGTTCTGTCAAGTGCATTCATCCTCCTCTCCTGCGTGTCCCTTCCGTCCATCCGTCCTCTCTTCACCTGCCTCAGGGGCTGCACGAAATACACGCTGCAGGTAAGATAAACCTATAGAATATATACATATCTATGTACATACACATAAATACCCCCCTAACGGGGTACGATCGAAGTCGAAGAGTGTTGGCATGGAGGGTGTGGGATATGCGTGTTCAGTGGCACGCGAGCAGGTAACAGCGAAAAGTCTCAAAATAATGATTGGCTGAATTCTCTTATTAAAGAAATACATGTTATTGACCCCTCTCTCTGGTGACCATTGCATGCTTCAGTGAAAGTGCTTCTCCCAGGGCTCGCACCCTGTCCTTCTGCAAGGGAAGGCGAGCGGTCACCAAACTGCGTGGTTGGGCCCCGAAATACAGCAACAACGGCTCCCGATTCAGATTGCCTCTTAAGTTATTCCACAATCGCGCTCTCGCGCGGGACTTCTTCATAATGTATGCAGGAATCGCGCTCTCGCGTGGGACTTTTTCGCAATTGATTCAGGAATCGCGCTATCGCTCCAGACTTCCTCGCGAGTCATGCAGGACGCATGCTTCAGCAAGCCGCCTGCTCGACCTGGCCGCCCGGCCCGCCTTCCGACCCGCCCGTTAGGATCTACCCGCCCGATCTGCCCGTCCGGTTCTGCCACGTGTATTCTGCTCCTAGCCCTCCTCCTGCTAGTTTCCCTCGTGCTCCATCCTCCCCCCCCTGTCCCTTCCATCCGTCCTCTCTTCCCCTGCCTCAGGGACAGTACGAAATACACGCTGCAGGTAAGAAAGATTTGTACTCCCAAGGGGGGTACGATCGAAGACGAAGAGGGTTGACATCGAGGGTTTGGAAGATACGTGTTGAATCGCACGCGAGCAGATGAGAGTGACCAGTTTAAAACAAATGTCTGTGACTGTTGGATCTGAGTTATCAAACAAGTATTGTTGTTGGACCCCCTACAGGCACCCTGGCGCTCTCGCCTCGGCGTTGCCTTCAATGCCTTTCTGCGGAATCGGCGCACGCTAAGGCGTTTCAGGGGTGCACCGAAACTCGCCCGTAACAACAACAGCGCTCCCGCCAGATACTTCCTCTTTCTCTGCTCGGGGCCAGGGCTCCTGCTCGCCGCCGAAAGCTGACTTTCCCACAAAACCGGCGCTCCCGCTCGATACATCCTTGAGACTGGAGAGGCCTGACGGCCGGTGCCGCCGACCCTGATCGAAAGGGCTAGGAGTGGGGGGATGAAGCGGAGAATGAGGAGGAGGCGGAGGAGGAGGAGGAGGAGGAGGAGGAGAAGGAGGAGGAGAATGAGGAGGAGCAGGAGGAGGAGGAGGAGGAGGATGAGGAGGCTCGCCGCCGAGAGCTGGCTGTCCCACAAGACCGGCGCTCCCGCTCGATACCTCCTTGAGATTTGCAGGACCCGGCGCTCCCGCCTCGGCGCCGCGAGCGACCCCTCCTGCAAACGCTGACGCTCCTGTTCGATACGCCCCCGGCTTCAATGCAAGACTCCAGGCTTTCCTAGTCCATGCTGCACCTGAACTGGTAAAGAGTGGCCCAGAATCGGCCGGTGCTATCTGCGCTGTCGGAGAGCCGCGATCGTTCAGGATGGAGCCATCCACGAGGCGTCGGAAGCCAACGCCCGGGTCGTCGCCGCGCGAACCTGCCGCATGTGCGTGCCGCTTCTCTTGGCATCGCTCGGACGTGTGCGTTCTTTCCTCGGCGAGGACCATCGAGGAGCATCCTTGATCATTTCGCGAAAAAACGAAGCACGAAACCGAACAAAAAACACAGGGAATGGACGCCCGAGCGATGGCGAGCATGTGCGTGCCGCTTCCGGCCTGCCAGAGGAGGTCCACTGCCGGCGCCCCTGCGCGAAGGTGCTCTTCCCGGAGGGCCACGCGCTGTTCCTGGGCGCGTGGCCGTCCGGGCCGCGGGGGGTGCTGGTGGACGAGGACGGCGACGCCCACAGGTTCGAGCTGCGCGACGCCATGCCCCAGTGCGGTCGGGCGAACGAGGGGGGGAGCGAAAGAAGGACGTACGCGTACATGAATCCACGTTGTTTTCGAGATTTCGCATTGCGCTTATACTCGTATCACGCGGCCGGTCTCGCGGGTCAAGGGGCCGTGTTCATGTACAGAGTTGGGTTACCAGCCTGGAACATATCCCTGATCCTATGCTGGGCACCTCCTCATCACGGTGCCAATTTCAGGGATTCCCTTATTTTTTTGGGGGCGGATCCCTAAGGTTGTCATCGCCCTTGGGCGTGTCAATCTTAGGGATAGGGATACCTTCGAGGCTGGTTAGAGGGGGGGTGGGGGGGGGGCAGGAGATCGGGCATTGGCAGAAGGGGCCCCCAGACAGGGCGACGGAGGAACTTCTGCACGGGCGCACTCGGCACTGGCAGTCGAGCTGGCCGGTGCATTCCGCCCCCGGTCTCTCTCGCCAGTCGACGCGCGTTGCGCTGGATGGAGTCGGCTGTTGTTGGGCGTCGACCAGCTACCCCGACTTCGAACGCGGTGCCGTCTGCACGTGGAGTACCCCTGGCAATTTTCACGAAGGGGCGTTTTGCCAAGGGTGGTCCTGTCCAACCGCGAGGGGTAGGTAAAGTGGGGGCGGCGGGAAATCTAGTGCATGCAGCTGGTTTCGGCCCCGCCGCTTGGCGCCTTCCTCGATCCACTGGCGCCATCCGTGCTGGGAGGCGCAGGCGAAGAAAGTTGCGCGAGTTGATTCGCGCACCTCCCTCACGTTTATTGATCTTCTTGTTCGCCCGACCCAGCCAGCGCGCAGCTCCCGAGCCGACCACCCCGCGCGCGCCCGCCACTGCAGCGGCGCCAGGCCACAACTGTCCAGCCGCTGGTGGGACCTCCGAGGTGACGCTAGACCTGGACGACCTCGGTCCCGCGCCGCCCGCGGTGAAGATGCGCCGCGGGTTGGGGGGCTGCCCGGATGTGCCAACCAGATCTGTGAACGCGCTCGTCGAGAAGTGCTTGCATGAAGGGGGTTCTGGTCGACCCGAAAGGACCTGTGACGCCCCGATGGTTCGAGTTGTGGTTCTTGGCCTTGTGCCTTATGGGTGGCGCTCTAAGGCTAGGCTAGTACACCATGATGCATCAGTGCCTTGGTGCCTGTGGGCTAAAGTGTGGTGCTTTGCTGGTCGAGATGTCACAACGTTGGTGGCACCTGGGTGGTACTCTATGGCTGATGCCATGCCAGAATGGTTGCAAGATGCTCTTCGGTGCCCTCCTGGTTTTGCTCAATGGCCGGCACCATAAGTTGTCCCAACGGTTGCGATTGATCGTGCTTGCCCTGGTGCCCCATGGTTGGTGCTCGATGGCAGGTTTCCTACGATTATCCTGAAAAAGGCTAGCACTGAGTGGTGACTGTTTGCTTCGTAAAGAATTGCGGGTAATTGCAGCGCATTATGGTTATTGCCCCGACGCCACATGGAAGTCGGATGCAGACAATGGTTGCGATGCCTCGCCGTTGCCTTGGTGTCCTATGGGTGATGCTCTGTGACAAGTGCCTTACGATTCCTTAGCGGCTGTGGTTTCTCGATCTTGCCTTGTTGCCCTATGGGTAGTGCTCGATGGTGGTGTCACAGGATGGCGCTGAATGATTGTGAAATATAGCAGATGCCTTGGTTCACTGGAGGTGTTGGTCCAAGGCTGGTGCCTTGATGGCTTCCATGTCGTGTTCTGGCCCTGGCGCCCTACGGGCGGTGCGGTCTGGCTGCCGCCCTGCGATGCTCCAACGGTTGCGATGTCTCGTTCTTGCCCTGGCGTCTCCCGGATGGTGCTCGATGCCTGGCGCCACGCGGTGCATTCTTGCAGTGAAGTCGGTGTTTGCTTCTTGTCCTGTTGCCCTCCGGGTGGCGATTCAGGGCTGGCACGCTGTGATGCTCTGTTGGTCAGGGTTCTCGATGTGGTCCTCGTGCCCTATGGCCGGGGCCCTAAGGCTGGGGCCACATGGTTGGCGCCTTGGCCATGGCGCCCTAGGTGGCGTGCCCCACGGCTGGTTCCCTATGATGTCTTCATGGTTGTACCGTATGGGTGTTGCTTGTTGTGTCCTGTTAGCCTATGGGTGGTGTTCTAAGGTTTGTGCCATCTGACATATTACTGGTCGCGACTTTCTTTGTTCGCCCTGACGCGTCAGTGGTGACGTTCTATGGTTGGAGCCATGTGATTTCCTAATGGTTGGGCTGTATCGCCACTCGCCTGGAATTGCACCACACAGAATGGCATCGAGAGTGAACTACGCAACCTATTGTTTGGTGTCCATGGTGGCAGTACTTTGGCGTTCTTTCCCTTGTGTATCTGGGGAAGTCCCTGGGAGATCCCGACGTCCCCTGGAGAGGGATGTTTGGGTCGCGAGTTACATACAGTGGGGTCGCGCATCAAGAAACCATATGCTTTTCGCCAGGGTATCCTGGGTTCCTTCGCTCCTCGCGCTGCGCGGTGACTTCCCGCAGCCGTTGAAGGAGCCACTGCGTTCAAGGTACTCCGGGTTTCCCCTCAGGTGTACCTCGCGCACGGGTTCTCAGTGTTGGGCTTCTTGCGAGGGTTTCTTGCGGCCGCGCCCGCACTGAACTCCTGGGCTCATCCGATCCCTTGCTGGTCGGCGGGTCTGTGTTTCCTCAGCCAGCGCACCGAGCCTGGGCCGCCGGGCGGACCCGACCAGCGAGCGGCGCGGGCATGTTCGGACGGCACCAATCAGGGCGAGAGAGCCGCGGCGCGCGAGGCATCCCCCAGAGCCGCCAGACCTCAGAGATCCTCGATCCGTCCCAAAACGACGAGTCTCGTCCTGGCCTCGCCTTCCACTTGCGGTGCCCTCAGGCTGGGGCTTCGTGGTGGCGGAGAGGGACGAGGCCCGCCCCGGGCCGCGAGGGGCGAACGCCTCCGCACGGTCAGGGCGTCGGAAGCAGGGCCGCGTTGGGCTCGGGAGGGGCTCGGGTCTTCGGGCTCCGCCCCCCTTCCAGGCCTCCCGGGTGGGGTCGGAGTAAATCGGGGCATCGCTCGGACGTGTGCATTTTTCCTTCGGCGAGGACCATCGAGGAGCATCCTTGATCATTTGGCGAAAAAGCCACGCACGAAACAGAAAAAAACACAGGGAATGGACGTCCGAGCGATGGCGAGAGATTCAAGGGGTCGGAGGACTGCGCCGCGTCGCCGAGGCCTCGGTGAGATGCGGCTCTCGATTCGGAGCCCGACTCTCGCCTCGCCGACGGCGCCGATGCAGCGCCGCCGTCGCCGGGGCATCGCCGAGGCGGCGCCGATACGGCGCCGATGCATCGCCGAGGCATCGGCGATGCGGCGCGATCCTCCGACCCGATCTGATCGGACCCCATCTATCAGGAGGGAGAAAAAACACACAGACACAATTATTTGTGGAGTCCCCAGAAAGTATTGGAACATATGGGAAGAGTGGGGGGGAAGACAGAAGCCCAGAAAAGATGGGAAAATATGGGGAATCCTGTTATTTGTGTGTGTGTGTTTATTTGTATGTCTCAGGGCCCCTCCATTCTTGCCCAAGACCCCGACCCCCGACGCCACGTGTTTTTTCACGAAGCCGACCCCTGAGACCTCGGCCCGTTCCTCGGGACCGGCGTCCAAGCCCGTGTCTTTGTTTGACGGTCACATTGGGAAACTATGGGAACATATGGGAAATTAGTTGTGTGTATTTCTTTGTGTGTCTCGGGACCCCTTCAAAATATGGGAACATATGGGAACATAGTTGTGTGTATTTCTTTGTGTGTCTCGGGACCCCTTCAAAATATGGGAACATATAGGAAAAGAGTTGTGTGGTGTATTTCTTTGTGTGTCTCGGGACCCCTTCAAACTATGGGAACATATGGGAAATTAGTTGTGTGTATTTCTTTGTGTGTCTCGGGACCCCTTCAAAATATGGGAACATGTGGGAAAAGAGTTGTGTGTATTTCTTTGTGTGTCTCGGGACCCCTTCAAACTATGGGAACATATGGGAAAAGAGTTGTGTGTATTTCTTTGTGTGTCTCGGGACCCCTTCAAACTATGGGAACATATGGGAAAAGGAGTGGTGGTGTTATTCTTTGTGTGTTTCGGGACCCTTAAAACTATGGGAAACATATGGGAAATTAGGTGTGTGTATTTCTTTGTGTGTCTCGGGACCCCTTCAAAATATGGGAACATATGGGAAAAGAGTTGTGTGTATTTCTTTGTGTGTCTCGGGACCCCATTCAAACTATGGGAACATATGGGAAAAGAGTTGTGTGGTGTATTTCTTTGTGTGTCTCGGGACCCCTTCAAACTATGGGAACATATGGGAAATTAGTTGTGTGTATTTC